>JAOWBP010002978.1:40271178-40285591 GCA_028571105.1 Tragopan temminckii
AGTGGCGAGCGCGGGAGGCGGCCGGGGCGGCCCGGCAGCAAGTGCGTGCCGCGGGAGGGGGGCTCGGGGCGGTACGCGGCGGGGCAGCCCCTCCTCCGCCGCCTCCTCCGCCGCTCGGCTCCGGGGAGCGGTGGGGCCGCTGTTGCGAAGTTACGATCCCGGCGATAGCGGTGATGGATCCCGAGGGTTTCGTGCCGTGCAGCCCCGTAGGGCGGGTGGGTGTCGAGTCCCGAAGGCTGCGAGCGTTCCTGGCTCGGAGCCTTCGCGAAGTTTATTTGGAATATCTTTTCCTTGCAGAACTGAGACAGCTGTCCAGCTCTCCCCTGAGAATGATACAAAGTAAATATAGGAGTTCCTGAGAAATAACAGTGAGTATATTTCGAATCAGTGCTGTTTTCTTGTTAACTTTATAGGAATAGCCCGTAACCTGCCGGTGCTCAGGGTGTGAGTGCCAACGATAATAAGAGCGCAGGAAACCCAGCGCATGTTAATTGCCTCGGTATAAACATGGTTGCCTGTAGGCTGCGTGTCGTGATACACCGTTCACGGTGCAATTTCAGGATGGGGATGTTTTTAGATACGTTCGTAAGCGAGTGGATTCTCTGCGGCTGTGTCCTCAGCTGCCTGATCGCCCCCTGTTACAATATTTATCTTTGTGAAGAGGGGAAATTGAGTAAGAACTGCACAGAGCTCAGCGCTGCTCTATGAGGACGTGGTTTGCTTCTCTTCCTCCGAGCTGCTCTCCTCCTTCCCCAAAGGCACAGACACGCGTGCCGTGCCGCCTCGGCTTCATTATGTAACTGTGTGGGCACTTATGGATCTGTCACCGTTCGTGTCCCTTCCATCCTCTGTGCCGTTCCTGCCTGACTGAAGGAGTTTGTGGAATATTGCACAGAAAAGAAAAAAAAAACGTTTTAATTTTCATGCAGTTCCTTCAGTTAGAGCGGCAGGTTTGCTTGCTTGCTTTGAAGGTCGTCTCTCCTTAATTACCCCTTCCCCCTCCTTTTCTGAAGCTGTATAAGTAGGTGGTAGGCAGCTAATCTGATGGCCGGCACCCAGAGAAGGAGGAGGAAGAGCAGCGGTGGCTGCTGGCTGGCAAAAGTCCCTCTCGTGTGCTGTCAGGAAAATACCATAACACACGTTTCACAGAGCTCTTAGAAGCACTGCAGCAACTTTAACAACTCACCATTCAGAAAACAGATTCGTGCTAAAGCATGAAGCGTAACAGGTGTTGGAGATGCTGCTGTCAGCGTGGCCTGTGTGTTCCTGTGTGCGAATGGGACATTTGGAGATGTACCTGGTGGGCAAGTGTTCCTGCTGGGGAGGCCCCAGGAGACAAGTTGGTTTGCTTTTGTCTCTTTTGTAATCTGTTTGAAAGTCGCTATGCTCTCTTCTCTTGCTTGCAGCTTAGGTGTGTCATTGTCTGAGCGTTGTAAAAAGAACAGGAGGAAAAAAATGGGAAGGCTTATATCCTTACTACTCTGCTTTTTTTTTTTTTTTCCTCCCCCCCAGTGTTCTGCACATGCCAGGAAAAACTTTATAGGTATACAATTCCAATGGATTTTGAGTGGACAGGAAAAAATCTTCTTACCTACTTATCCTGGAACAGTCTTATGAAAGTATCTGCAGTTCAGTAGTTGTGATTATATAAAGAAGTACCCTGAAAAAGCCTTATAATGCCACACAGCTTCTACATGAAGGTGTAACTGTTGCTGAACCGCTGCTGTGTGCAGGGCACTTCCTGACAGCAGAACCATGCTGCTGCAAATTGCAGATGGAGAAATGCCGTGTTCCGCCCTTCCTTCCGCCCTTTGTTTTTTTTTTGTTTTTTTTTTTACCTCATAGGAGCCTCTTTGATTTTGAGTTTTGGGCCCACAGGCTTTCTTTTGCACAGTGTCCAGCCTGCGAAGTGAAGTTGGACTGCGATCTGTTTTCCATCCTGATACAGAGGTAGCAGAGTTCTCTCGTTCACAAGATGTGTGGCTTTCTTTCGGTGCCGCAGATGGATGTGTTCAGCGGCGGACCGAGAGGTTTTGATGTCTGTAGATGTGGCTGGAACAAGGAAAACGTTTTCACAGAGTTGTGCCAGTACACCTGTGTGATGACATGCGGCACATCCTGGTCCGTTGTCAGGCTTCTTTGGAATAGTTTGCCAACCACAACTTTTCTGATTCTCTAACTTTCAAACAAGGATGTGCGTAGGATTTTGGTGAGGCCATCAATTTTTCCTCTTTGTTTGTGACTTTACTATCACTTGGTTGTTGATTTTTCTAGAAGTAAATCGTCTTCTGTGAAGTTTGGTAGGTGTTGGGCTGCGGTGCAGACGTACAGCGTCTCATTCTAAAAAATGCCTGTAGAAGATGCTAGGAATTTAGGTACCCTGGAGACTACAAAACGCTGTGTACCCATAGAGCTGGCAGAAGTAACGCTGTCCCTAGTGGTTTGTTCCCTGCATAGCCATGCTGAGGTCCAGCAGGCTTTCTTCCCTGCTGCATCCCTAGTTGCAGTGCTGAGGGAATAAGGCTTCCCTCCCTGTCCTGCTGTTATCCTATATAAAAGGAGATTTTGCAAAGATGCTTTCTGGTTACGAAGTCACTGTTGTTTGATCACCTGTGACTTGAAAATAGATCACGACTGGTAACTGACTTTGTAACAGCCATCAGACCACCGCTCAGTATGTTTTAAATATTTCCCTGCTTTGAATGAGATTTTCTGAAAAAAGATTCTTGCATTTGTGGCAGCAGGAATGTGCCAAGTACACGTTGTTAAACTGGTGTCGATTTAACAGCACAACTGTTTAAAGGATTTCAGATTACTTTCCTTCTACTGGAGTCAGACACTTTTTTTTTTTTTCCCCCTTTTTTTTCTTCTTTTCAAATATAATACTGAAGAAGGAGAGAGATGCTGAAATTGATGGGCAGAAGCCAGCAAGTTGGCAAGCACTTGATAGCAGGGATCATCAGAGGTGATAATGCATGTGATACTTAGCACAAAAGAGGCTGTATACTGATGGTGTTAGAAATTTGCATTTAAGAGAAGAATGGGAGAAGAGCTGCAAAATCGTGGAGCTGTCTTTCAGTCCACATTTTTGCATCGAGATATTTGCAAGGGTTTGGTTTTGTGGTGTCACTTTTCATTATTGCAACCATTTCAAGACACAGAGGTAGACTGAAGGTTACGTGACACCCTTTCTGCTAGATTCCTCCTTTTTCTGGTCCCTTAACATCTAAGAGGGAGTCAGTGAGAAGTATATTCCCCAGGGGATGGCTAACTGGTTGCCTTTCATCTCCATTTACCCCTGATAGAGGTACTATTATTTATATTTTTTATTATTATTATTATTATTATTATTATATTTTTATTATTTATATTATTATTTATATTATTATTATATTATTATTATATTTATTTTATTATTATTATTACTATTATTTTATATTTATATATAAATATATATATATATATATATACACACACTATACCTGCTGGTAGCATGATCTCAGCCTGGTGCCACATATGTAGCACCTGTCAGTAAGCCACTCATGTTTCCAGTTGCTGAGTAGGTTGGTTTGTAAAGGATGTGCTTGTGGTTAAGAGCAAGGTGAGCAGTGATTCACGTGGTGCTTGTTTGCAAACTCTTGGAAATGCATCAGTATATTTCTCCTCATGTGGTTTTCCACTGTGAGGCTTTGGGTCTGACCATGCTGAAGTTGTTTTCAGTGGCTGCTGAGAGGGGAGGTTGGCTGTGGAGAGCAGGACTGGACAAGCTGTTCCTCTGTTCAGGTGTAAACCACTCTGTGAAGTGGCTGGAGCCATGACTGTTGGGGGTAACCCTAGAAAGGTGTTGTAGCTTGTGTACAAGTGAGCCTACTTTGGTACGTTTCTAGTGAGCAGCCTTTGGAGTTCCTTAATTCTGCTTGCAGACCTAATGCAAACATGGCAGGTGACTTGTTCTTACTGCTTTTGAGGACGTTGGCCTGCTTTGCTTACTGCTGTTGCTGCTGTGCCCCATTTGCAGTGAAAATAGAGCTGCAGAGCTCCACAGGAACCAGAACAAGGTGGGAGTTGGAACCAGCAGTGAGTGCTGAGGGCAGAGATTGCCCCTTTCAGGTGGAGTGAAGTTTATCTGAAATGTTTGTGAAACGGCACATTCAGTAAAGTGGCTAAGAGGGAGGAAAAAAAATGTTCCCAAACAGGCCTATTACAGCTTAATAGCTGTGCTCTTGTTGTACATGTTTTCTGGACTTTTGTTTCTGCTTTTCTTCTGGTTTTGTTTGATTGTTTTACTAATATTTCTCCTGATCGCTTACTGCAGATTTCCCACGCCTATTGTGATTCTTCATTCTTTCGTCTTTGACATATTTATTTACATTATTTATTTATCTTTGTTTGCTAGTTTCACCAACTCTGCCCTGTCCTTAAATTCTTTCCCAGACTTCCCTTGGCTTATTCCTCATTTAATTCAAGATTACAAGATTTGCAAGACTGTGGACTGCAGTGTCTGTCACCTCCTATGTTCTTACAGAGCTGGAAGTGTTTATTGTCTAGTTCTAATTTATGGAGACATACAAAGTGTAAAGCTGTCCGAAATATTGTGTTATCAAACTGAGTAATTTTTTAGTAGCAACATGAATACTAGTATGATGAAATCCAGCTTTTTTTTTTTTTCTTTGTTGTGTTTTCTCCAACTCAAAGGGAGAATAGGTCGCTGCTTCCAAGAGTACATGATTCTAGAGATGTGATGATTTTAAACTCCCCTTCTTTAACAGAGCAGGAAATGCTTGCTTGAAGCTACTCTAATCTCTGAGAGCTTTTTGCAAAACAGAGCCTCTGTGAGTATGAACAGAATGGTCCATATGGACCTTTTTTCCTTAATGTATGAAGCTGACAACTTGTAGATCAAGCACATTCAACATTTTGACATTAGACAAAAGGAGGGATACTCAGCGTATGTCAGCAGGCTCAAATAATGAATGCTGTCAGCTTTTCAGCCTTCCTTCCTCAGATGAAATTTTAAGTATGGTTCCTGGGTCTAGATGCTTCATGCTGTTAAAAGGGGTTTTTCTTACTGCTTGTTGTCAGCTTGATGGTAAGAAAGGAAAGAGCTGGAGCTCCTAACTTATTCCATAAGAAACTTACAAAAAATTGAGTCCATTAGAAACTTCTGTGAAGTTGAGCATGTAGCCTTCTTCTCCTGTGGCGGTACACATGCTGGAAGTAAAATGTATGTTTTGTGTACTTATTTGCTGTCTGTATCTGTTTCTTCTGATGTTGACTCTATCTTCTACGTAGTAACAGAAGATGCCTAAATATCCTGAAAGTAGGAGAATGGTTGTGGGCTTTTGTTTGTTTTTTACATGATTTAGCTGAAAGAATTTTTGCTGTGTTTTGGAGTGATTGGAAAAAGAACTTGTTTTTCAGTAAACTGCAAGATCTGGGTGGCGTGACCCTCTCTTCCATGGATATAGAACTATCTTAGTTCACTATGTATTCTTAGAACATGCATGAATTTTGTTGCTTGAATCTGTAATCGGTCAAAATAAGACTTACCTGTCCTCTTTCTCTTCAGCCAACTTACATACATTGTGTTGAAGTGTCCAGAAGAGGTGTTAGGGCTGTGTGAGTCTTGGCTTAAATGCTTCCCATGAAGCATCCAGGCTTTTGTCTGGCTAGACTGGCCATCTACTGGACAAGCTGTTGTCTCTCACTGTGTGTGTGAGTGGCAGTGGTGGGGGTGACTTTCAAATGCTGCTCCATATTTTAACAGACAGACTAATCTGTTGAGGTTGAGCAATGAGGAATTTATAAACATTCACATAATACCCTCTGGCCAGACAATGCACATGATTTGCACATTTCTTCCCTAATAATAAGGAGAAAAATATGCTTATGACACAGGTTGGTTATAATACATTTTTTACTGTTAGTGCCAATGCATATATTTGTTGCATTCCAGTACAGTCTTTTTCATTTCTTTGCTTTCTGGAATACAATTGCACATTAGTTTTCATAGCTACAGTCGTGGCTTCAGCTGGAAATTGAAACCTGATAAATTCTGGCTCAGTGCATGGACTGTTGGATAAACTCTTTCACTAATTCTGAGCCAAACCAACTTAAAAAAAAAAAAGAAGAAAACTTCCCCAAACATAAGTGCTGGTCTTTACATTCTGGAAAGGATGTTCCATTTGGTTGCTGGGGTTTTAAAATGCTGGAGCACTAGCCTTTTTTTTTTTTTTGTTCCCCTCCCTTCAAGTTTTCTACTTTTTTTTTCCTTCCTTCAAGCACCAGGGCACTCAGCTGATGAAGCTGTGCCCCCTGTGGTTCAAGTGCATTCCTGGTATCAAACCTTTTCACCCCACCTCCCTCTTTGCATATGCTCTGATGTCCCTTCTGATAACCAAACCCACAAAATTCAGCTCTAGATGTGGGGCCCAAGTCTGATCTCTATGTACTGTAGGTCTGTAATCTCTTATCCCATAGATTTGAATACAAATTTCTTGTTGTGTTTAATCTTCTTTTCCTGGTGGGAGGGGAAAAAAAAAAAGGCAGAAAATTGGAACAAATGAGAGCTTTCATTGGTCAGTGTAAGACTGAGCATTTGGTGGTGGTTCTTAACTGGTCAGAAGAGGTCTGTATAAGGGGAAAAAAGATCCAACCAACTAAAAAGCCTACAAAACTGAAAGAAAATGTAAGCTCTTTCCCACTTTGGACCACTTAATGCAATTTTAACCGTATCGGTGGCAGGCAATTAATGATTTAACAGCTGATGCCAGGTCCAGAAATGGAGGAATGGTATAAGAAAAACAGCCTACATCTTGAAGAAAAAATACCACAGTGGTTTGTTTAAAATTGTAGCTTGTGTTAGAAGTAGGTCAGACCTTTTTGTGCGGTCTTTTTGAAAAGACTAATTTTCATATTTTGTAGTTGAAGTGAAATTTTTACAGAATTGCATTTGTGGAAAGCAGCATATCAAATTTGGAAAGGGAAAAATTATATCTTCTGCTCTGTGCTGGTCTGAGCCCATCTCTCTGTTCTGGCTTCTTTGTTTGATGTAGTTGGACCTGACTTACTGAATCTTCTGCCTCCGTTTAAAACACTGTGTAAAATATCACTCTACATTTCTTGGTTTTCCTTTAGGAAGTAACACAGACATGACTATATAATAAACTTCTATAATAGGCAGTGACCTGGGCTTTTATTTCCTGAAAGTCAGCTGTTTTTTCTTCAGCTACCATAGGAATATAGCTTGTTGGGAATGCATGTGTTTGTTTTTATGCCCAACACAGTGCTGGGGTGGTGTTCTCAAAGGCAGAGATTTTGAAGACTTCATTCCCTACAGCTGTGAATGAGTCAGAAAACATATTATGGTAAAGAGGATTTGTGTGGAGAAAGAAGAGAAGAAAATAATCTGCATAATTTTAAATCCAAGTTGGAAGTTCAAGTTCTATTTTAAAACAAACACACAAATAAAATGGTCCAGGGCTGTTTGCAGTGGAATAGTAAATTGGTTTCCTGGTCCATATGCCAGTGGGATCAAAGCCTCCACAGTTCAGTGGTGGTAGTGCATGAATTCTAATTAAAATGATGTGTTTTAGGATATTTTTTTTTCTTCTGTTCCAAATTTAATGATTTTATAAACATTTCACTCTAGAAATAGCGTGGCTTTTTGACTATGAATTAATTTATTAATTTAATCTGTAATTAACAGTGTACAAAGGTTGAAAAAAGCCCTTGTGCTAGCCTATGGGCTGTTCTTCTGTAATTGAAAGTATGATGACAAAACAGAGAAGAAAAAGGGGAGAGCAATAGTCAAGCTTCCATCACCTTCATGGGTAAATAGAGAACACCAAACTAGACTAGAAAATCGGACCTAAATCAGCCTGCAGATCCTTTGTTTCCAACTAATTGTTCTGGCTGTGTTCACTGGTCCCAATAAGCTTGCCTAAGGGGATAAGCCTTGCTTTCCTGTCTCGAGGCTTTTCTTTCTTGATCTATTGAAATTCAGAGGAGGGCCCCCTTTAGAGAATGTCCTGTCTGTAACAAAGGGGCTCCAGCTGTGGCCATGTGGATTGAAAAGGGAGGTAGCCTCCCAGGCAAGTGATTTGGTGTAATTTAGGAAACTGAGGTTCAACCCTGTTTGGAAATGGGAAGACCAACTCAGAGCAGTTTTCAGACTGTTAATGTCCCAGGCCTGAATTCGGGTGGTGCTTGCAGCCTGGTCGTGTCCAGTGCATTCTGCTACAGATTTAACGTCTGCAATACAGAATTGTAATTAACTGTATTATTAGCATTAGCCGAAGGGAAAGAAAATTGTGTGTTCTAAGCACCCTAATCCAAGTGTATTGCCGTTTCACATGCGTACTGAATGAGATGGAAGGCATTACTTTCAAGATAATTCTTGGGAGAAAAGTATCATTTAACACATCCAGATAAAATTTTTTGTCTTGACAGAAATATTACTGTCGAAAAATAATAATCGGTTTTAATTCCAAGAGCTGCGATAAGATCTTACAATCAATAGTAGTCGTTAAGGGCAACAAATGCATCTAATGAGGTCAATATGGCTTCTTGATCCTTGTCGATTTCATGGGGAAGTTAAGTGGGAACAAGGCATGGACGCGTTCTCTGCTGATAGCTTGAATCAGTTAGAAAACCTGCAGACTTTATAACAAAGTTCAATTAAATATTCAAGGGGAGATAAAAGGTAGAATCTAGACATTGTGGGGTATATTTGCAAGCTATTTACTGAATTAAAGAGGGCAATTTGCCTTTTCCAGGGAAACCACAGACAGCATGCACCTGCAGTGGGAACTCTTCTTTTCTCCTAGTGCTTTCCAGACTGTGATGTGGAGTTACTTTCGTAGCTGTGATGCCTCAGTGAGCTGCTCCAGCCTGACTGAGCAGTTTGCTTCTATCTGTATCTGAGAATAATAGGTTGAAGATCTCCTCTGCTCCAGCTACTGAGAGGTGGTAGAAGAGCCTCATGGAAGGTATGGGCAGCTCATTTAGGTCAAAGTGTCCACAGTTTGTACTGATTAAATCTCTGCATTAAGTGTAAGTAAAAATTCTGGAACTCTTCTAGTGGATGCTGTAGGCAAAGAGAAGAGTGGTTGAGTTCAGCTGGGGATGCCTGCTGGTTTGTGCTCAATTTTTAATCTCGTGCTGAAATCAAGCCTCATGGACACGAAGTCAAAGAAAAAAGGATTTTCTGGAAAGTACAGATGTGAATGAAGTTAGGTAAAGTGTTAATGAACCCCTGGCAGATCAGCCCCTTGAAGGAGCATACCAAGGGACCTTCTGGAACTGTCTGGACTTTACAGGGGGCAGGCACCGTTGGCTCTGTCCTTACTGAGAAGGAACTGTTCTTTCCAGCAACCCCGTGGGCAACTGCGCTGTCTCGTGGTCAGTGTTCTCTGTGTGTTACTAAAGGTTGTCTACAGGCAAAAATAAAGAAATAGCAGTGTGATTTAATTGAAAAAATGTTCTTTCCACTTTCCATAATTTTCTGGTTTGTTTTCATAGTGATTTCATGTCTGGATATCTAAACTTTAATTATTTTGCAGAAGAGGAACTCTTTGCTGGCTTCATAGAGAAAGCTGTTCAGGGAGTTGTGTTGGGCTCACATGATGAAAGCTGGTAGTATTGTACCGTGATTTTTCTAATAAAAATGCTAACCCAATAATCCTGAATTGTTGGCATGACTCAGTTCCTTCTGAGGAAAAACCCATTCAATCCAGTGGATGATTGAGCTTGGCCTTCAGAGGAGGAAGGAAGAATTATCTCAGATACACAGTGCAGTAAGTGTTGGCTTTTCAGTTGTGAGTGGTGTGTGCCTCACTGTGTAGGAAATGGGGCTGTGCCTTCACACCTCAGCACTTTAGTGTTAAATGAAGATATGAGTTCAGGGAAGGGAGGATGCCTTCCTTGACTTTTATGAGAAGTTGATGCTGGCCATTAAAATATCCACAAAAATACTTTTTCCTTTACGTGGTCTGGCCTTCAGCCACATCTAATCTCATGGAGGAATTCAAGAAATCAATAACAGTTGGTGGCTTGCACTGGACAGCCATCAGAAGGGCAAGGCTGTACTGGGAAGAACCAGCAGAAGTCATAGCGTTTGGCCTCACTTTTAGTTTCTGCAGTAATAGGGCAGAGTTGCTGGCTGGCTATTTGACCTATGTGAGTGTTTGCATTTCATAGTGTAATGGCTTTTCCTTCTTCTCCGCAGAGCATTTCTGAGTAGGTAAGAGGAGCGGGTGCTCACTGCTAGTGAGTGCCATTGTAAGCTACCTGCCCTTTAGGAAGGGAAAAAACATGGTTTTTCTTCTATTTCAAAACTGCCGATGCTAGCAGCGTGGTTGTTTTTTTTTTTTTTTTTTCTTCTCTTATAAAACCTTATTTTGGACTTCCTTATCCTCTTGCAAAACACGAGTTTACTCGGTGTCAGGCTCTTTGCTGGAGCTGTGCGTTACACATTCATCAGGTAAAGATTCCCCAGTAACACCTCATTCCTCCTTAAGCTTTAATGCTGGCTTATTCTTATGTAATGGATCGTCCGACCAGGTGCAAAATCTTTAGCTGGTGTCAGGAGAAAGCCATAACATGTTCTTCAGCAACATTTACACCTTCACGGGGGGAAAGGTGAAGCCCTGCTGCAACTCAGGTTGTCCTGCAGGTCAGAAAACGTACATAGTGGCCATTTTCTCAGACCTGTAACTCTGGCCTTTGTTGTTATTATTTTTTTAATCTCCTCCCAGTCCTTTCTGTCTGCTGTTGCAGAGACTGTGTCCTCAGCAGGTGGCTCTGTGGGCAATCTATCACCAGGATGCAGTGGGAGTAAGGAAGCTCTTGAGTTAAGAAGCTCTTGAGCTTCTAAGGCCAGTCTTAGATTATTCTAAGTTTTCTAATTTAGGTAGGGGTGTGCGTGTGTGTAGAGGTGGGAAGCATTTTTATTCCCTTTAGATTAAAATGAAACATGCTTAAGCTTCATGTCTTTTTTTATTTTAATAATCTTTTTGATTCTTCACAAACCAAGAAAAAATACAGTAATATATATATTTTTTCAATATATGCATGAATAATGATGGAGAAAATGAATGAAATGAATGCATGGGTCAGATCAGCTGAGTGGAAATTACCCATCTATGCAGTTATGCTTCTGACAATAGCTGCTTTCTAAACAGCTTGGAAAGTTTTGCTATGAAGATTGTTACTGTGCAGGGGACGGAGATGATAATTTACATTCAAGATGCATTCTTTAAAACTAAACATTTGGCTTTTATATCCATGGACACATGTGCATTGTGCAAACAGAGTACGACAGCAGAGTAGGGCAAGAGAATCTTCGCTTATTTTTTTTAATGGTTGTAATGTTTAGAAATTAGCTATTAAAACTGTAGGTGGAAGTTGAAATCCTGCAAATTTAATAGGAATTGTGGTTGGAGCATCAGAAGTCTGCTGTATTGATGGTTTTCATTTCATGTCACTGACCTTTGGCCCTGAGAATCTTGTATGGCTAATACATTATCCCTCTAGTTGATAATTTGCTATTCATTTCGGAATGCTAATGAAACATGGTTACATTATGCTACAGAAACCATGAAGCCTGTCTTGTGATACAGTGGAACATCATGCAGAAAGGCTGCTCCTGGGTCCTGTAAGCATGTCGCTTGCTTGAGGTTCTCGGAGCTTGGTAGGGTGGGTCTTGCACCTCTCAGAAAGTGTTGGCTGTTGGGTTTTGTTTCTGAAGCATCTGTTGGAGGATCTAGTTTTAAGGGCTGAATGTCACTTGCATTTGAGGGATAATAGTCTATTTTCTTGAAAGTTGAAGATGAATTAAATTCAACAGGCATGTGTATGGAGAGAGGAATTTTAAGTTCTTTATCCTCTTCTGATTTCTGCTTTAGAAAAGGGTGATGATATCGGGGTAGTAGACAACATACTTAAAATTTTTCTGTGAGTTGTGTGAGGCCTATGGAAATGAGTGGGTCCCCAGAGTGTTAAAAGAGAGTGAATTTTTATTGTTCATCATAAAGCTACTGGTAGAGCACAAAAGTTGCACTAAAGAAAGATGAAGTTTAAAATTTAAACCAGCCTGCCTGTACTGATCTATAAATAAATAGATCAGTAAATAGATCAGTGGAGGTATATTTCTTCTGAAATAAGCATCTTTTTATGTCTGGAGGACAAAGGGCAGTGAGTTTCTGTTTAGAAGAGAATTGAGCTGATTTTGGATTAACCTGGGGTCTCTTCTCATGCTCACTCCCGAAGAGGAGCTGCACTGATTTAGTGACATGCTGCGTGCTTATGAGTTTTACCCTGAAGGCAAGCTAAATGTGGAGATAAAGCAATAACTGTTTGCTTGTATGACTTGTTGTCTAATAGGAGTGGTGTGAGAGGGGGGTTAGAATCAGAATCCTTAGAGTTGGAAGGGACCTTTAAAGATCATCTAGTCCAACTCCTCTGCCATGAACAGGGATATCCATGGCTCAGTCAGATTGCTCAGAGCCTGGTCTAGCCTGGCCTTGAATGTCTCCAGGGATGGGGCTTCCACCCCATCTCTGTGCAACCTGTTCCAGTGCTTCAGCGCTCTCACTATACAATACTTCTTCCTTATATCCAACGTAAATCTTCCTTCTTTTAGTTTGAACCCATTTCCCCTTGTCCTGTCACCACAGACCCTGCGAAAGAGTCTGTCCCTTCTTTCTTACAGCCGCCCTTCAGATACTGAAAGGGTTACTGCCACGTCCCTTGAGCCATGTGCAGATTTCTCAGCTCGTGGCCACCAGTGAGGCAGCAACTCCCCAGTGACTAACCAGTGGCCCCGTGACACCAGCACAAACCTTCTCACCTCTCTGACATGCATTAGCACTCACTGGATGTTACTAAGCCATGATGAACAGCAAATATCTTAAGTAATCTTTCTGTCATTGCACTTAGGCCAAGTGCTCCTTTCCCAAACAATACCTTTTTTTTTTCTTTTTTTTAATCTACTAAAGCCTTTTATTGTTTTAGGCATGAAGCTGAAAACCAGAGAACTGAAACCTTGTCTGAGTTCAAGCTCAGCTTAGTAGGGGCTCTGTATCCCTACTTCTCATTTTCACCCCCGTGCTTGATGATGTGGTGAAACTGAAAAGCTCTTGTCTGCAGCAGTTTTGTCAGTGCAGTAATGTGGACATACCACATAGTGTGACGTATGAATTCTGAAGCCTTGGATGCAAACTGTCTCCTCCCTGGAGGTTTACCAGTCAACAGCCAGTTTCCATTGAGGACAGCGCCCATCCCATATGGCTAGATGAGTCAGATGGTGGTGACTGTAACTTCTTGGGACCTCCATAGTTCCTTCACAGGAGTAGGCCCAAGTTGCTCCAGGGTACACTGTCACCCCACCAACACGAGCCTTTTCCTTTGATTTCCTGTCCTCAGTTTGTGTGTGGACTTATGCAATTGGGAAGGATGAGGTCAGAGTGAGAGCAGCTATGCGAATAGTTGATGGGAATGTAACAACAGCAGCAGCCACAGAATTGCTTAACTTTGGATATTCGCAGCATAGCCAGGCAATTGAAAGAGGTGATTTTCCTGCTGTATTTAGCCTTGGTGTGGCCTCAACTTAAGTGTTGTGTACATTTCTGTGCAGTGGTCAGACACTGGAACGGGTTTCCTGCTGGGTTGTTAGATGTCTCGTGCCTGTCTGTGCTCAAGTCGCACTGGTACAATCCTCTCATGAATGTGTTTTAGCCTCTGGCTAGCCCTGATGTGGTCAGGCAGGTGGACTCAGTGATATTCGTAGGTCCCTTCCAGCTGAACTGTTCTATTTACTTAAAAAGTTCAGAAATGCTAAAGATGGTAATAAATGCTGCATTTCACCGGGACTGGAAGGTGATCTTTTGCAACAAAATGGAAGTGTTACCTGAAATCACATATGAATGCCTCAGATATAGCTAGCTGTCTTTGTTACTTGATGCTTCCAGCGTCCGTCAGCCAAAGCTTTATGTGTTTCTGCTGGTGAGATGTGCTGCACGGAGAGCAAGAAGAGCTTCCATTTCAGAAGCTGGGTCATTCCTCTACCCTTTCATTTTTTAATTTGATCTGTTCAGAAACAGCTACAGAGTGCGTTGCCTCTATGTATGGGATTGGTCTCTATTTTCTCCTTCCCCTCTCTAGTAACTTTTGAACTGTTGGCTGATTCAACAGCAGAGCAATAAAGGTCCCTAAGATACAAAGTTCAGACATGTTTTGGGAAAGTAGAAAACTGGATGGAGCAGAAACTGCAAGGGAAAAACTTCACCGTGAGCCTTATTACCAGCTGAAAACGTACAGCAGGGACTTGGGTCAGTTTGCCTTAGCCCCGCTTCTTGCAGGGAAGATGTTTGCTTTACTTGGTTAGACAGATGTATGAGAAAGGGAATCTCTC
>JAOWBP010002978.1:40285691-40303211 GCA_028571105.1 Tragopan temminckii
TTGCCTTAGCCCCGCTTCTTGCAGGGAAGATGTTTGCTTTACTTGGTTAGACAGATGTATGAGAAAGGGAATCTCTCACTTCTCTAAGGAAAATTAAATGCAATGCTTGAAAGCCAAACCTCATGCTAAAAACAGATTGCCATCTCATAGCTTACCTGGCTTGTACTCTGAAATGTGTGGGATGTGAATTTTTTTTTCCTGTTTGCAAAGCCTTGCTGTCAGACTAGCTGTAAAGGGGCTTCCAGTTAAGCAAGATTCAGGCTTCTCTGCAATTTTAATCAGTTTTTACATAAAAATATTTGGGAGCACTTACTTTAAACATAAACTTCAACACTTTCACTAATGCTCTCTTCACTTTCAGGCAGTTCTATGCTGGTCATACAGTGAAGGAGTAGATGTGGAACTCTGCTAACGAAGAAGAATTAGCAGAAACATGAACAAAACCTTACTGTGTATCCATATGGGATAGTGCTGTCCAGATGGTAGACAAATACAAATGAAGAGTTATAAAAACTTGCTTTGTTTGGGGAGCTCAACTAAAAAGTAACTTTTTATTGCCTGGTAAAGATGAATTACAAATTATTTTTATGGGCTTGATAAGGACTCTGTTGGAACTTAATTACCCTACAATATGAACACCTTGCTGTTTAGTTTTTCCTTAGCTGTGAAGTCCACAGATAATTTTTATTTTTATTTTTTTGTTTCCTACAGGGATGTGGAAAGGAAGTAAATACATCCCTGCCTGACCATGACGGTTAAGGAAAATGGGATGTTAATTGTTTCCAAATGCTGGCTTGCTCGTAAGCTAGAATTTATTGCACATCTCCAACTGGAGTAGCCACGTGAATTCGGATGGCAAGCAGTTTGCTAGGCATCGATTCTGGTGCAGCTTTTTCAGTGCTGACTAGATGGTAACTTCTGTCTTGGCTTTCCTCAGGCCTCATTTTGTGGCTCAGTTCTTCCTTTTGCCCAGCATTTAGCCAAACCTGGTTGTCTTTTTCCAGCTGGAACTGTGAGAAAGAACTTAGGAGTTTTGTAATTCCTTCCTTCCACGAATACCATTGCTTAATTCTGGTACCTGTTCCTAGGTGAAATGAATGGGAGCTGGAAAGTAACGTCTTTTTTTTAATTTATTGTTAGCAATTACCTCCCCTCCCTAAGGTTAGCATAAATGCCCTTTTCCAGTTGAGGAAAGTGCACTTCCTTGATATTTCGTGTGTCTCTCCATTCTATTAAGTTTTTGGTTGTACTTTTCTAAGCCTCTGTGGCATAAAGACTCAGGGAGCGTTGTAAAGTACATCCACAGAATGAACTGCAGTTGTCATTATTGGCTGTGTTTTAGTCTGCTGCAGAACTCACTGTCTTTTTTGCTCTAGTCTCTGAGGTTTTGATCTATTCTGCCCTAAGTGTTTAAATTCTCACGTGTCTGTTTCATTTACAGTTCTTAAAATCAGATTTATTTTCAAAGTCCTTTTTGAGAAAGAATGTGTGGGAATGTGTGTATAAACCACAAAATGTTGGTCTTTTGGGAACCACGTCGTTTTACAGTCTGTGTTCCTACCTACTGATATCTTTAACTAGGCCATGCTTTCCTTTCCTTCCTTATTTTCCTCTCTTGGGGAACACTGTTTGAGGTGAACTTTCTTCCTTTGGGATTCAGAATCCCAGTTAAGAGTTCCAGTAGCAGGATTAATCATCTTTTGCAGATATTCAGAATTTCTGCTTCTGTAGCTGTCCTGCATATTATATGCCTCTTCTGGGTTTGTGGGTTAATGTTAATTTAACACAATTGTTTTCAGCTGCTGTCTTTTCCCTTTAAATCCTATGCTGTGCTACTATGGTGTGCGCTGCTGCCTCTCTTGCTCAAGGTACTTATAATGCAGAATGCACTAACAAAGATCTTCCTGTCAGCAGTACATGACAGTTCATAACGGCCTGCAAGATTTTTCCTCTTCTGAACACTTTTTTTTCTTGGCTAAATGCTCTTTCTGCTGCTTCCTTCCTTCCATTTGGAATTCTCTTCTTTTGTGCGTTGTGGGTTTAAAAAAAAAAAGAAAACAAATCGTAAATATCGTCAAGTGAATTGCTGATGGTATAGTAGGAAGGGGAGTAAAACTCTCTGGTCTGCTGCTTCACCTTTCCCATTAGTGCAGATGTGCTCTGAGTGTCTTTTATGCTTGAAGAACTGGATGCCTGGGATGGTGGAAGTTGTGCCAGTGCTTTGCTGTATGACACCTGGATGGTGTGTTCTGGGATACCTGTGGTGGGAGAGCTCCTGGTGCCATATGGCAACAAGAATTGCTGCACTCTCAGAGCTGGACTTTGCAGGTGAACTGAAAATGCCCACCTGTGTGAGAGGGTGCAGGATTCGGCTTGAAGTCAGCAAGATGACTTCACTGCTGTATCATGTAGGAGGAGAGGATTCACTGCAAGGGAGGCAACATATGTTTAAACTTAAATATCGTATAATTAGCCAAACTGGCAAAAGAAACTGTGAAAAACATAAGGAATATGTATTAAGTCCATTTTATGATGTTTGAAGAGTTTCCCACTGCAAGAATCCCTACTCTAACATTAATATTTAAAAAAAAACAACATTCCTGCCTGCTAATGGATACATTCATTTCATTCAGGAATAGTCATGGCCTCATTTGCTCCTCTTCTTCCTAAGGTGTGTACGTACACCTGCTTGGCTGGGAATAAGCTCAGGTGAGGAAGGGATCCAGGTTAAAAATAAATTGTTTGTTTTTCTTCAGCTGATTTTCCTGCTCACTTGAGGTTTGGACCAGCTCCTTGTGTCACACTGCAAATAGTTTGCCCCATGTGACTGAGGGGCTCCACTGAAGGAGGGAACAAAGTGGGAGAGGAGTGGAAAGGGAGAACAGTAACTGAAAACCCTGGGAGCACTGTGTCCCTAAATAGACCTTGAGGGGAGATTGTGGGCGTCAATAAGAATACAGCAACTTGTGAATGAGAGCATCGTGCCGCTCCTCCAGCTGTACGTATTTTTAAAGAATATTAACAGGTTTAACTATGTAGGTATTCATCACTGATTTGAAAAGATGGGTTTATTCTTGGTATGGCAGATCCCAGTAAAATCAGCCCCTCACTTCCACTAACATATGATTGAAGCCTATAGGCTGTTGCTTCCCAAACATAGTGAAAGGTACTCACTGCCTAGAAGATGAATTTGTGCAGAGATGGAGAAGAATGATGGCACCTAGAAGGAAAGCAGCACGGCCGCACTGATAGTGGGATCACAAAATCACAGAATATCCTGAGTTGGAAGGGACCCACAAGGACTGCTGAATCCAGCTCCTGGCTCCACACAGGACCACCCAAAATTCAAACTCTGTGTCTGATAGCGTTGTTCAAATGCTGCTTAACTCCAGCAGCTTGGGGCTGTGACCACTGCCATGGGGAGCCTGTTCCATGCCCATCACCCTCTGGGGAAGAACCTTTTCCTAAACCTCAACCTGAAAAAGTGACTTAGTAGCTGAGTCAGGCCGGGGCTCCTGCAATTGTTTGGCTTCCTACTCCCATCTGCGTGGTGCTGCCAAGCTCTCCAGCTTTCTGCAGTAATCCCTTCATTCTATAGAGCTGGGCCAGTAACTGCTGACACGTGGGGGGAGAAGGGGGAAGAAGCAAAGGCTGTTACTAATAAACTTCTCTCTGAGTAGCGTTTGATGTCTTGAAATTCACTCATTCTGAATGTGACATCAATTTGTGTCAAATCAGAGGCACGTGTGTGTTTGGCTGATGATACCAGCAACAGCTACTTGCTTGGAGCACGTGTGTGAGGTGTCAGGATGAAAACACTTCATCAGAGTGATCCTTCACCTGCCTGGACTGAGGGCACTTGCAAAGCAATGCCAGTGCTTGAACGAGGTTGGCTAGCAAATCCTCGTCCTTAGCATGAGCTATGCCACATGTGCACACGTAATAGACTTCTGGTACTGCAGCCAGACTTGGGATGAGACAGTCATTTGTTTGTCTTGTGGTGAAAGCGCTGCTTCCATATGAGATCTTTATGCTTGTTTGCATCTCGCTGTTATTTATGCAAAAAAGCCGATCTGGAACTTCTCAAACTGATTCTGCTTGTGTATGGGTGCAGTGGAACCTGATGCCTACTGTGCAAAGAGCTGTGGGTCTGTTCTGTTAGATCAGCCTCATGCTGGACCTTCACGCTTCCTTACTAGAGGGGTTATTCTGTTGCTTTTAAAGTTTTTGCAGAGTTACTGTTAAGCGTTGAAGAGCTGCAAAAAGAGCTTTGCAAAAGGCTGGGGATAGAATTTTCATGTGAAGGCTTGTGTGTAGGATGGCCTCCGATAGCCATGTGCCACCTTATTTTTTGGAATCATGAGACTACATATGAATCACATTTTCATATGGGTCTAATTTATTCAGTAACTACACTCTGCTGTCATGTGTCAGAAAAAGTATATCGTTTCTGAGGTTACTCACAGAATGCTGGCACACTGAAGTGTTTTATTGGGGAAAAAAATACAACACCCTGTACGGTTGCCAGAAGTGAATCTGCTGTCCTTTTCACTTGGAGTACCACCAAATGGAGAAAAACTAGTCTCCTATCAAGTAAAGAAAACAAACAAACAACGTCCTATTTAGTCTCACATTTGTAAGTGAGGAGAAGGGGAAAAAGAAATTTGAGGGCTTGTATGGGTTCAGAATTTGGGAAGAAAAGGACACTAAGAAACCAAAAACTGATTTGTGTGAAGCCCATCTGTGACAGAGTGTCTTATATTGCCAAAGTAACTCTTGGCTAGCACACTCACAAACTTGTATAAAAAGATATGACACATTTGACCTCCAGTAATGAACATGCTCCAAAGGTTTGAGAGGCAAATGCCTGAAAAGAAATAATTACTCGTCACTTTTTTCCCTGCTTGCTCTAAACAGCCAGGTACTAAGTTCCTTCATCACTTGCCTTCATCAGGTGTGTCTCCAGCTCTTTCCAGACTACTTAATTAATCCTCATCCTGCCTTTGGCTTTCTCTACACTACTGCTGTGTCTGAGGTGCCTTGCCAATAGTCTGCTCTGAAACGCTTGCCCACGTGGCAGCAAACTTGCAGCTAGAACTCCAGCTCAGAGGTGCAGTCGAATGCAAAACAAAGTATTCATCCTTAATCAGGGGTATCTCACTGCACCTTGTCTCTTCCCATTTGTCAGTTAATCAATTTCCGAAAGAGAACAGAATTTTTTATTTAAAAAGAAATAGCAAATATAGAAAAAAATAATTCCTATGTAAGAATCTGTTTTTACACAAATCACATACTTGTCTTTTATGTTATCTATCCCAGTGTTTCTTCCCACTTTGCAAAGCAGAGTTTACACAATGAAATCTGGCATCTGAAAACTGTATTTTGAATCAGACATCTACATAGATTTTATTATAGTTCCATTTTTTTGTTGATTTGTGTTGTTTTTTCCCCTCCATGCGTGCTTTTCTAGACTGGTTATTCCACTGAGGTTAAAGATAGTCCGGCGCTGCTCGGATGGTACTGCACCTTACGTTCAGTAGCTCATTAAAACTGTGAAGCCATCTGTTCAGTGTGGATAAACTCGGTCCCTTCAGGATAGCTGCTGTTGGGGAGCTGCCTGATCTCCCTGCCCTTATCTCCCACGCTGTGTTATGGCATTTCTGCCGCTCTCTAATCGATTTGCTGTTGCTGTCTGCTCTCTTATTCTGCGGCAGCCTGGGTCAGCTCTTGCTGTGAAAAGCCTATGGGAAGGAAGGTCAGCCCACGCTGAACGGGTGGCTCAGGATGCTGCAGCCAGATCCAAGCTGCATGGCAAATGTCTGTGCTCTAACTTTAATCTCAAAGCTTTGCATCAGGAAAGTGGGGCAGTTTCTTGTTGCAGGGGGGATAATAGTTCATGGGGTTCAAAAGTACTCCTGATGTGACAGAAGAACTCGCAAATACTTCATTCTCTGCAGCAAACAGTTGTGGCAGCATCTGTTGTAGGTTATTCTGTATACATCCATTAGCTGTGTGAGATACTTATCTCTGTTTCGCCAAAGTTTATGCAGTTATTCCAGATTTATGATTGAAAAAATGAATTCCATTTCTCTAGGTTATTGCCTTGCATATGCTCAGTTATATTGCATATTTCTATCCTCGTTTCACCCCAGATTTAGTTCCTGGTTATGTTTAATAAGCACGGAGTGAATGCACTTCACATTGTTTGTATCATCTACGCATTTTGTGGGGAGTTGTGTCTTTCTGACCTCTCCAACCCAAAGTCGTTTCCACAAGAGCAACCAAGATTCAGCCTTGTATGTCACAGGAGAATATAATGAGTTTTGTTGCTTTCTCCTGAAGTTGAATAAACTTGTATCTCAGCTCTGTTCAGATGCTGATCTTACTCCTGTATTTTATGCCTTTTGTATGTTTCCAGTGTACATGTTTAGCTACTACGTTTTTGTTGACTTAGTAGTTAATGCTGTCTGGTATTTCTATCTAAGGGAAATATTGTGAGAGTAAATATGTTGAGTTGTGAGACATTTAATTCTATACTAATGGTCCACATGAGAATTCAGTGGGGAAACAGATAATTTGCATCTGTTCAAGTAAAATATTCAGGAACTCTGGGACTTGCAAACAGTAGAGAATATTTAGATAATGAAACTAGCAAAAAGTCAGCTATATTGCTACACATTATTTATTGATATTTAAAATAGATCTATAACTTCAAATAAGTGACTGAATACATCTATGATTGCAGATCCATAAGGGATATATCCTAATGTTTGGGACACCTAGTGTGACGTATGAAGTAACAGCAAAGCAGTGATGAGGCATTTTAGAATGCATTTAAGAGAGAGATTTGCTTGAGATGTTGCTTAATAGAATATCGCGTTCTGTTCTAGATTACAGATCTCTGCTATATAAAAAATTTTCTGTGGAGGTGGCTGATAGGAGTGGGATGAGATGCATTTCTGGTTTCATCTATAGTCTTGAATTAACTATGAAAAAGGGTGGGTTCTTAATTTAACTAACTTAAAATAAACTCTCAGTGAAATCACAGTTCATAGTCTTCTGCACAAGCTAACAGAGTAAGCTTCAGGCTGTAGAAGAATCTCATTTACTTTTGCATGCTGACTTGTATGAATTATGCAACTTGTTTTAATTTTGTATGCATTTTACTTTCATTACTTGAAAATATTAGGAATGTGTTTTTTATTTCACAATAATATCGAGCTGTCATTCATCAGTTCCCACCACTTTCATAGCTGGGTCTGCTTACCTTCTCATTCAGCTTTGGCTGTTGACCCATTCCCCATTGGATGTGCAGGAGTGGTCTGCCATGTCAGTAAAGCCTGGTAGAACTACTTTGCTTAGTTTCAGGTCTCATTTCACCTGTGGGTGATGTTATCTCACTGTAAGTCAATGTATGGGCTTGTAGCGGTTAGTTGTTGGTGGGCTGCATGCAAGACCTGACCTACGAAACAATTTCTGTGGCTTTTCTGCTCTAAGAAAGGCAATTTTAGAAAGAAATACATTTCCAGCTGTGGTTGTATACTACCAGATGTTGAGAACTACAAGCCAGAGTTACTCTGTCTTACAAAGGAGTCTGTAGACTAGTGGCTGGCTATCCTACAGACAGGCCATCTTGGTGGTCCTCTCATACAGCTGACTCATCTTGGTGAAGTGCTTCACACGCAGTCTTGGTGTGTGTAAGGAAGCTTTGCACACAGAAGAATCAGCCTGCTTCTAATGCCCTCCAGGAACCACCTGCAAGACATCATCTAGGCACAAGGAAGTCTGGAATACTGATTCTGTAGGAGGAGCATTTCAGTCACCTGAAGTGAGCTCATCTACATGAAATTAAATGAAATAAGCTACAATCAAACCCTTCTATAGCTAACTATCAATCTCGACAATAGTAAATGAAAGATGTAATGTATGTGAAATCTTCCCTTTGGATTTAAGGGACAGTAAAACTGAACGGTCTGGTTGAGACTGAATTTTAAACTTTTTTTCTTTTCCTGCAAGCAAATGATGAGTAATCTCTATCTATGATGTTACATATAAGGTAGTTCATCTTTGAAAAAGTGACCTTTAATGCATGCAGAGGCCTTGTCACAAGACAGAATAATTTTTCCATGTTAGTACGAAGATGTTCTTTGGAAATGAGATAATTAAAATTACACTATACTTCTATACAGGAGCAGAAATTAAGTGGTTTTATTTTATTTACTTCCTCAGTGAAGTACATTAAATCAAATTAAAAGCACTTAAATTTTACGTGAATCACTATAAAAGTTTAAAAGCAGATTATTGAAATTACATGAGTAGCATTTATCTGAATTCACTTTCATTATTTTGTTGTAGGCAAATGGAGGCATGCTCAAATGAGCAGAAGAGATTAGCTAGTTCAGTGTAAATTTGTAGCTCTTATTTCTCGTGCACTACTTTGGTCAGGTTGACCAGTTCTCTGTGCTTTCTTGTATTATCCAATTCAGTCCTCTCCTGTTCTCAGATCCCTTGTTAGTAAGTTGGCAATAATGATTTTAACATCTTTGAAAAGGGACTAAGAGTCCTCCATGTGACAAATGCTAAATAGCAACTTTGTAATGGTATTTGATTAGCATCTGAATGGAAATCTAAAATTTGGTTTTGGCTTTGTTAGTGTAAAGATGAGGATGGAACTGGAGAAACCCAATGATTTATACGACCTTTGCTGATGAAGATAGCTTTTTTTTTTTTTTTCTGTAAAATTATGGCAGATGTGAGCAAACTGTGGGTTTAAAGTATGAGGAGTCAACGCATTACTTTTGCTGGATCTGGCCTACTTTATTTATGTAATCATAAAATGTGCTTGTTTCTTTAATATAGATCTTTACACGAGGGAAGTATACTAGCATTACTCAACGGCTGGTAAATACAGGCTTTTTTTTGCCCATAGAGAATTGGAGACAAAGCGAGAGAAACCTTGCCTTTGCTGACCAGAAGCTAATACTCTAGAATCTGGTTTGCAAAATGGCAGCAGTGATTTCAGACCTTTCAGAGACACTGCCTTTGCTTCATTGTTCAGGGCTTGATGTAAATCCAGTGACATGGGCTACTTGAGAATAGTAAATGTTATGCACGGAGGAGAATGAATGGCTTGAAAGTTTCATCAGCAATTACTCATGTTGGCATTGCAGCATGAGGGCTGTATGATGCCGCTGTACGAGCAGACAGTCAGTGATTGTAAGTGCTCCCTCTGAATATGCAGCATGGTGATTTCTGCCGTGTATTTTTCCTGTACGTGACAACATCTAGCAGTGGGCAGTTGTGACATCTGATGATCTGAATTGCCAAACGATGCTTTTACATTCAAATCCATGATAAACCAACCTTTTCCTCTCCCACCCACAGCCCCATTGAGTATGAAACATACTAAGTTGCAAGAAGTATGCCAAATATGCATTTAAATGGCTTGCTTCTCTGACGTTTCATTTGGTATGTGACTTTGAATCATAATAGCACATTGTCTAACTCCAGCAGTTTAGGACAGTGTTTGATCTCAGCTGAACAAATGTATTGTTTTACTGATAAGCAAAAGACATTTGGAATAGGAGAATTCTTTTTATACGTTCTGCAAATGAAACCAGGATATAGCAGTAATTTCCTTTTTCCTGTTGGATTTACAGCCGTATGACAACAAATGAGTAATATTCCCTCAACCTCAAACTGAATTCATAAATTCTGTGGTAGTACTGAGCCCCTTAACACACAATTATCTTCACTACACAGTGTATATAATAATTTTTAAGGTTTCTTTTAAGTTTTTCTTTATTTCTAAGTTATCGGTAGTTCAGAAAACTGAGATCCTTAAAACCAGACAGATTTCAATGACAGTATTGGGAGAGTAACTGTTGATATGAATCACAGAATCACTCAGGTTGGAAAAGAACTTAAAGATCGCTGAGTCCAACCATGAATATTCTGGTGTTATGGAACACCTAGACTGTATATGTGAAAGGAGGGGGCTCATTGCTTTGCTTACTAAAATGCTTCTGTGAATATAGCAAAGGTGAGAACAAGAAAATTCTTAAGAAGCATACTGTACAAATACTGTTCTGTGCCAGTAGCCTTACTTGCCATCTTCTGGTAAGACCTGTGAAGCGCTTGGTTTTAAATCATGAGGCGTCAGGTGTGGGTACAGGTGAGTCAGTGATACATATAAGCAGATCTGAAATACTCTGTACACAGCAGTAATTCAGAAAATGCTGGCTGAAAGTGGCCTTCTGCAAATCTGCAGCTGATGTCATCTAGAAGTGAGATCTATTAGGAAGCTCTGAAATGAGAATTTTGCCCTAAGATCATCTTTAAAATTAACCTTCTTTTGTTTCCTACTCTCCTCTCCCCCACTCTCCCCTCTATTTTTTTATTTTTATTTTTTTTAATTTTCTTAAATAATTCTACATTTCGAGATAACAGATTGGCTGGTATCCCTTGTGGATGGCTCCTGGCTGTATACTGTTAGGTAAGAGCATGAGCAAAATGTAAATTCTGTGATAACTTGACTCAAGATACTACTTCATCACAGCTGCTATTTAATTTTTGCAAAAGAACCTCCCACGCTGAATGTTCTTTGAGTTATTTGGGGTAGATTTTTCATGAATAAAATTCTTAGTCATCTTCAGAATCTATGGAATATCTTAAAGAAATAAAGACTTTGCACATTTTAGTAGTTAGCTGGTCTCCTTCTGTATCTCCTGTTCCCCGCACTGCTTGCTGTATATGTGAGAAGCTGCCCTTACAGCTGCAGAGAAGCCTTGAATTAAGAAGCTGAGTGCTGAAATCCTTCCCTCCTGGAAACCAGTGGCAAAAAAAAATCTCATTCCAATGTACTATCTCTGCCAGTAACTTTCTGCATTACCTTGGTGAAAGTCTTATCAGCAGAGTTTATGCAGATAATCTGCATCTGGGTCTGCCAGGGCAGGAATGCACTGTGGGCTTCCACATTGTGAAGTTGCCTACAAGTAGATGATGTCTTGGCAGCTGCTGAGTTCCTTCTCCTATGTGGTAGAATTCCTGAGGATGCACAAGGCCCTTCATGTTTCATTAAAACCTAGATAGGCTACCAGACAAAGAGGCATCTTCACCTCAACTGTAACATCTTAACCTCAGCTGCAGGTCTGTGCCCTGAACCTCTGCTCCTCGACTGTTCAGTTGACACCAGTTGATGTCATGAGGGGGCTTAGGTCAGTGGTTTTGTGGATGGGAGCACTGAAAAGTTGAGCAAATCAGCCCTTCAATTGCTGCAATGAGCACAAGCCCATGCACAAGTCACAGAACCTGTTTGCACCTAGGCAGTAGTTTGTATTTGCATGCTTAATGGTACATGCCAGTAATGTGTGAGCTGGGAAATTCCAAAACATGACTCTGAAGGGCTCTGAGGTCGCAGGAAGTTAGCAGTCATAGCAGCTCCTGGGGCTTCACTGCAAATATCAACTCGTGATGCTCTTCTAAAAGCCTGAGCTCCTGAAGCTAAATGACTGCATTAAAAAAACATTTGTTCACGGAGGTAATAACTCTCCTTAGTCTAATTGGTGTAGCTGGAGATGGTAAACAATTTTAGTTGCAAAAAATAGTTCTTGGTCATGAAGTGCAAGCAGCAGACTTCAAAGCTAAATTTTAGTTAAGAGAAATGTATCTTTGAACCTGCGTAGGTATGTGTCAGTGTCTGACAGGAAAGGGTAACTGCTGCCTGCAGAATAATGGGCAAGATGATAAAGCAAAAGAGGAAAGAAGGCTGTCAGCTATGGGATGGCATGAGTCAACAAAAGGCCTGTAAAACATGGAGACATGCCTTACAGTGTGCTGTAAAACCAGTACCTCTGGATTTTGAATTTTTGTAATGTATTATATAACGTTGCATTAAAAAGGGCTTGTTTCTGGACCTTTGGGTTTGTTTTGTTTGTTTTAATGTCCACAGATAAATAGTTGTTTCTACTAGGTTTTGTTTTCACTGGTTGCCTATGCGAGTTTGCTCTGGCACATACCAGTATCCATTTAACTCCATCTCATATTGCCATAGAAAGCTATTTAATGAAACTGCATGTGTATCTATATATGTGTGTATGTATGTATGTGTATATATATGTAGTGGAAATGCTAAGTCATGGCTTGAAAGAGTGATTGAGCATCTGGTGGGAAGGCAGGACCAACACAGGGGAGCTCAGGTGCATGCAATGTACCTGGGTGGCCGGAAGGGGTGGAGCCAGGATCTGCCCCTTCCCAGACCTCATTTAAGGGTTGGCAGTGGAGCCAAGGCTATCTCATTGGAGATCCTTTCCTTACCTGAGTTCTTCCGAAGGTAAATAGCTTTTTTCCTTTATTTCTGTGTCCATGGTTGCTGCACCTGGACTTGTCTTTGTTTGCTGTAGCCTAGGACTTTGCTACCCCGCTATTATTGCTGTGCTTTCTGTCACGCTATAGCATTACAATATATAGATATAAAAGCAGCAGCATTTAGACAGTCATGGTTGTAGTTAAGATGGGGCATATGGCTGAAAAAAAAGTAGTTTTTGCTTCTAGGTTATGAACTGGGGGCAGCAAGCTTTAATTAGGTTCCTTTATAATGTAGCTATCCCAGCGAAGTGGAAGAGAAGTCTGGAAAGCTCTCTCTGTCTTGTACAAATGGCGTGCAAGAAACACTTTGAAGACTGCTGCAAAATCTGAAAAGCTTGCTCTTTCAGACTGCTGCTGTTGTTTACTTTTTGGTTAAGCCTCAGGACAACTTACAGTGGCCCAGTGAACTTTGAGACTTCATACTTTGTAGAGCCATGTGCCTGTTATGTACAGTTGCTGTCTTCTGCTGTGTGTGCACGTTATTCTGTGTGGTGGAGAGGTACAAATAACTAGAACACGATGATAGGGCCTTAGGGTTGGTTGTTTTTGAGTTTTTTGTTTTTCTTTTTTGGTGGTCCAGATTGAAATTAATTTAAAAAAATGAATAAAATAGTTGAAATTAACTGGACTCCAAGTCTTTTTGTTTCTTCCCTCCACTGAAAAGATGAAGTGTGTTTCAAGTACATATGAAGTATGAGTATGAAGGCATGGCCTTTAGATTGGTGTCTTCTAGGTTTGTGTCATTGCAATTGTGGCTTATTTTCTCTTTTTTCCCTTCCCCATTATGCTGGCTTTTACGCAAGGGACACGTGTTTAGTTAGGCTCTTTCCTTTGCAGGGTTGGTGTTCTGAGGTCACTCCTTAATCACTGAGCTGTTTGAGTGGTGTGGCTGTGACACGTGCGCAGGGTATTTAATTGCTTTCTGAAATGCAGTTTTGTTTTGGTAGTGGTGTGTGTTCCTTCTTAGACACCTCCCTGGTGGTTTAGTGTTTTGCTGGGGGAATATCAAAGTGATTCTGTCCGATATTCCATATGGAATAATATAATCTGTACTTGCTTCTAAGAGGTGAGAATGGAACTGAGCAAGCTTAGGGAATAAAAGTTCAAATAAAGCTGCAGTGACTTGAATGTGAATTTTCTTTTTGATTAAAAACTTGGTCACTTAAAATCTGAAATTATCTTTGCTTTGAAGTGAGGTTTTTGTTTGTGATGTAACTAGGAAGTGTTATTCCAGCAGGTGAATGTTATTGTAACAGCTGTTTTTATTTTTTTGTAAATGAAAGGTAGAAAACCTTTTATTCTTACTGTGAAAAGCCAATTACTGTGTTATCAGTAAGAGCTTTAACTGAAAGCATTAAAGGCCCTTGCTCGCTTAGTGAGAGCAGTATCAAATGAATTCCCTACACAGATTTATAGGGTGATGTATCTTAGATGGAGTTATCTTTAAAACTTTGATTAATTTGGTGTTCTTTATAGTGGGTTAGTTCTGACGTTTTCCACATCAGGAGAAATATGGAATATTCAGTACGTTTTTTTTTTTAATTAAGAGAAAAATTTTCTGCCAACTCTCTGTAAAAAGTTGAGTTATGTCCTTTAGAAGTAAGCATATGAATAAAAACAATTAATGAGAAATGCCTTAATTCTTAAATTCTGAAGTTGGCGGGGCTTCTCTTCGTATTCGGGTAGACTGGGACCGAGCTTGTTTGATTTTCACGTTGTGGTATGTTACAGTTTTAGTTTAGTGTTATAGGATGCCAGAGGCAAATTAATTGCTGTTGTGGTGCAGAGGCATGTAGGAGTTTGAAGAGTTACGGAGTTTATGTTGTGCTGTACTGGAGTGATGAAGTACAGATAACAGGCCACAGCTGTGGCCACAAATTAGGCCTCTCCAATGTGATGCTGAAAGTATTGCATTATAATTGCTCCTCTAGGATCGCCATGTGGAAAGTCTGAATAAAAGCAGGTTCGAAATAGGGAAACTAGGAGCATGTGCTGTGGCATATGCTTGCTGGGGCTTTGCTGCTGCCAAAGTAAGGTGGCTGCTTTCCTAGCTGGGCCTTGTGCTGAGGAGCTGGCTGCTCTTCTCGTGCTTCCACTGATTTCTATGTGTCAGTGTTTCCTTAGAGCTCTCAGAGCTCCTTCCTCAGCTGGCCAGCACAGCTCAGGGGAGGTGAGGGCTGCGGTCCCTATTGCTGCTCCCAGACCACCCATGGGTGTGTTAGCCACGTTCCTGATGTGGGATAGGCCAAGAGTCAGGAGTGCATAGGGTTTACTTAGGAAGTGTCTGCCCATCCTCCAGACCTGCACAGCTGTAACTGACACTGATGGGAGCTGCTTCAGCCTGTGATGAGTGGTTTCCAAGATATAACCTGGCAAAAAGAGAGTCTTTCTCTTCTTTCTGCTCCCTATTTTTATGCTAGTTGGCTTGACTGAACTGGCTGACAGGGAGTCAAAGGGGCAAAGTGGTACAGACTGCAGCAGCACAGCTCTGCAGTCTCATGTGCTGTAGAAACTCGCTGTGAATCTGCCTTGCATGAGTGATGGGTCAGAGCAGTGAGCATGAGGCAGAGTCAGGTCTTCAGGGGTGACTGCTTTACAAGAACACTTGCAAGCATTTTTACAGTCAGTGTTCAGAAAAAAGGAGTGGTGTTCTCAGCTCTACGTAGGTTAATGATGCTACATCATTTTTATAAGAGCTAAGTGTTAGTAGATACAAGACTTGAGCAAAACTTCAGGACTGCTGTTCACTGTGGAGTTGTAATAAATTTTTTTTACATGGATATTGCTTGTATGTTTGTCTTCTAACTTTAGAAAGAGCAAGTTAAAAGAGGTAGCAGACCGTGTGGATGGGAGATTCCATGACCTGTGCTTTCATGCATTTGTATGCATGTATTTAGATGCATATTTACCAGGTAATATACAACATATTCTCACAATATTCCTAAAAATACCTTTTAGAAGCATATTAAAACTACTGTAGACTGGATGAAAGCCTAGGCATCATGATACCTTGGAGGTGACCTCACTTAATTGGCAGGTAACATTTCTGCATTTTTCTAAGACTACATCTGGAGAGACATTGAATTAAATGCTTTTGCATTAGAGCTGTGAAACTTGGCAGAAGAAGAGTTCTTGTATTCTGAAGCTCATTTATGGGCGTGCTCAGTGGATGTGCACTGAAGTTAGAATCATAGAATTGCCAGGTTGGAAAAGACCTTAAAGATCATCGAGTCCAACCACAACCCAGCCATACTACCCTGACTCTAACCACCCTCCACATAGAATAGTTGCTTCAGGAAGGTGCATAAGTTTTGATCCAGCTGAAGTACTGTGTGTAGATCTTCAGAGATGCTGTCTAAATTAAACATTTAGATGGTTCCCCCCAAACTGTTACTATTGTAGGATTTTACTTTTACGCTTTATTTTTCCCTCATGAGGAAACACATAAGATTACATATCTTCATTTTCTGTTTGTCTCCTCAGCATTTTTACATTGCTTCATATAGTCAATCAGTGGTGCCTTGCTAGCTGAAATGCTCAAATACAAAACATAAACAAAAACCAACCACCCTACCAAATAAATCCCCCAGACATATAGGCCCGTAATCCTGTTTTTTTTGGGTTGATTGGCAGACAAGCCACTATTAAGAATGCAGATGGTTCAAAAGCAAGAAGATGAACTGCAATGGACTAGTTGAAGTTGTCACAACTGTCCTGTGGTTGCCATTTCCTACAAATTTGTGTGAGTCATTAAATTCTCCTTAAGCCTGTAAAAAGAAGGAACAGCTCTGGCCAGTTAAGGGTTGTAAATAAACTTCATTTCTCTCTCAAACATCAATTGTGTTTAGCATGGGGACTGGAACCAAGAAGACTCTGAGTAATAAGAGGATGACACTTTGCAAGGTGCCCCCTCCTCAGCTGATCTTCATCAGTCAGTGCAGTTCTTTCCTAGCTTCAACATCACTGTCATTGTTTATGAGCTGGGAGTTTCCTGAACGCCCCATGGAAAAAAAAGTGTCACACTGCTGGAATGGGACTCCACTGGAAGGATGCCACCTCTTTTTGCATTGTGACTTTAATTTCAATTTGTATTCCAGCTGAAGTCTGTGGTAGTAGGGAAGGTGCTTGGAACACGAATTTTGCAATGTAAGGCACACAGTTGCTCCATGATTTGAAGATTTTTGCATGCACGACTTCAAATCAGTCATTTCTGACCTTTTAGGGGACTGCTGCTTCTTTCTTGTTGGTATTGTAATATCTCTCAAAAGCATTTGGCATTTTAGTGAATTGATAGATGACCAACCGATGTCTGCGTACAGAAGCAGAAGCTATGTTGCATTTGGGATGTGGTGTGTTATTTTCTGCATTAGCCTATTTTTGTGACTTTCATACTGGAATTCCCATCTGGTCCCTGACAATTATAAATGCGTGCTTTTTGAGAGAGGAAGTAAGATCGATGGCTATTCTAGCATTTGCTATATAGGACTTTCATGATAAATTGTTTTCTTCTGACTCCCCTATTCCAGATTACTTTCATAATCTTGAAAAGCAAAAACATTAATAAATCTAAGTGGGTTAGGGAACAGGCGCATGGTTTTATTTTAATAAGGGATTAGGCTGAAATCTCACTGAGTGTACATTGTTCACCACTTGCTCTCTGGGACATATGAATTGGTCCCTTCATTACTGCCCTCCGTGTTACTCTTGGTCCTTATGCAAAATTTGTTCAAATTTAATATATGAAAAAATACAAGCCTTTTGTGGTAATGGGAAGTTACCGCTTCGAGTACATTTGCTTGTTAGCTTTATACCTGGCAGCAGGAAGGGGATTTTAAGAAAAGGCATAGTAAGTCTGCAATCTAGAGAGTAAGGTGTCATTTTCATAGTTCTCCCTTGTGTGCAAGGGACATCTTTTCTCAAAGGGTTCAGGGTAAAAGGTACTTTCAGACCTGTTTGTTGTTTGCACAGGAAGAAAGGCTGTAGGAAACACATGTTTCTCCTTGCCTTCTCTCACTAGTATTGGTTAGGAGGTGGAACGGTGTGCCCAGAAAAGGGACAGATCAGAGCCTGGTGAAAGAGGGAGAACTAAAAGTAGGAGAACTGAATCTTTGAAACCCATCCTCTTATCTCTGCTACTGCTGTGTCTACACATAC
>JAOWBP010002978.1:40304993-40315344 GCA_028571105.1 Tragopan temminckii
GCTCTAAAACCACAGCCAACGGTGTTTTGCAAACTCGCTTAAACTAAATGGTGAAGGCCTGGAGAAAAGGAGGAGCGTGGTACAGAGATGAGCAGTAGTTGCTCACTGGGCTGTTTCAGGGTATTTGCGTTTTGATTAGTTCTGAAGACGTTTGTGTGTGTGCCTCTGGGACTCTTCAGGTGAGGAATAACAGCTTTATATATAAAGAAAAATGGCAGTGAAACTTCAGGCTGGTTCTTCACAGCATGTTCCGTGTACTTTCTGAGTTTTGTCTTCTCTGAATATAATAGCGATGCTTTTATGTTGCCTGGGAAATTAGTTTTCCTTGCTAGTTTGTTTTAAAGTAATCCTTAAAACATATTTGTCATTTTATGCCGGTAATGAAAGTTCTAATGTGGCAGAGTGAGAGTTAGAAGGCACTGACCAATAAATACAGCCACAAATGGTTTTTGTCCAAGCCCAAAGTCTGTTGCTGATGTTCTGAGCTGCCCTACCTGTAGGGTAACAGCAGCAATGTGCTCTGAAATGTGGAGAAGCACCAGTGGTTCCTGTTACACTGAAGACTCATCTTCAACTTTTACTTTTTTTTTTTAATGTCAGTGTAGTATTCAAATTAATTATGGTAGTAAGAAATAAGGATGTAAGCCAGTCTGTTCTCAGGACCTTGATGGTTTAGAAGGTTAAAATACAGAAAGAACTGGATGAATAGTCTGTCCAAGCGTGTGAATAATAAGGCAGCTGCCTGTTCTGGGTAATCTGTCAGTCTGATTTAGATACACACCCCTGTAGCCTCTAAATGCCTCTCAACTTCTCTGAGGAAATGTGGTGCCCCATTTTAGAGTTGTAGGTTGGAGACACGGAGGGCCAAAGGGCATGTACATGGCCACACACAAAGCCTTTGAATAAAAGAAAATTAAACACAAGTGTTCTTGGTCCCAAGTTTAACATCACAGTCTTTGAAGCAGACTTTCTGTTCATTTTAACAGCGTAATTACCTATGTGTAGTATGGGCTTTTTCTCTTTAATCAGTGCTGTGGGGAAAGGGAGCTTGGTAGATAGGTCTGTTTGCAGGCTTGTTGTTGTTTTAATTATTTTTCTCTGGTATATCTTGCACTAGCTGCTAGTGAATTGCCAAGATTACATTCTCTCATGACATGAAGGTTGAACAACAATCTGTTTTTTTGTGTCTCAGGAGGTTTGTTTTGCAAATGTAAAAATAGGTTTTTCTCCCTTGTTTAAATGAGAGCATCAGATTTTGTCCTGGGCAATTATGCAACATGAACTTTGGATACTGCTTCATTAGAATTCAAGTCAGACCTTCTACCTCATGTAGAGTTAATGTCATCATTTCTTTCCATCCTAGCAGAAGTTAATGAGATAGTGGGCGAGACCAGCAAGGTAAGAGAGGAAAGCTGAAATCAGTCTAATTCTTTACTGATGTGACACCCCAAGAAGAGAGCCTGTGAAAGTGTTGGGGCTGGTAGAAATCCACTCCAGAGTTTGGAAAATGGCACATGTGAAAAAGAAACTTGAGAAGCATATTTTCCTTTACGTTCCCGTGTACGACGCAGTACTCTTGTTTTGTGTGGCTGTATTGGGAAGAAACAAGTGAGAACTGTATGTTGTAAAGAATATGACTTTGAGCCCTACACACTAGGGTAATCTTCCAAGCAGGATAGGTGGAGGTTGCATTTAACTCAGCACTGTAAAATCCAGTGTTGGATATAGAGACCTGGAATATGAATGGGATTCAGCTGGTATTTGGAGATATGGAATCCATCCACACAGAGGGACTTCTGATGGGCCGTGTGAACAGGCCTGTTAACACAGCACGAAGACTGTACGGATGTTAACTTGGAGCATCAGCAGGCTGTAGGGAGGAATGGGGCAGGCCAATGACTTTTAGTAGAGATAGGCGCTACTGCTTTCTGGAAGTGCTTGTGCTTTCAATGTATGATTTGAATGTCACTTAGTATAGCATAAAGTGAGAGTGAGAGAGTGAGTTTACTGTTTTCACTATTCTGCCAAACCTGTAAAAGCTGTTGTAGTTTTAATAGCAGAGCAGAAGCGTTTTACTGAAGGGCAGAAAGAGGAATCTGTTCTGTTTTTAAAGTGATTTATAGATAAATCACATTGATAAATCGCTCGAACATTAGAGATCTACTGATGTTAAATTACTCCTGAAAGCAGATAAAAAGTGTGACGGAGAGGCTCTTTTGTGCTTTGCCTTAATGTTGGCATTTTTGCACAAAGGGCTTTTCAGCCAGGTGTTGGCCCTATAGGAAGTTCCAAATTGTGAAATCCCAGTTGACGGTTTTATTTGAAAACACTACTAACTGTGTCAGATTGAATTAGGCATGTAAGTGAAGAGTGATTTATTTTTATTTTTTTTACCCTTCACCCCCAAGTGCAGTGGCAAAATGTAATTTGGGAACATCAAGCAAGGATGATACAACAGTGGTTGTGTTCACAGGAGCCTTAATGAAGGGTTGTTAGTTTATTTGTGAAAACTATGAACTCTGGCTATCAGCAGAGCACTAAAAATGTACTTTGATTTTTATCCAAATACTTTAATCTTTTAATGTGTGTTACAATTATAAAGGAGCTGATTGAGTTAATGAAAAATACCGTAATGAGGTGGTAATTATATTTTTACATCATTTGCTGCTACTAATTCACTAAAGTGAATCTCAGCTGTATGCCCTGAACTCTGCACAGGTGAAATAAATCTGTTTTTAAGGTTAAGGGTGCTTCCATGACCATTTAAAACAGACAAGTTATTCTTGCTTTCCTTTTGTCTTTACACATACTCGATAATGGGCCTGCTGATGCTCGGGCAATTGAGTGGGGAATGAATTCAGTGGGCTAACTTGGCTGCAAATATGTTGCTTTTGTTTTGTTGGGTTAGTTTTTTAGCAATCTGTCTCTCTCAGAACCAGTCTGTTGGCCAGGTGCCTGTGCTGGTACTGGAGAGCAGGAGGCCAGACAGTGACACTGGGGTGATGGAGCTGTATGTTCTGCTAGGGAGCTGAACTTTGAATGGCAGAAGCTCAAGTGTTTTGAAGTAAAAAGATTTCAGCTTAGCAGAAAGCATACAGAGCATTGCTCAGGCTGTTGGTGTGTATTACAATATTTTTGATGTGGGACAGTTGAGAGGATCTATTTTTGTTATGTACTAAGTTAGTGACATGCACATTATTATACAGCAAAGGCATCGTGCCCTTTTGCCTGTGGCTGCCAGGCTCTCCCAGTCCTGTGGCTGGCATTTCTAAGTTCATAGTTGGCAAAATACTTGGCAACAGCTCTGGTGTGGAATCAAGAGAGTATTAATACATGAGGCGCCCCGTTTGTTGTTATGATAATATAAAACAGCATTGCACAGCAAGTGCCCGTTCATTTTGAATGAGTGTTTTGAAAGAAGCTGATTGAGTTGCAGCAGCAATCAGTGACAACTGATGGTCTAGTTCCTGAGAACGAAACTTCCACGAGTCATTTTGCAGAGTAATGTGGCTGGCATAGTTCAGTCCTCAGCGTGCAGATGGTGCTGGTTGTGTTGTCTCTGCATGTTTGTTGTGGGCTGATTAAGCGCTCAATTTTTTTTACTAGCCAGTTTGGATGCAGGGAGTGCTCTGCTCATTCTTGACATTGTGATGCACCTTCCCAGAGAGGCTGAAACGGGAGCTTCAACCAGAGCAAGCAGACAGGGTAACACAGCTGTGCCATCCTCATCTTTTGGTGGTGAGCATTAACTGGAGCCATCTGGGGAATCCTAGAGAATCTTTGTAGTTACAGTTACTTAAGAAACAGCAGTCGGATACCTGACCTCTTCTATTTTTCTTTTTCTTTTCATAGTCTGGCATAATAACATAGATTCACGGGGGCTTTAAGTTCATAAATGGGTTGTAATTTGGGTGTGAACTCATCATGTGTTCTGCTGTCCCCATGAGAAAGGAGCAACAGAAGTCTTCTCAACTGTTGTTGGAAATAGTTACATCTTCATCTTTAAGATCTTAGTTCAATTTATAAGAGGGTGAGATCTTTTTTGAATGGGTGCTCTTAGATTCTGTAACTCTTCCCGGTCAGCAAACTTGCTCTGAAGTTGTAACCGACAGTCATCTTTATTTTATTCAGAGAATTCTACCATGACATAGGAAGCAACCTGCTATAAAGTCTGCCATTTTACTCATTGTATACACATCTAATTGCACAAAAGACATAATATTTGAATCTGGATGGGCAGACTAAGGCTTCAAGATACCTTAGGATCATTACATCAGTATACTCAACAGAATCATAGAATAGCTGAGGCTGGAAGGGACTACAGGAAGTTGTCTTGTCCAACCACTGTGCTTGAGTAGTGTCACCTGCAACTCATGAATTTGCAGTACACAAGTAACTGCTAATCTGCTGTTAAAATCCCCAGACTTTCTGATATGGTATGTCATGCTTAAGGCAGTTCATCAGGATTCATGCAAGGCTCATCACCCCTGAAAATGGGTTGAGTGACAGAGTGTTCTTATGGCTGTTACCTTGTAGTCACATTACTTCTGAACATCTGCTCATCACGCTTCCTACCATCCCTTCAAAATACCCACTGTGCTCTGTTTAGATGGATCTGGAGCTTGCCCTTAGTTTTTATGGGTTGTGACTGTGTTGACATTTCCATCCTTAGCATCTCTGTATTTCTGTTTCCAAACAGGGCTTTCTAATATCCATTGAAATGCTAGATTAGTCTCAGCAACCATTCTTGATAGGAGATAGCCTCTTTAATACAGTGTAGCTCAAGCTTTTTCACATGTTTTAGATACAAACATGGTCCATCTTGTTTTTTGTTTTTTTTTTTCTGGATGGCTATGACTGTGCTTTCCATGTTAAGTCTTACTGTTTTGTAAAATGTCCTTTAGAGTGCAGGCACTGAGAAGGCCCCAGGTGTAAGGAGCAAAGTGTTATTTGCAAATGTGTGTTAATGGCAAAGGGCAAAGAGTCTTGCTACAGGAGTAGATGAAGGAACTGAAGTAGATGTAGGAAGTCACAAACAAGGTGAGATATTTTTTTTTTTTAGTGCGTGTGTCTGACTATTAGCTATTTTGATGCACTTATTTCAGGAGATATGAGAGAAACAATACTGGTAGAACACCTTTGTAGATAGAGCTGCAAGATTGACAGGTGTGTTTGGTGGTTTTTTGCCACTTTGAAGAGCAGTGTCAGCACCTGAAGCAAAAGTCTGGTGTCTTAAAACTTTTGTGTCCTTGTTAGACTCATAAATTATAACTAGTATTTTGTTTGCTGTTTCTTTTATTTCTGATGAGCGTGATGGTGAGCACCTGACTCTGCTAATTCACTGTGGACTATTACTGTGTCTCTCTTTTCCACTCCTTTGTTTTTCTTTGCAGGACAATTTCTTCAGAAAAGTATTGTTTATTTCACCTTCGATATCCTGTCTGTGTGCTGTCAGCCAACTTGGTTATTTCCTTTAGTATTCATGCATCTCTGTCCTTTCTTCTTCTCTTCCTCCTTTTGACTACTAACTTCCTGACAATGACATTAGTTCCTCCATATGTCACATGCATTGATAGGGTAAAAAAATCCTTTTTTTGTTTTCTGTTATTTTTATATTATTTACTAATCTTACTTCCAGCATGATTTGGAATTCTTCTCAACCTTGAGCTTACTTGTATCTGTTACCTCCTTTGGGAGACAGCCAGTCATCATGGCCTTGATTCACCCTCTGCTAAAATGAAGCAATAAAATGTTATTTTGACTGAAGATGCTCTTTTGTGTGCTCTTTCTTATTCCTTGATCTATCAAAATGCCAGGAAAATTCCAAGTACCGCAGCCAAATGGTGTTAGTGCTAGAAAGGACTGTGATATTTTGTTATTTCTTTACTCTTAGCTGAATCCTATTCAAAATTGCTTTCCTTGATCACAAAACTTTTGATAAACTTTCTCTGTTCAACCTCTTTTTTATGTATTTTCAACCAATCTGTAATAAACGTATTCAATTTGCTGCTGTTAGACTCCTTTGGAATTTTTTTTAGCTTAAACATTTCAAAGTCTACAAGAAATTGCATTTATATTGCTTTGTTTCACTTGTTAATTTTATAGTACCAATTCCTTTTTTTCTCCTCCCCTCAACTTTCATATTCCTGAAACCTTCCATTTTGTTCTTACAATTCTGTAGGAGCAGCAACACTGAATGTAACTGAGGTTTCATCTTCTCTCCATTGCTTGTATCTCTCAGGTTATGTGAGACCACCCTGGGAGACAGGACAAGAAAATTTGTATTTAGATGGATTTTAGGAGAGATTTTATGTTGTTGTTGTTGTTTGCTTCAGTTTAGAAACATCTGGAGTTATAGGCAAATGACAAGAAACAACCCAAAGCTAACCAGCAAGCCCTGATAAACAGTGAAAAGTTCAGGACGTTTTCTGGATACCTGCCCTGATTCCATGTGCTGGACAGGTACTCAGCATCTTTTAAAAGTCAGGGTTTTTGTGAAGCTAAATGTAACATCATTAACCACCGGGTTGTAATTTCTTTTTTCCTCGTGGTATAGTCTTTTGAATACTTGAGTGAATGGTTTGGGACTTTCCTGATCTCCAGCCTCAAGAGATTCAGTGTTAACATCCTTAATATAGAGAGCATCTTTAGCTGGCTGGATGGTATGTAAGCATTAAATAAATTACCACAGAAGTTCAGATTCCTTCAGTAATCGTAACCGAATTTACAGTACTCTTTTTTTCTGTAATTGTTGATGTGTAAATAAAAGTGCCTTTAGTAGAAGGAACATGGTCTTCCAAGAAGCAGATAAATTAAGCAAGTAACTATAATTTTCTGGAATGCATCAACATGTGCTCTAGAAGTAAAATGCGACTTGTGTTCCAAGTACATCCAGGCTGCTTTGTTTTCCCCCACCTTTTCTTTTCAAGCACACTTTAAGGCTTATTTTGATCTGCAGTTTTGAAGAGAATTTTTTGTTTATTCTTTTGAAAGTGTCAGCAGGACCTCAAATACACAAACTGTTTCTTGAGAAGTGGAACAGCAGTGTTGTGGGAAAGATAAAGTACCTGGAGTACAGTTGTGAAGAAAGGTTATGGGTATGTGAGAAACAGGCAGGTGATAACCACATGAATATTCACGATCCTTCCTGTGTGGATTTGTGCTTTCCTGCTTTTGTTTATTTCACATCCACATTTCTAAGATCAATTCCAATACTAAATTTTCAGGTATTTATGAGAGGAAAAATGTTGTGTTTAAAGCTGGTAGATCCCAAGACCATTTTATTGTACCAGAAAGTGGTGTTTCCTAAACTAATTATGTACTGTTGGTCAAGTGCTGCAAGTTCGGGATCAAAGAAATGTTCCCCTTAGGAAGGTGATAGGCAACTCTAGGAAACAGAATTCTGTTGAGTGGCATTAGGTCTTCCTGCAGCATCAGTGGGTCTGCTGGGCCTTTGTGATTGCTGTCTAGTTTGAGGTGGGTGACACTGAGCCTATAACAAAGAGAAGGCTGCATGAAAACCTCTTCATGTCTACCAAGTCTATATCCAGCCCCTGGCTCCTGCACCTTGTTTTCCATCCTTGCAGAGATGACAGGACGTATTTACAGCTCCTTATGCATGGCTGCTCGATCATGCAGTTAAACTCCAAAAATTACTGTACTGGGGATGTTAATTGAGTGTTGGGTTACCTTTCTAAAATGCTTAATTGGATGCAGTACCTGAGGGACCTTTCAGCAGAGCTTGCCATCTGGCTCCCTCTGGCCACACTGCTGGAGGAGGCCTCCGAGGTCTATGATGACAGTTATGTGAGAGCCCAAGTAGAGTGTGAGCACCAGGCCTATGGGCAGTGGGTTTGCTCTTGACTGGGCAGGATTTGGCCCATGGCTGGCAGGAGGGCCTGCCCACGGGGAGCATAGACTTGTGCCAGCCTCAGGTTGTTCCCACACATGCTTCCCTTTTTTTTTTTTTTTTTTTTTTTAAATGCGTTCTTCTGCTTGTTCTTAAGTCATCAACTTTGCTAATTCTGCTGTTCGTGACCTGGATCTTTGTTTCTGTAAAAGAAGAAATGAGCTGTTGTGGGCCGCTGTTTTCATATACAACTAAAACTTTCAGTTACATAACTCCTCATAGCCTTCATTTCTCCTCTTGTCTGTAGAATAAGAATACAGTTTATTTCTTCAGAGAAGTATTCTGATAGCTGTAAGTACAGAGCACTTTGAGAACCTTGTATGCTAAGTGGCAGGGTGATTGCAAAACAGGTTTAAAACAAAACACGTTCTATTGAGAAAGGTATTTCATGCTCCTGTTTTCACATGAGTGCAACACAGGTAGAAGGGGAAAAGTAAATATATTTTATTAATATATGCACTGAATTTATTCCTCAGGGCCAGTTAGGTAAATTGGGAGTTTGCAGGTATGTACTGATGCAATTTTGTAGTAAATTTAATGCATCTTGATTTTCAGCTTGAATGTTTATTACTCTTAGACTGCAGAGTGTGGTTGAGATGCAGAAGTATGCTGTGTGTGGTAATAAGAGTACTTGCAGAAATTGCACTTTAACGGGGTAATCCATCATGGTTCTGAAAACTGTACTGATGTTAGAAGGCAATACTTCTGGTGCTTTTGGTTGCATAGATTTTTTGTTTTATTTACCTTCAGATTTAAAATAGCATGCTGTGTTAAAGCTGCATGCGTGTACTACAGCAAATAATCAGAGCCTTCCTTTCCCTCCCCTCCTTCACTTCATGCACTCATGCACTCGCATGCATTGTGTTGCCTTTAGATTCTAAGTTGAAAATAAATGTAAAAATAAGTGAAGTCGTTCTTACGTATCAGTGCTTCTGAAAAAAAGAAAAAAGAATTGTTCTTGAATAAAGTCTGTAACAGGACCCTTCAGAGAGGTCCTTATCCTTTTTGCTATTTGACTGCTACTGACGTAACAAAAAGCAGTTGACCTTGGTTCTAGTTCTTCATTTGGTAAGCAATTCTCACTAGGGACTATACTTTTCCTTCTGCATTAGGCAGTGTCTAACACAACATATCAGTGGAAGAAATAGTTGGTAATTTAGAATTTTCAGCAGAGTGTAGAATTTTCTTCGTGGTTGTTAATTTGTGATGAAGACCTATTTTGACTAACAATATAAAATTCTGATATTGCCACGTAGTTAGAACAAACCCAGATTACCTTTCAGGTCCTGTATTGGATTCATAAGATTAAAATGTAGAGAAAACATTTGAGCCCTTTTGACTGGTCTGCTAAGTAACAGAAAGAAAAGTTTGTAGTGTTCATATATGGTTTTCACCATTCAGACCACACTGATGCTTATGAGTTGTCCTTCTAGTGGGACAAGTTGAACTACATCCATTTATATTGGTTAAAGACTTGTCACTTTGTCTTTTGTAACTGTATAAGAATGCATATATTAATTATAATCATGTAGGAGATCCTCAATGCTAGCCTGCAATAAAGACTAGACACGTTGAAATTGTCTTTTGAACGTTGTGAGAGAATTCAGTTGTGCTATGCTTTGGAATGCAAATACTTATTTTCCATAGCTGAATGTGATTAGCTTCCAACCCACTTTCCTTGGCTGTTCTTTCTTAAACCATTTGTCTCCTTTCTGTGTGACTTGTTAAGATGGACCACAAGTAGCTAAGGGAAAATGAAGGCTACTGCCCGTGTTTGTGTGTAAGAGTGGAAGTTCTCTGCAAATTTATTGCTGTGTAATGTCATTTTGCTTTCATACTCATGGCCAGTAGTTGTGACTCAAAGCATTTTTTCCAGCATTCATGGTGAGCCTTATGGTTCGCTAACGTCCCAGAGGACAGGTCCTGTGTCCTTCATGCTGGGGAATCCTCTGCTTTTGTGAGTACCAGGCAGCCAGCGTGACTTAAGCTTTGCTGGCACTTTCATACCAAAATGTTACCAGACTGAAACTACTGAGGACTGTTCTGCTGTGGAGGTGGGAAATGCTATCACTGTGAGCATGTCAGCAGAAAGGCACAAGGGTCTCAGTTTCACTCCCCCTCTACTCTGCTCTTGTAAGGCCCCATCTGGAGTACTGTGTCCAGGTCTGGAGCCCCCAGTACAAGAAAGACAGGGAGCTGTTGCAAAGGGTCCAGAGGAGAGTCACAGATGATCAGGGGGCTGGAGCACCTCCCCTGCGAAGACAGGCTGAGGGAGCTAGGCTTGTTCAGCCTGGAGAAAAGAAGGCTGTGGGGTGACCTCATTGCAGCCTTTCAGTGCCTAAAGGGAGCCTACGAACAGGAGGGGAATCAACTCTTTGAAAAGGTAGATAACAGCAGGACAAGGGGAAATGGTTTTAAGTTGAAGGAGGGAAGATTTAGGTT
>JAOWBP010002978.1:40329107-40339291 GCA_028571105.1 Tragopan temminckii
CTACAGACATTGGGTATTGTAAAAGCTAGCATAAAATCCATGGTACTGTAAATGTTTTTAGTAATCTAGTGATATAACTACAAGAAAGGAATTAGACCTGGTTTTTTTTGTTTGTTTTTGTTTGTTTTTTTAAACGGATCTGGAATGAATATCAGATTCTTATCAACTTTTTTTGGAGCATTGAAGTGTCACTGTATGGACAAAATAGGGCTTTGTTTCAGTTATGCAAAGGGGAAATATCTAATGTATGGGATGTATTTGTACTGAAGTTTTCCCTTTGTAGAAATACATACTTTTTAAAATTTTGGAGCACATATTTAGGGCTACAAATCAGTATGAGAAATACATGGGAGGGGCAGGCATTTGTTTGATCACAGTCAAGTTATGCACAGGATATTTTTTTAATCTTTGAAATTTCATTTTGTAATTAATATATTTTCATCTTTCTAAGGTGGTCTCTTGCAAATCATGATCAATTTGCACTGCAGCATGCTGATAGTTCTAACTTCTACATCACAGAAAAGGTTGGTAAACCATTCAGCTCAACTCTTGCATAGTCTATTAAAATATTTGCTACAGTTTATTTTAAGCTAACATGCATATAAAAAAATACAGAGCTTTTTCCAGAATGTGATAGCAATGAAGGTATGTGTACCAAGAGACCTAGTCTAATGATTTTGCACTGATTTCTTTTGTTAGGAAAGTTGAAATAAAAGGTTGAATGTGCAGAGGCCTTCATGTCTATCAAGTTTAATCAGTCTTCAGCACTGAGATCTCAGCTTTCATATTTGTTCACGTTTAGTATTCTGCTGAAAAGTTGTGTGCAGGAAATTGAAATATGTAAAACATGAAGGGCTCTTTGATGTCTGAGGAGAACTTCAGTGCATATTGCTTCACTCTTTGGCTGCTTACGTGGAAATAAGCTTTGACTGTGTAATATTTGCAACTCCTTCATGCCTGCTGCCTTGTCTCTTTCCTCCTGTGTGTATTCTGTTGCTGCCTTTTTTGTCCCCAGATAGCATGGCAGTGGATGATTCATGAAGTGATGCAATGATTTCAGCACTGAGTAGTGAAATGGCTGTAGCTGTAATAAAAATGGAATGTCTAGTCTGAATAAATGGGACATACTCGTATGAATGAGGCAAAGTAGTACATTCATTCCTAGCATTACTGATAGAAACACTGAAATTACACACACACACACACACACACACACGTCTGGGAGGTTGCACAAGGTTACTGCAGAGGATGTGCACTTGCAGCCCAGAAGGCCAACTGTGTGCTTGGTTACATCAAGAGGAGTGTGACCAGCAGGTCAAAGGAAGTGATTCTGCCCCTCTACCCTGCTGTCGTGAGACCCCACCTGGAGTATTGCATCCAGTTCTGGGGCCCACAACACAGGAAGGATATGGAGCTGTTGGAGTAAATCCAGAGGAGCACCATGAAGATGATTAAAGGGCTGGAGCACCTCCCCTATGAGGACAGGCTGAGAGAGTTGGGGCTCTTCAGCCTGGAGAAGAGAAGACTCTTGGGGGACCTTACAGCAGCCGTCCAGTAACAGAAGGGGGCCTACAGGAAAACTGGGGAGAGACTTTTTATAAAGGCATGTAGCAACAGGATGAGGGGAAATGACTTTAAATGGTACAGGGAGTTAGGAAGAAATTTTTTACCATGAGGGTGGTGAAACACTGGAACAGGTTACCCAGCAAGGTTGTGAATGTCCCCCTTGGAGGCATTCAAGGCCGGGCTGGATGGGGCTTTGAGCAACCTGGCCTAGTGGGAGGTGTCCCTGCCTGTAGCAGGGGGGTTGGAACCAGATGATCTTAAAGGTCCCTTCCAACCCAAACTATTCTGTGTTTCTATGACAAAGAGTGTGATTCAAAAGCTACTGATGTCAGCATGAAGATCCCCTCAGAGTTAGAGGCTTTTAAACTAAGTAGACCTGAGCTTAGCTGTATAGAAGCAGATACCTCTTGAACTGCTTTGTTTTCAGTTCAGTTTTTGCTTGCTTTTAAACTGAGGTGTGATTTGGTTTTGTTTTGTATTTCACAGTTGTTTAGGAACTGCTAAACTCAGCTGAGACATGAATTGCAGCAAGAGAAAAGTTAGTTCTTATCCCCACCCAAGAAATAAAGGGAACTTAGACACAGTGGAGCATTTAGAAAAACTAAATTTAGCAAGATTACTAGAGCAGTTGCTCATAAGATAGTTCTGCTTTTATTCATTTATTTTTCTTCAGCAGTCCATTTTTTCATTTAACTGTTTGTCACCCCAGACAACCTTTTCAATATGTCATAGTCTGTTTTGGGATCTCTCCTTCTTTCCCTTTTTTTTTTTTTTTTAAATCTCTCTTCAAGTTTCAGTTGACAGACATTCCATGACAAGGAGAACTATTGAAGTAATTATTGTCTGCTGCGTTTTTCCTCTACCCAAATTAAACATTGAGGCTGCTTTGCTAATTTTCCTGATTTGTGATGCAACGTTTTTCAATAAGCTAGGCACAGCTGAACTTGTCTGCTGGTGTTTAGACTCTGGAGATTGTACTGTATATATTTCCAAGAAGGGTTGAGCAAATACTTGGATTTGTTGAAGGAGTTTGTCCCGATACAGTCAGAGGAGCCTTTCGGGCTTTGCCTCCACCTTTGGTTAGTAGGATCCTGTGGTTTTGGAGAAGATAGACGTTTACTGTTCTGCATAAAAAGAGGTGTGATGCCTTTGCCAGTGTTTAACTTACACTGAGGGTGGAAAAGGGTGGTCTTCTAGAAGAGGTTTGATCATACTGCTGAGAGGAATTTGAGTTTGTTTATTCCCTACTGAAAATATGCAGTGACTGAGTCACGTAAATAAGAGCTCTAAATGCCACCAGTATTACTCAGATGTCTGTGACTTTTATTAGATATTGCTCAATGTTTATCACTGTTTGTTGGATTGAGGCTGTAAAGAGAGGCTTATGTAGGCTGTCACCCCTTCTGCTGACTTTCCTTCATTTGTGTACAGTGAGATATTGTTGCTTTCTGAATTAAAACGTGAGAAACGCTAGGTATGAGGACAAACGCATGTGAAGCTACAGCACTAATGACTAGGCCATAAAAGAAATGTTGCTTTAATTTACCTTTTACTAGGAGACCAGCAACTCTTTTGCTACAGCTTCTGTTAAGCAAGTATTTTTAAGGCTCTCAGAGATTAACATAATGGTACTGTGTATAAGTCATGTTACTGCAGAGCCTGGGTGACTCCTAATTTGAGGCCTTCCAGTTAGAGATGATTTTTAAAAAATACCGTCATGTTTAAAAATACCAGAAAGAAAAGCAATTTAGTGAAATCTTGTACAAGGTAACTAGAAACTTGAATTGAAAATGCTGCAGTGTAAGACTGTCAGCACATGGCTTGCGATTACTTATGTTTTTGGGTGGCAAACAGCGCATCTGTGTTTTGGTTGTCATATGCAGAACTCTTTATCTTTTGTAGTTGACCTATATTTCCTGATTATACCATACATAAATGAAAATAACACCCAAACAGTTCTGTCTCTTACTTTTTATTTATGGCTGTACTTGGAAAAATGCCTCCACAGGAGTAGCAGTCACTCCTTCAGACTGCGTAAGGGCAATCTTCTAGCAAATCTTGAGTCAGGCTGTGTTTCTCCTGGAGGTTGGTCTTATCACAGGAGATGCAGTCTGGACAGCTTCTCCAGGGTTCTGGCTAAGTTTGTGAAAGGGCAGTGGAAAGTGTTAATTATGTATTTTGCCAATTTTTTTTTTTTTTTTAATTAGAAATAAAAAGTTATATCATCAAGAAATATAAGTAGGCACAGCTCCTGAACTTGAGCCTAGCTGGTGTTTTAATCACAATACGTTTGACTGTTATTGTATCATGATGTGTGTCTCTTTATAAAATGACCTTTTTGTCAGGAAATGCCTCTCCAAGACAGGTCAGATATCTAAAAGCCTGACTCCTGAACCAGGATCTCATTGTGCTAGGTGCTATGTAACAGAGAGTAAAAGTCACCTCTGCTTCGTTCTGTCCAGGTTGTAGTTGAGCAGATGCTTGTATGCATCAGGTGGAATAACTCAGGAACACTACAGCCTTGGCAAGCTCAGTTTTAGAACAGAAAATGCTATGTGAAGAGTAGAAAATGACTGTATAATTGTGCTATATGGTTTTCTGGGATGAAAACCTTAACTTGGATTTCTGCCCACTGTACTCCTTTGCTGGCAGAACTGGGAATCCAGAGACGAACAGCTGAGTGACTCTACGCAGTGTGTTTCAGGATGAGCCTGATCTTCATGTCTTAAGATGGACATAGTGGTGTCAGAGAGAATGCAGAGAAAGGCTAGTGAAATGATCAAGGGATTTGAACAGCTGCCTCACAATGCAGGCCTTCCTTTAACATCTGCAGTACAAAAAAAGTGAATGCTGAGGGGAATGAAAGCAGTCAGATCATGACCCTGAACAGCATTTGCTTCTCTTACAGCTGGAGAAAGAACATGAGGTTAGATATGACAATGGGCTGACTCAGTGGCAAATGACTTAAGTTCATTTTTAGTCACTGAAAGTTTTAATAAAGTGAGAGTTAAGAGATATAGGTAATCATCAAGATTGTGCTTCTTGGCATGACAGGACTGTACTGTTTTAGAAGAAATACTGAGGTAGTTAATCTGTAGTAATGTTTATTTTCAAGCAGGTTGCTGGTAACAGGGAGACTATCTTACGGATTTTCACTTCAGAATTTAAGGATAGCATTTTCCTTGGGGGGGGGGGGAAAAAAGCACTGACATTTTGGATGAGCGGAAGCTTCCTGCATGCTGTTTACCTATCACTATTCAAAGATTACTGAAGATAGCAAATAAAGCAAATTATACCTATGGTATGGAAACAACGTGTACCTAATGCTGTCCGACTCTACAATCCATAAATGGTGCAGTTCTGCATATAACCTTCTAGTGTGTGGGCTGCCAATGCTTTTGTTACGTTAGATCTGCAGCCATTCAGCAGGGTGATCAGTCATTTAGTCTGAAAGTTGACTGTTCCTCCTCACTTCATTCACCAAAAAAAAAAAAAAAAAAGGAGAAACAAATTCAGAGCTTTCTTTTTCGTATCCATGATTGGAACTAACTCACCTTCCAGCCATGCCATTACTAGGATGCTAGAGAATGGAAGGGAGTGAGGAAAGAGAGGGGAGAAAAGATTCATGATCCTTGTGGTCCCTTCCAACCCTGACCATTCTGCGATTCTGTGAAAGCTCAACTACGTTTTTCTCTGGAAACCTACAGTCACTTTAGCTTGAATGCTGGTGAAACCAGAAACCACATCCTAAAAAAAGTCCATACTTTGCATGATTTACTCATCTTCAGGTAGAGTCACCTGCAAAACCACCATCATTAAATATCACTTGCTGCGTAGAGCAACAGTGCTATTATGCTATGAGCAGACATCCTTCTGATGGATTAAAAAAGAAAAGGCACAAGTTATTTTTAACCTGTGTCAGTTCCCCAATTCAAGTAACCACAGACGGTTGTACCCATAACACAGAAGTGGGAGGCAGATAACAAGCAGCACTGTTGTCCTCTGAAGAGTTAGAGCCTAAGAGCAGCACCCTGCAAACTAAACATCTGGAAAGATAGACTTAGCTGGGCACATCCTGTTCTTGGTGAGATCATGTGGGGAAATCAGAACAGGGAAGTGAAATGGACAGTAAAAATGGACAGTAAAAAAAAATGAAAAGGGTTTTTCATGTTGAAATTAGTTTTCTGATGCAGTTCACCCAGTGCATTCATGCACAGCACCCCTGAGGGCTAGGGCAGGAGCAGTGGCTCCTTATCAGATGCTGTTGTTATGAGAAACAGATAAAGACCCAAGCCAGGATGGTGGTTTGCACTCACTTTTGACAATTGGAATCATAGCTTGTTATGATAAAGTGAAGTCTTGCTTTTCAGTCTCTTGTTCATTCCTACCACCATTTCTGTGTGTCATAAACAGTTGTAGAACTACTGAATGAGTCAATAAGGAAAGCAGAAAATTTACCATTTTGAGGTTTTGATGAATTTGTGAGCGGAAAGACAGAAATTAGTATTATAGTATGAACAGGAAAGAGAGGCAGCTAATTTTGCAAGCAGTAAATGTGAAATTGCTCTGAGACTTGTTTAAGGGGAAGCCTGCAGGTGCCTGTATTTCTTTAATGTGGGCATCATACTGCTCCTGCCTTGCCTGTGCCCTTCTTCTGAGACAGAGTCTGTAAGTGAAGCATCCCTTCTCCATTTGTGATTACAGTCAGACTTTGCCGCAAGTTCATTCCACATCAGCCTAAGATAGTTTAATGCCCAATTGGTGGACATAAGAACTCCTAGCTGTTTTAAAAAAAAAAAAAGAAAAGCCGAATTTCATTTCTCTTTCCATGTTTCCTTTAACTTCTCCTCTCCAGTGCATTCTGTGACAGGATTCCAGGGTCCTGGCCCACACCTTACATCAGATCAGGCAGACTCATGTTTGGCATGAGATGATTCCCACTTCCCACACCACTTGGAGAAGTTGTCCAAAAAAAAGTGTAGCCAGTACGAAGGCAGTGGCAAGACCTCCTGGGAAATGGCAGGAGGAATTAGGACTGTCCCTGTTCAGTGGTGAGCTGTGATGATGGTTCACTGCACCTTATAAAACCATCCATCTTTCTAAATAGGTTCTTGTTCAAGGATGAAGAATGTTTAAAGAACGTTCTTCTGTCAACCAGATCTCGTACAGAACTGCTTCATATCAGCTGAACTGGAACAGTTGCCCAGTGTCTGTAGTGTAGTGTACCTACATTCAAGTGCTGTAACAAAAAGACAAGTATTATCAGAGCGTTTCCTTCTTAGTTGATTATTTGTGAGGCAAATGTAGGAGTTAATTTCAGAAAAATAAATATGTATACAGAGGGACTAGAACATATAGCAGTTCAATAGGATAGAATAATTTTCTTTGTAACATCTAGCTTGAACCTGAATTCTTGAAAACTTGGAGTAGCTTGCTAGAGAAGGATGACTGCTGTTCTTGAATTCAGCCTCAGCGAAGCATAATTGAAAGTCATATAAACACATGCATAGTCAAATTTTGCTTCTGTCCACTGGAGAAATACACTCACGTTCCCTGTTTTTTAGTGGAGTTTGCAGGGCAGTGTTAGTAGCAACCATCAAGCAGGTAGGAGCATGACCAGTCTGACACCGTGTGCTACCTGTAGTGTTAGCAGATTCTGCAAGGCTGTGCAGGTGCCACAAAATAATAAGTAGTGTAGCAATGTGAGGGGAATAATGTGTTACACTGTTGGTAGAGAATGCTGGACATTGGTCCAGTTCAAATCTGGATTGAAATCTGCCATTTATGTATCATTATTAGTGAGTATATTTTCATGAGTAATGCAGAGGGGTGGATAAAAGGAGCAGGTCACTGAATACATTTCTCTAATTTTCTGCTTTTGTGCTACTTTCCATTCTTATCTTAGGAGTGCCTTCAGTGGATCAAATACCTTCGTTATTCAGTTTTCCAACTCCCTGAAATTCAGTTGATCAATGAAAACAGTTGAAACGTTAAAAATGTGAATGAAAAAGCCTTCAAAAACACTCAACTCTACAAATGATTCACTTCTTGTCCTGCTATTTGCATATACTCCTACACAAGGAACCTTCAGTGGCATGATGGAATTTCACATGAATAGACAACTACAAGTTGTAATCAGCAAAAATTCAGTCAGGAGCAAAACCACCTTTGAGAAAGGACAAGCTCCTGTGGCTCCAGAATGCTTCCCAGCATGAGGGTTAGAAGGATGTTCCATGTGTAAGTGGAGCAAGGAGCTGAACGATGACAGTGAGAGCAAGGTGGAGGCAGGTCCCTTTGCAGAACAGCACGGAAGTCTCTCAAAATAAATGGAGGTGTCTCAGTGTCTGCTCTCCTTCATTTCATGCAGTAAGCACATAAGGAGACAGAGGTGGCAGGAAAGAAGACAAAAATCACAGGGAATCGTGAAAGGCATCAGATTAAAAACAAACAAAAAATCCAACTTAAATAACAACTGAGTAAAAGTGGACTACAGTCAATAAGCTGTCAATGAGTAAAATTTAATTCAATGTTTTAAGGATATTTTAATTTAAAACTATGGCACCAGTATCGTTATATGCTAAGCATATCCTGATGCTTGTCACAAAGTTGGCAGCAACCAAGCTAGTATTTTATTCCTAGTGGTTGCTCTGATGCATTCACCACATCCTTACGTTAGCAGCAAAGTCAGCATTGACAGCGTTCTTCCCTAGCTCCACACTCTTCCAGTCCCCTGTACTGCTGTTTATCACACCTTCAGATCTGACAAAATAACCATTTCTGAGCCTGTGCTGTAAACCAAACAGCTGCAATGATCCAGCTCCTTTGCCGTCTTTTTGTTCTTAGAGACCAAGTTTGAGCTAAAAAGGGTCCCTCTCAAATACAGAGCCCGTGGTGGGCAGTGCAGACACACAAAGAAATCTAAAGGAGGCAGACTGTGCCTTCAGGGCCAAGATTAAGCAGAGTTAAGGGACCACGCATACAACTGCATGTTCTTATGTCAAAATGAAATGATGCTCTCTGGTTGGTTTAAAACAGCACTAGTGATGGTGCCTAGCATTAACTGGCTGCTGCAGCATATTGAGTCAGTGCTTTAAGAGAGACCTGTCTTCTCCTAAGTTGTAACTTAATGATAGTCATTATGGGTGATCAGAAATGGCAGTTAGTTATCATTTTGTCCATCCTTACTACTTGGCTGTACTTATCTTGATGAAGATGTTACAGAGTTGTTAACTCTAGCACAAGTATATTTCATAACTCTGATTTTTTGTTGTGTTGGTTTGGAGGAAGGTATAATAAAATAACAACGGTGTGAAAATAGGGAAGAATCAACTTCATAATGATGTAAAAAAAAGTAAAGAATTTTGCATTTCTTGGCAGTTGTTCATTAGCCTGGTTAGAGATGCCTGTGAATAAGACTGGTCAAGGGTAAAAATAGTGCTGAGCAAGCTATAAGCACAGGAACCAATGCTTGTAGGTTTTCCTCAAATATGTTAAGAAAACATACAACTCCAACCAATTGTAGTGAGCTGAATTATGAGATATTTTGCTGGATAGAGCAGGTTATTATAAGATGAATACATGGCAAAATAAACTTCAGTATTGGATGATATTTTTTTCTGAAGCGCGTTTCCAGAAATGGCACAGTTGTTTTGGTAGCATTTTTTGAAAACAAGCATACATACCTTCATCCCTCCCCGGGGTTTGGAGGACTCCTAATGTTCTGTTAACTGTTTACATGCGAGCCTCTTGTATGAGTTTTGTGTAATTCTGACTATGGCACAATAAAGACAACATTTTGAGAAGCGACAGAATCTGGTGGAAGATGATTTAGGTTTGTGTTGCTTCATCTGGTGGACTTGGAAGTTCCTAAGAAGAGAATACAAAGCAAAAAGTCCAGGTATCCTCTACACTTGCAGTTTTGTAGTTTTTTATATTGTTTATTTGCATGTTGAAAACTCGGCTTGGAAAGCATTGTGTAGGGCTATGGTGCTTGGAAATGCTATGTATTCAGTTACATTCTTGTGAGAGTAGACTCTTGCTAGGTGTAATATTGCAAGTGGGGCTCATTTGTATCCATAGTATGACTGTTGTCTTAGTCCTAGGCAATGTTTATAACAGATCTGTTTTCTTGTCACAGTTTTCTCAGGGGCAGGAATAAGTTACACGAGAATAAGCTTTCTTAATACATATAAACAGCATGAACCATGTCTGCAAACCTTATGTACAAGTGAGAAACAGAGAGATCAGAAGTATCTTGGAAGAGCTGCCCCCTAACCCTGCAGGTGGTGGTGCACCCTGTCCTGAATAGCTGCAGTGCATATGAGTGCAATTGCCAAAGCTAGGCTATTGAGCTGGAGTGACGTTCTGTTATTGTAGAAAGGCAATCCACAGGATGCTGTCCCTAATGCTAAGCAGATTAACCGTGTATAAATGTTGCGATTGAAATTAGCTGGCACGCTGAATACTGCATCACACAGTTCATGTCGGAAATCCTCTTGGCTTAATTGTACACTTAAAGGCTGTTTCCTGGTAGGTGCTTAAGTCATTAGTTAGTATGGATAAACAAAATTGGATTTTTGATTGGGGAACAACAAACCCTTTGCATGTTTTGGCTAGCT
>JAOWBP010002978.1:40355948-40383433 GCA_028571105.1 Tragopan temminckii
TGAGACTTGCAGCTACCAGAAAGGAAAAAGGACATGAATAAATGCAGAAAAGATGTATGGGTTGGTTTTTGTTTGTTTGTTTGTTTGTTTTCCTCTTTCTTCTTCGTCTGCTCTGGTATTAGAGCCCAGCGATTGGCATAAAGTCTCTGAGGGATCACAGGGAATGAGTCTGATGCTGTTCTGTGTGCAGCCTCTCTTGTGTGCTATCCTGGCTGCCTGTGAGTTAATGCAGCTGAGGAGAGCCCTGTGTTGGAAGAGCCCAGGTTGAGTGAGGCCTCTGTTCATGGTGTGGTGCAGCTGTGCTAGAAAATGATGGATTTTGTTAATTCAAGCTTTATTCTCTATTTTTCCCAAAGGGGCAAACAGTGCTCATTAGAAGTACGATCGTGCTCAGTGTAAGGTTGCTCTGAGGTTTTCTTTGCATGTGGAACTCATGTTAGGGGCAGCTCTTAAGTTATAATTTGAGCCTGTAATTAAATTTTAGAGGGCAGCCTCTGGAAATCAAGATTCGAGCTATAACTTTCAACAAGAGGCCTATGCTGTATTTATAGTTGACTTTATTTATTGTGCTACTTACTAATTATTTCAGTGAAGCTGATGCCTGTAAAAGTACAGTGGCCAGAGCAAGGGAATAAAAGTCCTGAGTTTTTAATATTTTGCTGGTGATTTTCCATCTGTTATATCCCTGAATATTGAAGGAAGCTAGAATGTATTAAAAAAAAAACAAACAAACATTTCTGGTTTATTGATAATGAAGATTGAAAAATTAACAAACTGAGAGAGGTCTTTTTAGATTTTTTAATTAATTAATTATATATATTTTTAATTGTGTATCAAAAGTGTTATCAGTGCTATATGTAATTATGATCATTTGGGCCAGGTCTCCTCGAGTGCCTGCTGCTTAGAGCAAAGGAACTGTAGGCATGGTGTGTGCTGGGACAAAGCCATAGGGATTGGTGGTGAGCAGATTGTAGGATGTATGGGGCTCTTGGGAATTTGAGAGAGCATCTTGTCAATGTGGATATATTTATCTTAGCAGAGAAGTAGCATGTCTTAGAAACTGTCCACGTCTATCTTAATCCTGCTGGTTGAGGTGGCTCATTTTTGTTTTTCCTTCAGGCTCATTCTTGTTTCCAGAGTGTGTTGTGAGTCTCTTATTAAACAATAACAAAAAAGTTTGGTTTAGGTTTATTTTTGTGCTTCATGTGACCTCTAAGTTATAGGAGAGACTGCAATACAAGTTAAGTCATGAAGAACAACTAAATGCTGATTTCTTTTTATAATTATCCATGATGTTGAATTTATTTCTTAGACTTGGTGCATCTTTATCACAAAAGGAGTATGTATACAAACAGTTATTTTCCTTAGAAGAGACTTCTTCAGAAATAGCTTTCCATGGCACTCCTAGCACTGGTTTTCATTTGAAGCCCAGTTCCTGCCTGTCTGAGGGAAGCTGAATATGCTATCTGGTTGGATGTATAGGTAGTGTAAAAGGGAAGAGTAGGGGCTATATTTCTTCTGCTTCCCTCCACAGAGTGCAATGCATTAAAAGGAGGGAGAAGGAAAGCAATGTTAGGGGCTCCTAAATACTGTACTGACTGATGAAAAATGCATGCAGGAGCCAAAGTGGAAGAAATGATCATTTCTCTTTGCTACCCCATCTGAGATAATGTAGGTCACTCAGAGAGATATTCCACAGTCTAGTCCAGAATTAATATTTTTGGAAAATTACAGCTGTATAGTCTTTCTGATGTTACAGACTAGTAAAGATGTGGCGTTTCTTTCCTTGTTGTATCAGATGAGGTGTGTAACTGGAACAGAGTCAGCCTTCCTTAAAAGGCCAGAAAGAATCCCACTGGTTCCTTATAAAATAAGATAAAGATAATATAAGTCACGAACCATAAATTTTGGAAGACTGATGTAATCTGAATGGAATCTGAATGTATTTTTGTCACTACCAGTAGCAGTAGTAATAATAATAATCATCATCATCTCATGACTAGGAAGAAAAAGCAGGAAGACCTATGCAGAATTTTCAGTACTCTTTTTTTTTTTTTTTTTTTTTTTGGCAGTGCTGCTGTCTCTGTCACTTGTCGTTTGGCTGAAATCGTGGGCAGTTTTTGCCAAAAAGCTGAGCCTAGCTGAGGCTATGCAAAGCCTGGCTGTCTTGACAGTAACCAGTAATTTCTGTTGCTTTTGGGAAGGAAGTTCTTCAGGGATCTGCTTCATAGTTGTGGCTATACTGAGTAGCTGTATTGTAGCACAGCAGTGTCATAGGAGTGTGCTGATTGATGCTGCTCGGACATGGTTCCACATTGTCTGGTTTTAATTTTAAGGGAGATGCAACTGCTTAGTGCACAGATCAGAAAGGAAAAACTTGCTTCAAATAGTGGTGGTTGCTATATTTTCTCATCACGCTATTGAAATGTTGTGATAAATGTAGCTATATCAGATTCAGGTAAACTTTTCTGTAAATGTGCATTTGTATGGGTTTTTTACTTCTCAGCTAAAATGAGTCATCTAATGATTGGACACATGCAGTTGTGGAGTTGGCTGCCCTACAACTGGGCATCATCGAGATGGCAATTGTGCATACCTTAAAGGACAAATTGTATTGTTCAGTGATATACTAGCTCTTGGCTTGTCTTACAAAGATAATGCAGTATACCAGTCTACTGGAAAATGGAATGCAGGTTGGAGTTATTCCGACTTTAACACACTTTTTGGGACAATTGCTCACATACCTGCTAATACACTTTTCCATCCCAGTCTGATGAGTATTTCAGTACTGCTGTCAAAACACTTAAGCTGCCTTTGCTCGCAGCCACTTGTTCCTGTCCTGCTTTGTCTGGAAAGTCATGCCAATACTATTTATTGCAAGACTGGAAAACTGGTCTGGATTATTAAGAGTAACAATAAGGTCTACTTTTAATAGAATATCCCTTGACCCAGTTTAGCTCCCTTACTGAGCTCATCATATTGCCCCAGAAAACAGTTATACAAGCACAACTAACTGTCTAAGTGGAAAATAAGTTTCTTTGTCAGAAGATGTGCACAGCGCTAAGCTAGTTGGTCTTTGCTAAATGAAATAGTCCTTTTCTACCCTTCCCTGCTGCTGACTGCATAGTCCCTGCTCCCTCTTTTGATCATCTCAACACTTGGTCAGCTCCAATGCTCATCTGACTCCTTAGTGTGCCAATTCAGTTTGCTAATCCATTGGAAAATAAGACAGCCAACGGAGGGAGGAAAATAATTTTTGGTTTTGACAGCACTGGACTGTGAATCTTCACCTGGAAGCGCAGATTACTTAATCTGACATTGCTGCCAACACTGATTCCCATCCAACGGGGACTTTGTGCAATCTTCATTTCTTAGCGCTTCTGTAATGTCGGGAGTGTGTGACCATTGTCTGTGAGGCAGAAATCCTGAGCAGTATATAAAATTCAGGTTAAGCTGTTATTCTGTTGTAGAGATATTAATGATGGGAGAATGAACCATCACACCTTTGGAAGGAAAATGAGAATTGTTGCGGCATTCCTGCATTCCCCTCATCCTACATGGCTTTACTCCAGGATTCCTTTTCTTACTTGACCTGAGCTTAAAAATATAAGCATTTAAATGTCCCCAGATAAGTGTTGATTTCAACACCTTGTTGACAGAAACAAGGGAGAAGAGAGGAAACAGTAATGCAGGTTTTGGCTTGGCAACCACTCTTGTGAAATGTGATTAAAAAGAGACATTCTGCAGTGGATTTATGTTTCCAAATATTCTTCAGAGTATCAAGGGGCAGACAAAATACATCAATTCATCTTTTTAAAATTCCATATGAAGTGGGTTTTGTTGTTGTTGTTGTTGTTGTTGTTTTTGAGGAAACAGCAAAAAATAGGAGGAAAGCTTAAAATCTCCGCTTCTGCAACTTTTCCAGAATGTTTTTGTCTCGAGTTGTGGTGGCTGTGGGTTGTTGTGGTGGCTGTGAGAAGTGGGAGTGCTGCTGCACTCCTTCATACTTATTTTGCAGGTTTCATCCAAATAATACATTTTAACCCCCAGCCACAGCAATTCCCAGACTTTGTTTATGTGATAGTCACACCTAATACAGACAGAATCCGCAAATGAACTCCTTTGTATTTGTCTTCTTGTGGTTCTTAAATACTGCCTCTTACCCAGGACAGGGGCTTGTTTGCCTGAAAAGCAGTAAGCAAATACGGATTTAATGTTGTTAACAGATCCTTCATCCATTATCCACTTAGTTTTTGTTCTGTCCAGGAGTAAGATCTCAGCATTTCTACCTTTGCTAGTAATGGTCCTCACAAGGAACAGAACTGCATGGAAAACTTTCATCCTCAGTGGTATTGTTCTCCCTCTCTGCATGTATTTAAACAGTGCAGGTTCAGATGCTTGGTTGCTAACTCCAGTGAATGTGTACTGACTACAGAACTTTTAGCAGTTTCCCCCAGTGCAGACTAGCCTTTATTGTACAGTGTGTGTTACCCCAGCTGTCAGTAAGATTTGGGATATCTTTGGTCATTGTACAGTGGGTTGGGTTTTTTTGCACATGAACTGGTAGAAATTGATCCAGACAGGCCCTTGCTGAACTGGTCTCAGCTGGAAGCCATTTTTGACATAATGTAACCCGCAGTGCAGTGTGAGTAAGGTCTGTATGGCTTGGGGAGCTCCAAAGGGAACTGCTGCTCCTTGGGATTCAGCCAGAAATGTATCACAAAGTTCCTCTGAGGCCAAACAGGGAACATATCTTTGTAGCAAAATGTCTAATCCAGTAATTTGTCATTAATGTTTATTTTGCATTATGTTGGCATTTGCTTTGTTCTCCCCGTATTAAAATTGCTGTCTGCTTTTATGGCTTTCACCACTTCACAAATGCTAGTTAATTTGCCCTCATAATGTTTATGTTTGACTATGATTTTATTCACATCTGTGCAAGTGCAATTGAGAGACAGCTTCTAAAAAACGGTAGGCATCAAGTTCATTACAGTCTTTTTCTAGATCGCCAAGATTTTCAGCATTATTGACCATGTCTATGATAAGTTACCCAGCAAGTGTTTTGCAGAACTGACTGGTTGCTACTGGGAGGAGTAACAGTTGTGTACATATAGAAAGAAGAAATCTCATGGAGGTGGTAAACTGTACTTGTTCCTTTCTAGATTGCCTTGCTGGAAGAGTTGGCTTGATGACCACTTGAGCATTAGCTTCAAGTGTGATCTATGGGTGACCATGAGTAGAGTTCCTTTTAATAAAAGTTCTTCTATTGTAGGCCTTTAGTTTAATGATGGGATGAAAATAGCATGTACTCCTTTAGATAATGACCTCCACTAGTTTTGTGGTGAAATAAGTGCATCGGTAACCATCCTGTACAATATTACTGCAGCATTTGATGTTTTTGATTGCTGCTCCTGTCACATGCACAAGGAACAGAGATTGATAGAAATTGTTCACTGTAATATGATTATTTTTCCTCTCAAGTCAAAATGTACTTCATGTTGCTTCATCAGAAAAGACCTATATAATTAAATTTTCCCTGTATTTTCCTTTCATATTGTGTATCTTCTCACCTCAAGTTAACTAATTGCCAGTTGACTCAAGGTGGGGAAGGATTCTGCAAATGCTAAGAAAGACACTGTCTAAATGTTTTGTTCTAGGATTAAGATATTTATTCTTAAATCCCTGAATTTAGTCATGGAGAAAATGCACCTGATTATAGCCTGTTGTGAACAATCTCTGGCAAAATTGTGCCTGCCTTTTGAAGTTCTACCAGTATACAAACACCACTCTTTTTTCTCTTTGATGTCAGAAAGACACAGAACCAATTTTGAATTTACTTGCCACTTATCTTAGAAGGATGCGATGAAATTTTGTTGGCATGTGCTGCATAAGGTTGCTTGGATGCATGCACACCTGGGAGCTGACAAAACACATTTGGGATGTTGTTCTTGTTATGGTTTAGCATAGTCTCCTGCAGCAAGGAAGCACTCCCTTGGCAGAAGCACAGGAAGGACATTCTGCTCAAACTGGGCTCTCTTATTACGTGCAATACTTTGAGCTTTTATATTACTAAAGCATACTGAAGGGGAACTTTCTCCCTTTCTTACAGATGTATGATTCTCATGCTTCTTGTTTGCTGTCATTAGTACTAGCTACAGAGATATCTGGGGCAGAAAAAAAAAAAAAAAAAAAAAGAGCCATGAAATCCAGTAACAAAATCCTGTCATTTTTCTAAATGGAGCTAGAATAGCCCATTCAGTGCTGGAATACATGGTAACCACTTTCATTGTTACTTGAGCTCACAGCTAGCAATGACTGATTCCAAGCTGCTATACCTGTGATGCTGTATTTTTGTTTTCTCCATCCACAAAGCTGCCCTCCCTGAGGGCACTTCTTCCTGAAAAGATGCTACATACATATGTACAGCCTAGATAGAAAGCACAGCATTGCTTACGCTCAAAGAGAATGGAAAATACAAGGTGGGAGGAGTTGCTGGACAAAAAGAAAATAATCTGTTCAAGTTCTGGGAAAGCAAATGGAATCAACAGTTGCAAAGACTGGAGTCTTTGAACAATTGTGGACTGAATGGCAAACGCAAAGGGGAAGACAGGGAAAGAAGGTGACAGGGAGGAAGCAGGGATCTTCTTGATCTCCTCTGGGGCACTGGTCTGCCCGGAAGCTGCATCTAAATGCCTGAAAGAAACCTGTGAAACAGATTTAGGAAACAAAGAAATAGGCGAAGTATGAGACTGATCTATTTTAATTGGTTTAAGTGATGTTTTAAAAGTTAGTTACTTGTATTGGATGCCATTTTTACCATTGATTATCTCTTTATTTCAGTTTGCTTGTAGCATAATCAGCAGTTCTGAAGCCAGTTATTATCAGGAGGTTGACTTGCAAACTGTGATTAGTGGAATAGGGCTGACTGAGGGAAGGAATTCTCCTGCTCTACGCTCCTGTGCAGCTTTAGGCATCTCAGTATAAGGACATAGAGCTGTTGGAGATCATCCAAAGAAGGGCTGCAAAGATGTGGAAGGGTCTGGAGTGAAAAGAGTATGAGGAATGGCTGAGTTGCTTAGTTTGCTCAGCCCAGAGCAGAGGAGCTGAGGGGAGGCCTGATGGCGGCTGCAGCTCCTCACAGGGAGCGGAGGGCAGCGCTGAGCTCTGCTCTGTGTGACAGCGACAGGGCTGAGGGAACGGCATGGAGCTGCGTCAGGGGAGGGGCAGGTTGGGGATTAGGGAAAGGTTCTGCACCAGAAGGCAGTGGGCATGGAATGGGCTGCTCAGGGCAGTGGGCACGGCCCTGAGTACTGGAGGTGCGTTTGGATGACGCTTTCAGACGTAGGGGTTGGAATTGCGGGTGGTGCTGTGTGGAGCCAGGAGTTGGACTTGGTGGTCCTTGTGAGTCCCTTCCGACTTCGGATATTCTGATTCTACGAATCAAATGCACTTTTTCTTCCTTCCTGTGTGGCCTCCAGTTTCCCAAACACAGTAATTTATTAGCTTCTTGTTCACTGGTTTTGCACAACACTGCATCAGAAAAAAGCAACCGGGAAATGTCTAAAATAAAAAAAACCTTTTAACTGAGATACATTAAGCCTTGCTACAACTAGGAACGAATTGTTTTGAAGCTACTAGGAAAGCTGACCACATCATGCTGAAGGCTGGCGGTGCAGATGAACATCCTCATATCCAAAACAATATGTTATATTTTTCTATGGATCGTTGCCTTTTCCAGTGGGTTGATACAGCACTTCGGGTCTCGGCGTGTCCTTTTCGACTCAGGCTGTTCTATGATTCTATGTCCATCAGTCTGTGAATTTAAAGGAGTGAGCTGACACACACTGTTGGAATAAGACTACTACACGGTAGCTAAGTGTCGTGGAGGTAGTGCAGGTAGTTTTGAGCTGCTGAATAAATGCAACTTAATAATTTAAAAGCCATTTTAGAGAAATGTTTATTGTTTTCACCCTATAAGCTGTCTGTTTTCTTTTGCTTTTTTATTAGCAGAAACGTTCTGAACAAAGATTTAAAATTAATTTTGAATGTAGCTTCCTGTAGCAGATACAGAACTGTTTTTCTTCACAGCAAATTGTAATTTAATGCCTTCTACTGTGTCTTTTGAATTTTATGAATTAAGTGTGTGTGTATATGCATAGATAAATAGTATGCGGGTGTTTTAAAGTGTATCTCCTCACGTGCAAGTTTTAATTTTACAGACGATATCAGAAATTGCAGAAGATAATGAAGCCCTGGTAAGAACCTGATTAGATCATCACCTTGCACACTTCCTCTTCTTTTGCATGAGTGAGTTCAGGCCCTTGCGCTAATCTTTATATGTAAATACATCTATGCTTATTCATTCAGCCAATCTTCAACCTCTGTTTTCTGTTCTTTGATACTTATCTGATGCGGCCTTTTTTGCTTTGCTTATGGAATGGGTGCTTTAATTCTATAACTTCTGCAAGGACTTAGACAATTTCCTAACTAAGGTGCTTTTTTATTTTTATTATTTTATTACTTGAGCAATCATTTCCCTGCCTTCTCCATGTTCCCCTTTCAAATTTGTCTGACTTACATGATCAATATTAGACAATTCTAACTAGTGAGATAAGGGTCACTGTGCCAATTTGGATTCCACTTATTTTCTGGAATTTCCCAGTTAGTTTTATTTATTACAGATAACTGCATAAAGAGAAACTGTAATATTCTGAAGGACTTCTTACTAGGAACTTCTAGGGCATGTTTGTTTGAATTCTTCTGTATGCTTCAAGTTAAGCACACACTTCATAGGCTTTAATAAATTGGGATCCCGAGGGATATTCTTTAGCATACTGATTGGCTTGCAAGTTTGTCACATCAAGTATAGCTGAAACCCAAGCAAGCAAAAGAGTAATTAATCAATTAAGTGTGCATCTGTCACTCTGATGTGGCTTATCATGCAGGAAATGCAGCTCCCCATCCAAATCCATGCTGAATCATGCTTTCAAAAAGCTGCTGAAATGTTAATCATTAAATCGTTGCCTAATAAATTAAACAGTAGCAATAAATTTGGCAGAAACCTTAAATCCTTCCTCTACATTCTCTTTCTCAACGTAATGTGGAATAACGTTTCCTAATATAAAAGTTTAGATTCTGAGAAAAATAATTAAAATGCCATGAGGCTTTCAAAATTCTTGGCAGCTTCGCTCCTGCTGAGATACCTCCTGTGCATTTTGATGCTGTTTTTTTCCTCTCGTTGATGTGAAAGTAGGGAGGCTTTTTTGTTTGCATGGTAGTTGTACTCCATCAGCACCACTTTGCTCCCAAATTCTATTATCCTATATCATTTTTTATATTAAATAATGCGATTGTCCTCTGAACAGTCTCAGGAAAGTTCTGAAGTGCTGACTTAAAGTTGCTTTGAGCCCTGGTCTAAGCATCTGGTTATGTGATGACCTGAATTAAGCTGGGCTTTTTTTTGGCACATTTTAGTCATGTTTACCCATGGGAGCAAGGCCTTACCCTCTTCTGGAGGATACTTACTGATCATTGTAGGTACAGCACATCGGTGAACACAGTAGAAATGAATGTGTGTGTGACTAAAGTTTATTTAACTTTGAATGCTAAATGGATGAGGTTCAGTTTATATCAGGGCACATAATTTAATATTTCCTTCGGTAGTAAATGAAATGATACAATTACAGAGTTTTGTGATTGTAGTAAGATACCAGACCCACTGGGCAGGCCATGAAATCAGTAGCTCTGGAACTCGGTTTATTTATAACCTTTGAAGGTAAAGAGGTGACACTAGTGCTGTATGATTGTTGTCAAGCATCCTAAATACTTTTCACCATGTATTAGTGAGAGAAAGATTGATGAAAAAAAAATATAAAAATGATTGCAGCATGTAATACAACAAACAAAACATTAAAACTTTGCAGCCTCTAGCTGCTGTCTTTCTTATTAGTTACTCTAAAGAAGCCAAATGCTAATTGAAAGAAAAAGTTACTTTTGATTTACAGAAGGGGATATTTCATAAAGCACACGTATTTCACGTTATCTCTGGCAGCTTGCACATGCTGACCTGGAGAAGTTGACTTAATTAAAACCTCACTTCTGTAGAGAGGACACGTTTAATACCTTTTATCCACTGAAGGAAATTCATATTCTAAAATGTGAGTTTCTTTTCTCTGTCCTTCCTTTTTGTCTTACAGATTCCCATTATGTTTCAGGGTTTCCTTTATCTCATATTGGCTAATGCTTGGTTTAAAAGGAAATTCCTTGTAGAACAGCTATATCAATTGACTACTTAATTGTAGTCAAACCATGATGACTGGAGAGTGGTGCTTCTGTGTTGATCGTTATTCTTAGCCTTTTAAGAATAGCGTATCTTTTTATGGAAATTACCATAAAATGAGCAAAAACATGAGCTTAAAAGATGGGAAAGAAGAGAAAAGGTAACTCTAATCGTCTGCCTGAGGAGCCAATGTATAATAGCTCCTCTGGGCTACTTTTCCATGCTGACAATTGCTTAATGTACCTAAAAGTGGATTAAGTCATACCTCATAATAAGAGCATCTACACCTGAATTTGTTCAAGAATAGTTAAGTCCTGTTTAAAATTCAAAGCCTGTTTTTGTAATCGGAGTTAATTCACAAGCTTAGAGAGGTTCTAATACCAGAGGTACAAACCTATTTCAGTTTTTTTGCAAATGCAGTTAGTTTAAAATCAGCAGGGTTGATCCTTTGTAATGAATGTAGTGAAACTGTACCAACAAAAATACTTGTGTTTGGTGCATTGCAAAAAAAATAATCTGTGTCAATTGCAGTGTAGCAGTTAAGTGCATTTTCTGTCATCACCTACAAAAACAGGGGCAGCTACCTGCATGTTGTTCAGTTGTTTTATGACATATAGAGTAAATAGCAAGTAGGTGTGAATTGCCCCTAGTCTGATGTGGAGGCTTAGCTTTACCTGTGGAAAGATTACTTGGAGAAGCAAGGAAGTGTAGAAGCAATGAAGAAGAATCATAGCAATGAAAGAGGTTCACACTGTGCTTGCAAGATATCCTGCTGCATCGTTGAGCTTCATTTTAGGCTGAGGTTCTTGCCCCCATGGCTTTTCCAGAGCCCTTGTCTTCTTATGATTTAGATAGATTCATCTTCCGTCCTTAAATTTATTTATGGCCATTTATACCTGAAGAGTCTCATTTACAGAGCTGTTTTTACTCTTTGGTGTTAACCTCCTTGCAGTAAGTCCCTTTCAGTTGCCCAGTGTTGGGCTGTGAGCACAGCTGCTAAATGACAAGGGATTGAAAGTTAACTGCTTCCTTAACTTCTGCAGCTGGCAGTAGGCTGCAATTCCCTTCTTGCCTACTGCCCAGTTAGAGTTTCCCTTTGCTATCTTTCCTCTGTACAATTAGATTTGACCCAAAAGTGGGCTTTTAGTCCTAATGGGCTGGTAGATGCATTTTGTTCAAAAACATCTAAGGGATTTTGCTGCACACGTCCCATTATTTAATTTGAAAAGAAATTAAGATTGCTGTAGGCATCTTTCAGGATGTCAGACGTAGTTCTCTCTGTATAAATGTATCTCCATGTATATATATTTATATATCTGTAAACTGCATAGCACACCTGATAAAAAGATGGTTTTACATGTACAGTTGATAATGATGAAGACAAGTGATAGACATGGTGGGCAGGGTCACATGCACATTCATTTTCTTTTTAGGAAAGAAAAATTAATATAAAAAATATGTGGAATTCCTCAGTTTCAGAAAGTAAGAATGCAGAAAATTCATAGGAATATAAATTAGCAGGTGCTGCCTTGATCTTTGCCTAAGACACGCAGTTAAATAATTTGAAACATAGCTGCAAATTTGTCCCAGGGGTTGAGGTGCTCAGGCCTTGGATCAGAGCAGTAGGCATCCATGCTGGAATGGCTCACACTGGGTTGGTCAGTGGCCTTACAGACCACAACTGTTTGCTTCTTCTGAGACTTTGGCTGTGAGCTGCTGTGGATGAGGAGGTGTGTCGCCAACAACTCAGCCCTATCTGCAGTGATTGGGGCCACATAGCAGAGAATGGGAGACATCATCAGCTGTCCCAGCAGAAGTACGCAAGCCAGAGCCCTGGAGAGGCATTGTGCAAGCAGTTTAATGACACAGATCATTAAAATGTCAGCGTTAGTGAGAGATGAAATTGCAATTACACAGTGCGTCTTTCTGATCCCTCTTGCTGCAGTGACGTGCATTAAAAAGCACCTTCATCAGGAATTACTGTCAAACCATCAGGTCATTTTGCAAGAGTAGCAGGGGGTTGATATATACAGAATTGTTGTGCCCTGCGCTCTGTGTTCTCAAGAAAGATTTTGTGAAGCAAGGCCCAACGTTTTTCAGACTTTTTGTGTGACTAAAATAATTGCTCACTGAGATTCTGAGTTAAACAGTGCCGCTTATTTTCTAAGGTTGCTACATTTTATGAACAAGCTTTGACACCCTTGAAATTTCCTGCATTTACTCAGTCCGCCACTCAATAGTATGAGTGTGTCTGCATGTGTGTATTGAAACAGAAATGCTTGGAAGTCTATTTCTACCTATCTACTTGTGTTTAAATACGTAACAATGAATCAACACCACTCCCTCCTACTTTATCTTGCTAGTTACCCTGGAGATTGTTTTCATGTCTTGCTGTGCTACACCTAATGCTTATCCTTTAAGCCTGGCTTTTAACTTTTGCAATGCTCTTTAGTTGTATACATGTGTGTGCCTGTGCCTGTGGATAGATAGATATTTTAAAAATTTGTGCTATGTATATGTGGTGATGCATAATATATGCTTGATTAGTCCCAGTGTTGCACCTCTTTGCTCTTAATAATTTGAAAAATGTCTTAGTGGTGATAACTACTGGGGCAGCCTGCCTTGTTGTTTTAAGTTGGAAAGTACTTTCACTGTCTGGATCCCAGACAATTGTGCCAGTGGTACATCTGCTAAAATCCAGCTTGTATATTAGTATTTTCAGCTCTATTAACCTAGTTTCACATTCAGAGATGTGCAGGGAGATAAATAATTGACTGGATTAATGAAGAGTATTGGCGAGAAGAATAAATGAGTCTGCTGAATGTAAAGGAATTTAACTAAACTGGATTCCAGCCGCTGCTGTTTTGGAGAAGAATATATATATGTGATGGTTTAATACTAAACAATCCATCTACTCTGTACCCATTGCTAATAGGAGCTACCTTTCATTTACAGTTAGTTTATAGAAGAATATTGATGTACTAAATACAGGTTAATTGACAAAATCAAACAATTCATAAGAAAATCCGAGTTAGATAAAGGTATATCTCCCAGTACTAAACTATGCAGATAATTTATCCCCTTTTAATCTTATATAACATTTTTCCTAATCCTTTTTTTTCTTTTTTTTTTTGGTATATAATTTAGTCTGGCCTTATAAAATTCTGACATTCCGTATATTCATGGAAGTATTCTGGCACAAATATCCGTGCAAGTTTTTTAAAAAAAGCTCTCTCCAAGGGATGCATTTTTATTTAGACGTTCGTAAATAACCATTATATGCAAAAAGAATGGGCTGGGGAGAATGAGAGGACTGGAGCTGATTATATTTCCTACAGAGCGGTATTGTTTTCTTTTTATGAAATCCTTGGTTATTTGGAATGCTAATGATGACATTTTAAGCCTAATTTAATTCCTGAAAGATTTGTAGAATTAAAAGACAAACAGTCATGTATGGCTGAACAAAGTATTCCTTGTAGAATCACAGTGGTTTATTTTTTTTTTAAAGACACTGTTTTTCTTGTTTACTCTTTGATATGACTTTTTCATTTTGTCGTAAAGAAATAGACATTGTAGATGCCCTTACTTTGGAAGGGAAGGTGTGTGTATAGTTCCCTCCTAACCCGAAATGTCAAGAATGGCAAGTTTCATTTTAGTGAAGGGTTTTGCAGAGTTTTGATGAACTGTCGTGAGGGAAGGGGTCACCAAAGGTTTTTCTTTTGGTGTCAAGAAGCCTTAATGCAGATTATATCAAATCTGTAAAGAATGGCTGTTGGAATTGCTACATTTAAATTGATTTCCTGCTTTTTCCTTTGTCCTGCAGTGAATGCCTTCCCTCTGAGCGAATGTTCAGTAGTTTGGGTTGGGATGGTACAGGACAGTAGGGGATCAAATCACACAAGGATTACGAATTGCTTTCCTTAACTACAGCTATTCTACTAGTCTCAGTTTTCCAACATACTGAGCATTGTAGTTTCAATCTTACAGGTTTTAATTTTGTCTTTTTATTAGGTAAGCTGCTGCGTTAAAGACAGTGGGACTATTCATGTTATTTAGTTTGATTGCATGCTTAAGCTTGTAAATGGCTTAGTGACAGAGCACCTTGTAGGCATTTTGGCGTGCCCTTAAAGGTAACACACTGCTGCTTTTAGAGCTCTGTGCACTGCTTTTTGTATTGACTAATTAACTCATTGAATGGTTTCATTGAAATCATTGTGGCTGCTGACTACTGGGTACCATGAGTATATATAGAACTGAAGGTGATCTATAAAAGTTGGTTTTAACATGGAAAATTAGTGTACAGCTAGTCAATTTTGAGCATGTTCTTTATGATGAGTTTAAACCTGTGTTGAACAGAGTTAATACAAAGATGCGCTGAATCTCAAATTCACAGGTAGTGTAGTGGCTCCCAAACTCTAAGCAATTTGAGCTGTGTTCTTGAATGAACGACTGGAAAAAAAAAACATTCTCTCCTGTTAGTTCTAAAATTTTGAATTAGATAGAAGAAGTTTAGTTGGACTATCTGATTTCCTGGAGCACTGCATGTGGTGTTTTCCTAGGACCTAGCTCTTCTCTTACTAAATTGCTTTCTTTCAGGTGATTATTCTTGATGTCCATGCAAAATTGCTTTGGAGACTATTTGTTGCATGGCCTCTCTTGCTCTTTTGCTGCTTCCTAGTCTATGTTTGGCTTCGTTTTCCTGCCTTTTTGAAAGCTTCCTGCTACTTTATTCCCTCGGTCATTGCCATGCTGCATAACTGGTAACTGTAGTCACGACTCCTATCTCTTGCAGCTTTGGAGATATGTTGTCCTTTACACTGACTGCATTTGTTGAGCTGATGGATCATGGGATTGTATCGTGGGATACATTCTCTGTGGCATTCATTAAAAAGGTAAATTTGTAATCAATGCTATGTGTTCTGTACAAATTTGCTTCTACACTTTAAAATTTTTCGGGTGAGTTGTGCTTTCTCTCCTTCAGGTGCATTGTTTAGGTGGTTGCTTGGGCAAAAAGGTATATGAAAATGAGATTAGTGTCCTATTTAAATGTACAAATATTTGTAACTGCAGGATCTAGCCCAATTTCTACTGAATTCAGTGCAAGTGAAATTGGATCAATGCTACGTTAGGCTTATTACATGGGCTGCTGCTTGCTCAGTTAGAGTGTGACCTCCTTGTGCAGATACCAGGCAGTTAAAGCAGAAAATAGTATTTAGATTTAATGTAAATTGAGTTATAATATGTATTTCGAAATAAAAACAGCACTGAAAAGTTTCCTTTGAGGATAGGGAAGGAAAGGAAATGAGTTAGTTTAATAATTTCAATTTGTAAACTGAAATCTCCTGAGTTTATCAAGCTGAACTCCAGCTCCCTGAATCCTGCGACTTAAGGTCTAAGGTTTTGAAAAAGATTTTTCCATGATCTGTAATATTTTTCTTCTTTTCTTGCACGTGGTAGATGCACAAGAGCAGCAGAAACAGCAAAGTACTCTTTAAATGCAGAAATGTAACAGACTTTAGAAAAAAAGATTTTGTTGTTACTGATTTAACCGTTTTTAATTATTCTCATCTTAAATATTGGCAGGTTGGAAGCAAATAAATTGGCTCTTCTGTTTACAACAAAACCAAAAACTCTTTCCAAGTATTTTTTTTCAAAACAGGTTGAAGTTGGAATGTATCTTACATTGAAGTGCATTTGTGTGAGTTCAAAGGATGTCAGAGTCCATTCACTGTAATGATAACGTCACCTGTGGGAAAGATATCTCTCCTTTTTAACAAAATATGTCAGACTCCTTATTTAAATTTTGTTGGAAAATTATTTCCACCTAAAGGAAACAGAAATTTGCATTTGTTGTCAGAAGTGAAAGAAATAAACAGTTATGAATTATGTGTTTAAAAACCGTTTGGACGTGGTGCTCAGGGACATGACTTAGCAGTGGGTTGTTAGAGTTGGGGTAGGATGGTTGGATTGGGGATGGACTTGATGATCTTGAAGGTCTTTTGCAACCTGAGCAATTCTATGATTCTATGAAAAGAGACCTAGATTTTAATGTTCAATTTTGGTCATTAAAATGATAGGTGTTATTTATGAGAGAGATTTATGAGATTTATGAGAGAGACTTGGACTTTTGTTTGTTAATCTTGTAGGCTAGGTAGATTATGATGATGGTCTTAACATGGCAAAGAAGGTGGTACACCTGTGTTTTAACTGACTTGGTGAGACTGAAAGTCCAGCCTAGAATGTGTTATTTGCTGGGGGAGCCTACTAACTCATATAGGCCACTTGAGGTTGCTGATGGGCTAGCTCAAGTGGACAGCAGGATGGATAAGAGTTGAGATAATTTTCTGCTAGCTGAATCTCTGCAACTCTGCTTCAAGTGCTTCTGCCCTTTGAAACTGCCTTTCTTGTCAAATGGAAGCCGAATTAGAATGGGAAGGCATTAAGTTGAATAACTTTTTTTTTTTTTTTTTTAATATCTTGAATAAATAATTTTCTAACTAGAAATATAGAAGCTGGAGGAAATCTCAAGGGAACCTCCAAATGCTTCAAATAAGTAACTAGACGGTGTTGAAAGCAGTCCCTCTCCCATCCTGTGGGTATGTTAAGACTTCTATTCTAACTACTGCAAATAAAAATTGATACCTTCAAGTAGGGCTTTGTTCCTTATCTTCAGGGGAAATATAATTTGAGAAACTTTCTAACAACAGTATCTCTCAAGGCTCTTTTCTTCCTCATGACAATAAAGCTTGTTTAGACTGAAATTCCACAGTAGCCTAAAGGATTTGGCTGCCCAGTTCTTAAAATATGTCATGATAATTTGATTTCAAAATAAAATATAAAAATTTGGAACTCTTCTCTTAGATTTCTACAAGAGAATAAAGAAAATAAAGGCTTGTAGTGTTTGTTGAGGTGTTCTTAAGAATCTCTTAGAATTATTTATGTAAGTGCTGTTTCATAACTGTGTGAGGCAGAGTCTAAACCTTGATGAATTGCTTACTCTGCCTCCCAAAATGTGCTGTGCAGGAAAAGTGAGAGGCAGTGAGAAGAGTATCTCTATGTCTCACAGCTGCCAGTTGTTCCTTCTGTAGTGAAGTGCAACTGTAGTTCCTTATCTGAAAATGAGATTTGTGCTTGAAAACTTTACTATGCGTTAGGAGTTTACAGATACAAAACTGCCTCGGATTTTCCTGTTATTTTCATTTACAGACATCAAACTGGTCCAGGCATCTCTGAAAATCAGATCTGTTTCCTTCAGTTATTTTTGCCGTGGTGGTTGTGGCATTTTTTGTTTACTTCTTTTTTTTGTTTGTTTCGTTTGTTTGTTTGTGCTTTTGTCTTTAACTTTTGAATTCTTCCCTCACTTCAGGTGATGCTGAAACAGGAAGAGAGCTCAGAATATGTACTTTAGTTCTCCCTAGCATTCCTACCTGCTCTTACTCCATGCATTTAGGTCCTGTTTCAGCAGAGCACTGAGCTTGAATGTGTAAGGGCATTCTAATGCTTAATTTCCCTTGAAACTGCACCCAGTCACTTCTATTAGGTGGGGCTACATAAGGCTATGCAGACATCAAGGTTACGAACAAATGATTTTATCCTTAGTGACACACATCTGTGTGCCAGGTTTTCATGTGAAAGTGTAAAACAATTAAGTTGCTTATTCCTGGAGAAAAGGCTCTATTCTTGTGAGCATGCATCATTATTTGTCATCAGAAGTTTTGATAAGTGAGTGCAGGATTATATTTGGATGTTGAGAGCCCTCGTGGCACATGGTGCTCAGTAAGCAGAGTTCTCCAGAGGACAGCAATTGACACAAATTTGAACTCTTATTGATTCCTTTTTTTCCACACCCAGAACCCAGAACAGTCTTTTAAATCTTATTTTGTGCCCTCTGAAAATTGCATGCCTCGTTTATCAGAGTAGGATTGCCTGGACATCTTTTCTAGACGTATGTCATACTTCAGCAAGGCGGTTTTGAGTGTACATAGCTTAGCATGCAAGTTACCCAGCAGATGCTGTGCATGTATGTTCTGTGTGAGATGTCACAGCTCTCTAAGCACACAGGCCAGCTTCTGTAGTACCTTGAGCTTATGCTTATGGTAAAAAGACATTGTGGCCCAGGATCAGAAGAATAAATGTGTCTGAAGCAGCCTTTCCTAGGCTGAGGTTTCAGCTATCTGTAATTAGATCAGTGCGACAGGCCCCTGGTGGGAATATATTATATCGCAGTGAAGCTTTCACACCAGCACTTGAACTATTGAGGGAAAGAGGCGCTGCACAAAGAGTAATTCATGTCAGGGCTTCTGAAGAGGATGACAGTAGTCTGACAACTCGGGCACATTGTATTCCTGCTACACAGTTGATCCATGTGTGCCTGGTGACTGAGACATCCGGAGTGCACTTCACTTGTGTGAGCAGTGCAGAGCTGATCTGTGCATGCCCACTGTACATGCTGTGGGACTTGTGGACATCTGGCAGCCCTGATACACTGCATCAGAAAACAACTGGATTAGCATTAGCAGAGGTAGTACGGAGCTGAGATGCAGCTTGTCACCCTAAACAGCACACTGTGCATTATGTACTAATATAAATAATAATCATGCTGACGACTTGCAGACCACGGATACTGAAAGGCCAGAGTAGAAATAGTCTCCTCTCCACCTATTCCCCATGCATGCATGGGTTGGTTTTTTATTTTTTTGTAACTCCAATTTCTGTTTCATGGACGGAGTTGCATTCTGCACAGCATGTTCTTGCTGTGGCAGTGCAAAGCAAGCAGCAGAGCAATAAACAGCAATGCTGTAGAACAGAAGAAAAAGAAATCCATCCCTCTCTTCACAGTCTCCAACCAAAGTTATTTTTAAAAAGTGAGAAGGGGAGAAAGCAGGAGTTTGCTGCTTCAGCATTATGGAGAACATCACGAGGGCATAAGCATTGTTGTGCACATGTCAATACTGTGAATTTTACAGTTGCCTAGGCAGCTTTTCCAAGCTTTTGGCATGCCTTTCTTCCTCCAAAAGGAAAATTATGCAAAGGTCTAAGTGAGCTTCCAGTATCAAAACCACATTAGTGTCCTGAAGTGTGACTACTTAAGAAGGGATGGACTAGAGCGTTTCTGGAAAGAATGTGTTTAATAGGCTGCAGTGACCCCATCTAAAGTCTATTACTTGGCTACAAAGAATAAATAACTGGTCACAGGACTTTTTTTTCTGTTTGTCTGTACTTCCTTGGGTACTTTTTTGCTTGTCTGTGCTGATATTGCTACATCTGAGGAAAACCCAAGCAGTTCTCTGTTCCTTTGTCAGCAGAAGGTGAGAGTTTTCTCTGGGAGAAGGCTGTGGAGCACGCAAAGGAGCACATGCTGCCACATGGTTTCTACCAGTGTGCCATTCCTTCATAGCAGCTTTCAGTGAGAGTGACAGAAATTAATGCACAAACAGCAAGACTAGACTGCATTTAGAGTTACACAATCAATTGTGCCAATAAATGGTAATCAAGTGAGTTTTAATTTATAATCTGAAGATTATTGTTGGTAAGAAGAGGAAAGAAAAATATAGCATATTTTGCTGGAGATGCATTTTGCCAGAAAGTTAGTTGTGAATTTTTCTTTTGCAACCATCGCTCTGAGCCTGGGAACTTGTTTAGAGAACACAGGCTGCACAAATACTGGAGAAAACGAGCAGAATTTTTGTTATCCTTTCCAAAGTTTCCCTCAGAAAAAAATGCAGCATCTATCGTTCTTTAATGCTGATTTATTTTATGTAGAAGCATATATTTTGACATAAATCTGAGGTGATTCATGCCAGCTGAAAAATCTGGTGCCACCGTGTCCTCTGAAAGTTCCTGCAGTGCCTGGCTGACTGCTCTCAGGTATTAACAGATGCCTGGCATGTAGTCAAGACTACTTTTACTCAACACTTTTCTGAGCCAACTCCACAGTTTGTTTCTTCCCTTTTCCTGGTTTTATGAGAAGACTCAAATTCTCTAACTGTCTTAATTTGTAGATAGCAAGCTATGTGAACAAATTTGCCTCAGACATCTCTATCTTACAACGGTCACTAGCAATCCTGGAATCGATGGTGCTCAATAGCCATGACCTGTACCAGAAGGTGGCACAGGAGATCACAATTGGGCAGCTAATCCCACATCTCCAGGGGTGAGTATATTCAAATGCCACTTGATATGCTGTTTTTTTTTTTTTTTAATATTATTTTTATTCTTCCAAATGAGCACAGCATTTAGAAAAGGAGTGATACAAAGACTAGTAACCTCCTGCATAACTTCCACATCTGTTGTAAGTGGCAGAATGGTAAATAGCCAGCTTTCTGGAGTAGCTTGATCATAGACTTTTAGTATTATTACTTCTACTGCTAATTTATTTTTTCTTGTTGCAAAGCTGCCTGTGTGGTTAGAAATGGGGAGGAAAAGGAGAGCACCTAGTACTGGTTGTGGTTAAATGCTTAGCACCATCAGCATACAGATGGTATGGTTTTGCTGGTCAGCCTCTGGGAAACGTGTCAGAAAAAACCTGGTCAACTTCTGTTGAAGGTACCTTGAGAAAGAGAGAGGTCTTTTCTTTAACAATAATGCACTGCTATTCAGTGGATGGAAACCACTTCCTTTAGCACAGGGTAATGCATTTTAAAGTGGTATGCATACCTCCTAGCTGGGGCATTTTTTTCTGTTCACCTATCAACAAGGTTTTCTTCAGAGCCATTTAGAGTTTCTTCTTCCTAACTGTAGCTGGGGCATCTGGGCATCTGGCTGGAGCTCATTGTCTGAGCTCCTGCTGTAATCAGTGGAGGATTAATGGCACTTTGAGGTTGTTACTCATTTCACCTTTCTTGAATGCTGAGTATCATGTTTCTCTTACTAATAATAGAGAGAACCTGAATGACTAATTACCTAACTTTTATATGAGTAACTCGAAGTGCAAACAGTCCCTGAGCTTCTACTGGTAGTAATGCAACTGGAAAATCAGTTTCTATAGCTTCTGTGTTCATGCTCATATCTCATGTTTATGATTTTCTCCCAAACAGGACAGACCAAGAAATCCAGACGTATACCATTGCAGTAATAAATGCACTTTTCCTTAAAGCCCCGGATGACAAGAGGCAGGTCAGTTGTTGGGGTTTATATCCATGTATTTGTAGGAAGCACACTATGTTCGTACATGTAGTTGTCCCAGTCACTACTGTCACTGGTGTATTAGCATTCATTTTAGTGGAGTTACCTCCATCTTGTACCAGCATTAGGAAGGGTTAAGCATTCTTCTGCGATTCTGTAGTTCCCTGTAACCTCACATGAACCATATTGACTGTGGCTGGCTGTAGTATTTATTGTACTGAACTCTTTGCCAGCACAGCTTGTAAACCCAGGCTATTTTTTGGTAAGTCATTTCCCCCTCCAGATTTCTTAATAAGAAGTGTGTTCCTTTTGATAATGGGACTATCTTGGCATGTAAGCATTTCATGAATGTCAGCGCACTATTTTAAGTTAGCTTTAGGGCCAGAGATCAGAAGCTTCAAAAGGAAATACTTCAGGATTGCTAGCTGAAGCTAAACGATTGAATGTGATGTGTTATGAAATAGAGGATTTTCATCCATGTTTATCAAGTAATTAGCTTGTGTCAAAACAGAGTTAGTCATTTGTTTATTTAGTCTTTCCATCACCAGGAACCATGATGATAATTCTTGTGGTGACCAAAACGAGGTCACTGAGAGCTGCTGATAAATGCTCATGAGGACTTGTCTTAGATTTATTTCACTTTTCAACACTGGAGAATATTGAAATGAACACTAACACAAAATACAAATGGAAATAGAAACTGTGGAATAAAAACTTCACTTGTGCAGAACCTTATTCCACAAGAGCATGTGAGAAATGTCTGCAGTTTGCCAGAACTTGAACAAGTTCTGGACTAGTCCTGCACCAAAATCTGTTTGATGCAAGGAGACACCCTCTCTGTTTCCATGCTAGGGGGACTGGTATGACATGAGTGACTGCCTTCCAGTTAAGGAAAGGATTTAAATTCACACTGGTATCTGCCTTTTTTTTACTTTTTTTTTTTTAAACGCTTCCACTCCCATTTCTGTAATGCAAAAAGCCAAGAGGTTCAAAGTTTTTCTTTTTTAATGAGGATTATCTTGTTGCCTTGCTTCCTCTGCCATGTCAAGGACTAAATCACCTAGAAAAAATGTAGGTTACTTAAAAAATGAGGGAAGAGAACTTTATATAGAAAAGAGATGTTGTGCAGTGAAATGGTACTGTGAATGTTTGAAGAGCTTTTTTTTCCCCCCACTTGTCTGCATTTTTACAGGGACACGTTGCTATGGGAAATGAGGTGGCAAATTTTGTCACGTAATTTTTGTTCTCCTCTGTTACTACAGTACTTTTTTTAGAAAAAAACAGCTCATCAGCTGCCAATAGCCTTGCAGGTGTCTTGGAGACAAAGTTAGTTTTGCTATAGTAATAGGTTTTATGAATTCTTGTTGATCCTGTCACAGTTTTTGGTTCAATGGACAAAAATGATATTATAGTAACAGCATTTTAACTTTCACATATACAAATCAAGTAACAGCTTGATTGTCTCCAAAAAGTGAAATGAATTTTCAGTTTTTGTCTTGAATGCAAAACAAACAAACAAACAAAAAAACCAACAAGAAAAACCACCCTATCTCATTATTTGCCTGTCCATCTTTTTGCTGGGTACAGCTACACATTAACAAAGCCAGTCTGTGCTGTGTAACATGAGTTGTATCATGTGCCTGGCGCTCCCCCTGCAGTTCAGTTGGGCATTTCCATAGAGGATTGATGCATCTGTATAATTCATTCTTCAGCTGTTACGTGCAGTTGAAAGCAGTTTCGCCAGAAAAAAAAAGCTTAAAAACTATAAGCTGAGATTCTCTTGGTTTTGGTCCCTTCTTTCTTCCTCATTCTTCTTGAGTGAACAGAATTTTGTTGCATGCATTGTTGAATGCATGATAGTGCATTCTGAGAATGTCCTTAAGCAAGTGTCAGCACTGATTTGCTGTGCTGTATTGTGTAGGACTGTGATACACTTATAGATCATTGCTTAGAAGTGTGAGGGTAAGGTTTGTTATTAGCTGTTTTATTCATGTAAGCAAGCAGTATCTAAATAGCAGAGTGCAGTATGTTACCCAAATTATCCAAATTCTTAAATTGTACATTTTTCAAACAGGAATTTGAAAATACATGCATGGTAATTTCTAAGTGTTAGATGCATTGATGTATGAAATACATATGCTAGTGTGTGTTCACATCCATGCATACACATTTCTATATAAGTGGAAAACGTGAAAGTTAAAAACAGGATACGTGCTTGTTAGGCATGATTCAGGAGACCAGGCTCTCATGCTTTATCAGTATAAAATACTCTCTCCTATGCATTTTAGGGTAGCTTGCAGCATGGCCAGCCAAGGCCATATGCCTAAGAGAGAAAGTCAAAACATCCTGGTTGATAGGGACTTGGCCATTACTTCTAGAAAAAGAAACTAATGGGAAGCAAAACAGTGGACCAGTGCCAACACTGCTACCAATATACAGGGGAGAAGTATTAGTTACTATGAAAAAACAGCATTGAGTTGCAATCTAAAAATTAGAAAATCTGACTTTGAAACAGCCAAAATATTAATATAAATATGCATGTTTTTTGATGTCTGATTTCAAAGACCTGACTGACAGATTGAAAGGTGTTCATGCTGTGTTGTTGAGGAATGGGAGTTGTGAGGGGGGAATTGTGCTTGAACAGGTGTGTGAAAAAGCACTGTTTAACCCACAGAAGTCTCCTCTGAGATCTTACTGGATCACCAAAGTCTTCAGCTTGATATACTTTTCACTCTGTTTGTCCCCTTTTTTCATAGCAAAATAATCTTGAGTTTGTGGCACCAAAATAAATCTTACAGTTGTAGTTGATAAGCTGCTTCATTTTGCTTACAAGAAACACTGCAGAAACTTAAGACTTGAATCTTATCAATTGGTATGTTGCTATAGGAATAGCACTAAAATACCTGTTTCTATTTTTTTTTTCCTAAATCAGGAAATGGCAAACATTTTGGCACAAAAGCAGCTCCGCTCCATTATCCTAACTGTAAGTATATCATTTTCAACATTACTTTTCACTAGCAGACAGAAAAGCTGGATTGAGTTTTTACGTGCATAGGTTTTATCCTCATATACTTTAATTGCTCTTTGGATTGTGATACATTTGGAAGCCTTTAATGTACAAGATGAAGACCTTGTTATTGAGTGAAGAATGGTGTTTTTCCAGCCCAATAAATTGTTATTTCTTCATGGCAATACAATGCAGAATAAAAAAATACTATCTCGGGGATTTTCTTCCCATTGAGAGTGTGAACTTATGCGTGAAGTCTAGGGAACGTCTGAAGGATTTGTAGTAAGTCCTTTGTGTTAAGTTTTAGACCTGATGAAAACTATGCAAGCCGCACAGGGCTTTCTATTGTGCAAAATCAGCCTCTGTGTTTTTTGGTTCTACAGGTGACTCTGTATGGTAATATCAAATTGTGCACAATTTGTTGCCACTTGCACAAAGGAAGCAGGATATGTAGCCCAGAATGAAGTTAATGAATGCAATATAAAAGACTTACTTCAACTATCTTGGGATATCATAGGGATTTTGACATCAACCTTAGTACAGATTAGTTCTTGGAGGGAATAAGGTAAAGTTCTTAAAAAGACTGAGTTCAGTATCTGCTGTGAGTTAGTGAGCAATAAAGCAAAACCAAACAGCAACAAATAAACAAGCCTTTTCCCTTTCTCACTCACTGTCGTTTTTTTAGTGATACATGCAAAAGAAACAGCAATAACAAACTCATACACAAAAAAACAGGGGTTTTGTTTCATAAGGCATGTTTTTGCATTGCTTGTGATCATAAGAAATTTGGTAGAACCATATGGATAATATTCTTAAGTGTTCATTTACTGTCATAAAATGCTACTTTAGTAGCTTTTGGCAGATAGTTTTGTTTTTCTCTGAAACTTCAGTGTAATCTAGTTTCAGTTGTTGTACTCATCTCCTACATGACTTTCCTTATGTCTTCCCTGCTGTGTTTAGTAACCTGGGTCTGTTTCCCCTGTAGCTGTTTGGTTTTAGACACAACAGGGATTTTTAAATTCTCCACCAGCTGGTAACTGCTCTGTGAATGGAGTAATTCTGTATTGTATGTATAGGCTATTGTATGCTAATGCATTTTTAAGCCATCTTCCTCACGTAGATCACAGATGTCTGGTAGAGGTGAGATTGCCATATGATGTTAGCTCTGACAGCAGCAATAGCACTGTTGTATCACTGTATCTGCTCATTGTGTTGGCTTCTTGTGTACTTTTCTGCTCAGGGAGCTACTCTCATAAATATTTTTGAATATGCTCACTCTTTTTTTTGATGCAGATCTCTGATGCTCTTGGTAAGGAGTTAATTTTTCTACAGAGTGACTCCCTACTATTTTTCTTGTTTGTTTGTTTTTATTTGTTTTGTTTTGTTTTGTTTTCACCACTTCTCGCTAGCTCAGTGTAGTGGCTTAAAGGAGAAAGCACTGGCGCATTGTTAGTGTAAAGTCCTATTCCTTAGAATTTCTAATGAAGCCTATATTTCATCTGAATACCTAAACCGGCAGCATTAGTCTTGGTTTAATGTTTTTCTGGAATGTGTATATGCCATTACCTATCAATGAAATGGAAACACCCGAGTCCAGCTAATGTGATTTTCTGATACAGTGGCATTCACTGCAGTCTATCTTTCTTTCACAGCATGTTATCAGGGCACAGAGGGCCATCAATAATGAAATGGCACATCAACTTTATGTTCTCCAAGTACTTACATTTAACCTTCTGGAAGACAGAATGATGACAAAAATGGATCCACAGGATCAGGTAAGTATCTGATACGATCTTATCAGAACAGGAAGAAGTTAACTACTCAATGCTGTGCCTAAAGCTCTTTATGGAGGAAAAGACACTGCCAGGAGTGCTTGCATAATCTCTTTCACGATATGATGTTCAGTTGTGTTTTCTGTATGTCAAAAGATGAACTGACTATTGTATTCCACATATAAAAGTACAGCAAAATGGCCAGGCCTTTCTCTTTAGTATGTTGTTTCATGAACTGGATTTGCTTTCATCCTGATTTAAAGCTCTGAAGTGAAACTTCATTTCACTTTTATACTTGTCAGAACCAACAGAGATGCATAGTCCTTAAAAGTACTCCAGTAGGGCAAAAATGGATGTTTAAATCTAACACTCTAGAACTGAACTCAATTGGTGTTACAGGCAAACTCATTTTTGTTGCTGTGAACCTGTGCGGTAGTTTTGCATCTTATTGTTCATTGTGTCCACACACCAGCTTTAATGCTATTCAAAAGAGACTTCCCAAAGAGGTTCAAATGTTGGTATAGAACCAGTGAGAAATATAGAAGATGAGTTTTGTTGATTTTTTGTTGTTCCTTTTTATGGCCATGTACAAAGGGGAAGCTGATTTCATTTTTAAGAGGGAGTTATGTCAAGACTTACAGATGATTTGAAGAAAAGGAGATGAGAGGAAAAGATGATCATAAACTTAAATAACATTGTTATTTTGCTCTTCCTGTTTCTTTAGTTTGAGACAGGAAAGTTTGACTCTTAGGAGAATGTAACCTAGTGCATATCTCAATAGAGGATTTGAGATAGCATTATTTGTATTGATGGTAGGGTAGTTACGTCTTGAGGCATTTCCAGTTATGTGTAACTGCAGCAAGTCCTTTCTTGCCCATTTCCTTGCCAACGGAAATGGACAGTCACCGAAAAGGTCACAGAGTGTTAAGCCATTTCAATGTAAGTCAGCAAAGTGCCTAAGTATCAGCTTAATTTGAAATGGTGGTGTCTCTTGGCTTCTGTCGTTTCATGGCTGTGGTTCAAATGAAGTGCATAGTTAGTGACCTTGCTAACATGAGTCCAACTTCCAGAAATCAACATTTAAGCATCTCTGCACATGAACCCTACAAAAGTGAGACCTTCGGAAAATAAGAAGCACAAAGTCATTCTTGTTGACAGTCTTTGAGAGACAAGTAAAAAATTCAGATTAAGGTTGAGCTGTTTTGAAACAGTCTTTGTGGAACAGACTATTAAAATGAGAGTTATTTTTAACAATTGTTTTTAACACTTGTTTTGACTCAGGCTCAACGGGATATCATATTTG
>JAOWBP010002978.1:40385323-40395593 GCA_028571105.1 Tragopan temminckii
TGTAAATATTTCTGCTTCAATCTCAACATAACAGTAACTGTTAGAAGAAACTGTGGAAGCACACAGTACAGCAGTAGTTATTAAACTCCATCAACCCCTGAAATTAAGGTTATTTCCTGTACCAAGCAATAGTACTTTTTCATGATAAACTATACTGAATTGTGTTTTTCTTTATAAAATATATTTGATTTTCTCATTAAAATTTGGATTTTTCTTTTTAAATTTGGTTATCTGTATGGTATTACTTCATAGACTTCTTTTGAAAATTATAAATGCAAAGAATGTGCCCAGTAGAAGCCAGTGTCCTAAACAAGAGACACATGTATTTTGAGTAAGTCTGAAAGAAGTTAAAGAGGACAGAGACTTTGTTGAAAAGGAGCTTTCATTGTCTTTTCAATTTTTTTCTTACTTTGCATTTTCATATTGCAGATGTTGTTTTGAAAGGTCGATTCAGTGTAGCATGTAATTAGCCACTTTTTAGAAAGGACTTTGGTGCTGGCTCAGCTTTGTTGATCTAATGCAGTATTTTTGCTCCTGCATTACTGATAATTTGTGTGGTTATTTTGTCTTTATTCTTGTATGATTTCTCTTACAAGACTGTCTGAGTGTGCCTCATGTTTTCTCTGCTGGTGACAGAGGAAGTGTACACTAGAAATGCCATACCAAGGCACACTCAGATAAAATTGCTTGCCCAAAGTTGTGCTGGAAACTGCTAGCACACCTTGGGAATATGCTAACGTACCCATCATTCCAGAGTCCCACTTCACGCTCACACCAGCATTTCTGGCATGATAGTTCCCTCGCTATAATGGCCACTGTAGCATGCTAAGAGCGTGCAGAACACATCTGAGGTGCAGGGTGATGCACAGCTCCTACAGTGCTGTGAAGCTTTGATTGCTAAAAACATCTCATTTGCTTGACTTGCTACCTGGTGAATGCTGATTCTCTATGAGCTCAAATCTACCTGTTTCCTTGTTTTGAATTCCTTTTCACACCTAACATTATTTAATTTTTCTTCATGTCCTTTGCCTTCCAAACCTCTCGTAGCACCAGTTTTCTTTACTCGCACAGACTGCTAATCTCACTTGATGTTTTTGAGATGCATTTATATTCTTGTGTCTCAACAGAAATACTCTCTGCAATCAAGGTGAAATTTCCACTAAAAACTGTTAGCCACACAGACAAATAGTACTTGCATACTGAACAACTTCTTTGAAGAAATCTTTTCTCCTTTTTTTCATTACTGGTAGTAGGAAACGATTCGTTTCCCAGGAAGAGAGATTATTTCCCACATGGTCTTTTGCAGTGCCATTAATTGCTGTACCATAGGTCAATTCCTAAGCCCCAAAATGAGAAAATATCTGTGCTGTGGGGTAATTAAAATTGAGATTGGAAACCAGCATTGGTTTAAAATGGGAAATACTGTTTCTCCTGACAGAATATAGTCTATTAAATGAAGACAGTATCAGAAAACGGTGATGACTTCACTGAGTCCATCACTGTTGCTGCATTTAATGGACAGCACAAGTCACTGTAGTCTGACCTTCTAGTTTCTCAGGATGCCCAAGCTGCATGGCCTTTAGTAAGGTACCTTGTATTACTGAAAAAAGTGGATAAGGAAAAATGAGAAGGCAGGCAGAAAGTAATCTCTTCCCTCTTGTAACTGATTTTGCTTATAAATAATTTGCATAATAAATGGATTAGTTAGGTGAGAAGAGTGATTAAAGCTGAAGTTTCCTTCAACATGCAGAGGCAGTGGGGCTTCCAAGACCAATACCAAACAGAAATGCTCATAGCATCAGTAAATATGTTTGCAACGTGTTGAAGAGCATGGGTATGAAGACAGTGGAGCAGATGGGGAACTGCATCTAGAAAGCAGAAAGCATTTCAGGGTGAAAACATGGATGTCACACATTGAAAAACAAAACAAAAATAAGCAATTTTAAAAAAATTTTGCATTCTTTCCTCCCAACAATTCATTAATCTTATTTCTTTTTCCTCTTGTACGTGGTTATTCTTGACACTACAGTCATACATTGCTTTGGGTTTATTGTTTTACTTAATGTCACTTTTCAGATAAAACATGTTGTTTTTATTTAGATTTTGAGTTAATTGTTTTTTAATATCACTTTGACTGCTATATAATATGATTGGTGCTTCCAGAAGAAAGGTTTTTATACTGGAGAGGAAAAGAAAAAGGCCAGCATGTTTTCTTTGATTATGTGGCGTCCTTAGCTGTCGTATGGATTTTTCCTTTTTAAATTCCTGTAGAATTCATCTGTTATTGAATTAGCTTTTCATTCTTTTTTTTTTTTTTTTTTTTTCCTTTCTATTAAATGTTTGGTGCTATCAGTGACTTCAGTAAAGTGCACTTCATTTTTTTCATGTTCCATTTAAATAATCAATTGCTATCATCAGGGGCTTTGCTTTTAGAACGTGGTGACATATGCTGTATGGAATGCATTGATGGAAGTAATGTTGAATCTCTGCAAGAAACTATAAAAGTTTCCACGGGAAAAAACTGGCAGCTTCCCAAGCTACATAATTATAGGACAGACAGAGTGTATAATTAAAGTTAACAGTGAAGAAAATGATTGGAATAAAGCTTTGTGACAGATAATCTTTTTTTGTTCTTTTGGATCAGACACATCTCCCCCCCCCCCGCCTGGCTCTAATTTGTTCTTTTCCAAAACTACTTCAGTTTCAAGTTCTAGTAATTTTAAAAATAAAATTATAAGTTACCATTTAAAACAGACTGTATTCAATGTAGACACCTTGAGATTTTTCTTGCTGGTAACTTGTAGCAGTGTGCCTTTGAAACTTTTCTGAGTTGTAAAATGAGTCTGATGAAAAATCTTTGCATGGAAATCCTGTTATGCCATCATTGCTATGAGTATCTCAACATACTGATATTCTGTTGTTGATTTGTTTGAGAACTCATGATGCAAAAGGATTCAGATTCATTTTCTTTTTAAGATACAATGAGAGGTATAAATATCTGAAACAGAAATATTTTCTATGCAGGTGTTTGTAGGTATGTATTGATTTGTCTGATTTTTTAATATATTTTTTTCTTGTAATAGAATCATAGAATGGCTTGTGTTTGAAGGGACCTTAAAAGTCTTCTAGTTCCAACCCCCTGCCATGGTCACAGTTGCCACCATCAGATCAGGCTGCCCAGGGCCCCATCCAACCCAGCCATGAGCACCTCCAGGCATGGGGCATCCACAGCTTTTTGGAGCAGCCTGTGCCAGCGCCTCACCACCCTCTGAGTAAAGAATTTGCAACTAACATCAAGCCTAAATCTCCCCTTTTTTAGTTTAAAGCCACTTTCCTTTGTACTATCTCTATCAGACCATGTAAAAAGTCAGTCTCCCTCCTGCTTATAAGCCTCCTGCAAGTACTGGAAGGCCACAACGAGGTCTCCCCAGAGTCTTCTTCAAGTTGTACTGTTGTAAAATAATGAGATCTCCGTAGTTTGTTGTGGAGAACAAGCTAAAGGAACCAAAATGAAAAAAAACCTTGTATTTATAGCCAAGGCTATAAATTGTTGTCTTGTGTTTAAGTTTGCCGTATTTATGCCTAGGATGTTTCCATAGATACAGTAAGTTTGCAGTTTTAATAAGATGACTCCTACAAGTGTGGTCAGTCTTTGTTTAGGTGTTCTTGATAGCAGGCAGCAAAAACAACACTAATTCTCCTGTTGTGAATGGGGTGCTATTTATCTTGGATCTCAGCTAATTCAAGGGTTTTCAGGCAGAAAGAGAAGATGCCATAGAGTAACTCAATTCAGAGAAATCCACCTTGCTTTTAAGGTACAACCATTGAAATGTTCTTTTATTTTGTATTTTCCTCACAGACATCTAAATATCATGATAATCTGTATCTGGGAGGGAATGTGGAATTTTGCTAGAGGTTATTGTGTTTCACAAACAGTGAGTCTCAGAGAAGTCATGTACAGCACTGCCTTTGGTGTGGTCCACAAATCTCATTCTAAAGAATTTACTTTAGACAACTTACAAGTTGGTGACTTGTCTACATTTTTCCTCCAGTACTTATGACAAAACATGTTCTAACAGATCTCTCTCCTTTTTGGAGTGAGATTTTGCCTTGAGAACAGTCATATTGTGTCTCCTGTTTCTGTGTAAGCACAAAAGACTGGTGTTTCCACTAGAAACCATAAGTAGATGTAGCAGCTCCAGGTCTGAGCACTGGCTATCCACCTGCTTGGATTCTGCTTTGTTGGCTCAGTTTGCACTCCATTATTTGCCATTTACTAGATGAGCAGGTTCTTCGTGGCACAAAAAAATAAGTGTTCCATCAAAAGACATCATCTTACTGTAGCCTGGAATTCAAGTGCCACTTCTGTAGATATTTTTTGCCTTTCTCCTAACAATTGTATCTATTTCATGCAGATATTGGTTAGATATTACATGTAAAATTGGCAGTATAAAATAATGTCAACAGAGTGGGAAAACAATATTGAAATCCGTTCTGCAGTGTTGAGCTCATTGATCCCATGGTGAGTTTTGTAGTGAATTCATTGCCATTATGTTTTTGTGAATAATGTGCAAGATACTGAGTGGTATGTTTCTAAATTTTCTGTTCTTGTATTTAAAGCAACATTGGACTTTGAGCTGATGGTTATTTTGATGAGTTGAAAATTAGAAATTGAGCCTGTTTGGGGTCAGAAATAGAAAATCCCCTTTCCTCTGTACCTGCTGAGCTGGAAAATCAGTTATTCACACAGCTGCGATGCAGAGATGCTACCCCAGCAGCTATTTGAGCTGCTGCTTTTGAGGTTGAAGTTCTCTTCCCCTGAAGCTTTCAGAAGTCACATTGGAGGAGCAGGTGCTATTTGTGAGCCCCTGTGATGCAGGCAGGAAGATTGCCTGCGTGCTGCAGAGACCTTTTGGAACTTTAATGGGCTGAGTCACAGGCAGGCTGCGTGCCGGATACTTTCTAACCCATGCAGTTGTTGTATAGGAGGCTGCCTACACATCCTTCCGCCAATTCACAAAGTCTCTTTGTGCCTACTCATTCTATCCTGATCAGATATGAGTAGTCTAACATATAATTTCAGCATTTTCTGAAATAAAACTGAGCCTGATTTCTGCCATGCTATTTTTTTTTTTTAATTTTTTTTTGCCAGAAATGACTGGAAGGGAATGTAATTTATTTCTGTTCCTCTAACTGTAGTGAGAAAGGCAAGCTTTGTTCTGTGTGTCTTCCTGGTGTGCCTCAAGAGACAATATAATTTTCCACCGAAGGCCTAATTGTCTGTACCTGGTGATTCCCAACTCGATAATATGTGCTTCTCTTTTCTCTGCCATACCTGGGGAGAGAAGAATAGCTATTTAGTTGCACAATTTTTTCTCATTTGCTCTGTTTGAAGCTCTTGAGATGCTGCCGACCTCATCGATGTGAGACGAAGTTTGAAGCTTCTCGTGTGTATCCATACCACAGTAATGAAGCACTAGGAGGCCTTTTCTCGCATTGTGGGGAAAAGAAACAGAAAACTAAAAAACTTCCTACATTAGGCAGTTTCTGTAGGCTCTTGAAAAAGGAGAGGGCTGGGGAACATGCCATCCTTTCACATTTGCATGGGGCATGAAGGGAGGAGGGGTACTCAGTGTTTAATGTCAAGATGTCAAGCCTGGGCCTACGGTATGTGAAGACCATACCCTGGGGCAGCTTCTGAAGACAGTACAGCAACTGAGCCTTCCCATCTTTCTTGACTCTTGCCACCAAGCAATACTGTGACCTGGTTGTTTTTGCAGGGAGTGGCAAAGGAAGAAGCAGGCTATACAACACTTGAAGACGGGTCGCTGTATGTTTAGCTTTTTATAGAAAATATAGAAATACAATCGTGCTTTTTGTTAAGGTGTTTGCATGAGAAGCAGAGTTGATTCCTAGGTGGAGCTGCTCGCATGGAGCAACTGCAGAACCATCCACATTTCACTTCTAATAGTTTGGCACTAACTTCTGGGTTGCTTTAAAAGAAGAGGGAGAAACTCCAAGATATTACAGAAGAAAACTAGTTGTTGGAAGTAGCTATCTGTGTTAGAAGTACTTTATGGCTGCAGAATCAAACATTGGCTGTAATGTTACCAGGACAGCTTGAATTCACCCTGGTACCTATATATTGCTATACAATAATATGATTTGATTCTCTTCCTTTTTTTCCCATTTCCCACTCCCAGTATGTCTCAGCCCATCTCTCAAATCCTGGCTTAACAAATAGTAAATCTAGTTCCTACCTGAGGAGGGCAGGCAGAATTGTTGCTTTGTTTTAGTTTTGCTGTGAGGAATTTCTGATCTCCCTCAGGAATCTGAAAGAAGGCTGAGATAAAGGGGAGAGGAGACATGGAAAATTGAAAATAAAATAATGAAGATAACAGAAGGAGGTTAAAGGCAACAGTGCTGAGCGAAGGATCTCAAAAGAATGCTGATGATGAAGTTGAGAAAGATGAATTGCTGCCTCAGGAGGAAAGCAAAATGGAGAAGAGGATAAATTCAAAGTAAATCTGCCTGCAACAGAGTACCTTACCCTCCTCAGGAAGCATATCCTTAAGATTTGCTTCCTAGAGTTACTTACGGTATCTGAATGAAATAGGAATGCTAAAGCCTGCCACATGTGATAAGAAAGCTTAGGAAAAGGAAAAGCAGCGTCAAAAGTAAGGAAGAGCATCCCTGCAATATTTTTTCTATATTAAATAAATCAGATAATTCATTTTGAGCCTAGGTAGGATTTTAGCATATCTAGAATGTAGCTCTTTGAACCTCATGATACTAACCTACAGGCTGCTAGGAAACTTGGTCTGTGTTAACACAGAATTGAAGTAGAAACAGTACAATGGAATGGACTTGGGGAAATGCTCCTTTCTAATAGTTCAGCAATGCTTGTTGAATTGCCTGCTGTGGGACTTATTATAAGTATTGCTGCAGCTATAGTGTACCATGTTGTCTTTTGCTCTCTATATTTACTTCCCAGTCGTAACGAATCTCTATTCTATTGCTAGGCTCTGAGGTTGATTTGGGAACCTAAGTATTTCTTCTGGAGTTGCTGTGGGCAGTGTATTCTGAGTCATTTTCATCTGTAACATGAGAGATTAAGGGGTTGGCTAAGTTGATATTCCCTGTGAAGGAGCAATATTTATGCTTGGTGATTTCATCTTCCTGAATTCTGATAAGGAAGCTTTTGACTGTTATACCTTTCTTTAAAACTTCTTCATCAGGCATTAACTCTTAGTTGCAAGCATAAATTTCGTTATTGAAGGTGATGCAGATTTTTAAGTTCATGGTAGTCAAATATGGAAAATTCTTCATTTAGTCCATTGCCACCCTGAGGAATCTGTTTTGTGCTCCCAAGGAAGTGATGGACTCGATGAATAATTCAATGGAAGATCATAAAGAAACAACGTGAAGCTTTCTGCTGTAAAGTGAGAAAAACTTCTGATTGTGTTTCTTTCTGTTACTGGAGATTTTGCATTATGCTTCTGTGATGTTGGCATGGCATTTGAATTTATTTTTTACTATTGACATGTCACTAGCGTGCACCTTGTATAGACTGATAAGCTTTCCCTCAGTGATGCTGAGCACCAGTATTTATAATAGAAGGGGCAGTACAAAAAAAATTGCATTTTAAAAATAAGTTGAACATATTCTGTAAGGAGGAATACTCTTCATCTTTCTAAATGTTTTGTTGGACTATTGGATGCTGAAAGACTGCCTTCCACTCTTAGCTTCAGAGGAAACAAGGTGCTTCAGGTAATTCAGACAGCTAAATCCCAGAAGAAATTCAGCTGTCAGCAGCTGCTAACCAGCACTGCCTGAAATGTCTACCTTGGAGACAATGCTAAGCTTTCATTTCTCTTTCTGATCACTTTGTTGTTATTTTTGTGTGTGTTATGTTTTTTGTTTAGTTGTTTTTAATAATTTCTTCTACTTGGGAAATGATTCCCTTCCACTTACAACAGGAAGTTGTAAATGAGAGGAGAAGTGCAAAGGTAGTGATCTAAAAATACTAAGAACTGTACAGGCATGTGTTCTACTACAACTGTTCTCAAATTCCCATGCCTTAACTGAGTACAGATTTTCAATTGTAGAAATATCAAGTATGTGGGTAACACTGGCTTTCCTTTAAAATTTCAGCTCCTTGCATTCAAAAAAAAAAAAAAAAAAAATCATCTTTTTTCCCCTTTTGCTGTTCGACACATCTCATTCTTCTTGCAGTGTAATTCTGTTCTCTGTTCTCATATTTTTTCTTTTTTTTTTTTTTTTTTGCCTGTTACACATTTATTTTCTGCTTTGCCTTATTGTAAAAGGCAGTATAGCTTAAAGGAATGGAGAAAGTGAAGATGGCCCGCAGCATTTAGTACTCCTGAATTGTGAGAGGGTTTTGGATTTGGCTGTGTAACATCTAGTATATTAAAAGTCATATTTCCATGTTGCTTCTTCTCAAGGAAGGAGGCAAGGAAGCTGGCAGAAGTAGATGCCTAATAACAAAGTAAATGCTGCCAAGCAGACCAGAGTCAAGGGAGCATTGAGGGAAGATGGTCGGGGTACCAAGAGTTCTTCTGCAATGTCCATGGTTTCTGCCTTTAAGGATTTGTTTCCCCCCAAAGCAAAATTTAACAATTGTACCTGCCCATTGTGAAGTTCTGGTAGATCTACAGCTCACTGTGCTGGATTTGTGAGGAGGGAAGAAGGACAAAGACAATAGGGTATAGGCACTTTATGACTATAAATGATAGGCCTCCATTTGAATGAAGGTTATGTGGGTTTGGTGAATTCCACACTACTTTTCTTTGATACAAATGTGTACTGATGACTTGATTCACAAGTATTTTCAGTCTAGAGCTCTGTTATGTTTTTCCCTACTACGATTTCCACTGGTATATGGAGAAAACATGTCTATCCCCTGCTTATTTCTCCTCCAGATTGATAAAGGAAGTAAGAATAAAATCATGCAATTACTGGCTATATTTATAGAATTTTACTTTGGAACAGGATATGAGTCGTGAAGTCGTGAAAAGAGTATTACAAATATCCTAATGAGTGTTGTTGTTGTTGCCAAGATTAGAAATGGTTTCTCTTTAGGTATGTGTATGAAGAAGCTCTTCCTCCCCAGCCCCCTTTTACCATTGCTCTTGCTTAACAGAAGATCCATATCTGTCAAATTTACCTACAGATATTTAAATGTAGTAAAGGGCATTCCATCTTCCTTTTCTGCAGAAATGTAATATGTCAGCTCTGCTTTGTTTGGCAAAAACAAATTCTAAAAGATGATACTTGCAGAGTCTGTGAGTGAGGATCATTTCAAAGCTGCTTTACATACTCAAATTGCCATTTAATTTGCTATATTGCAATATGCAGTTCCTTAACTATTTCGCTGGCATTCTTATTGATTGCTGTAATTCTGCTTTACATTATATGCATATATGGTGTCACCATTAAATATTTATGTGCTCATGAAATGTTAATGTCTCGAGTTAATGTGAAACTCAACAAAATGCATTTGCCAGAAGCCAGCAGGCTTGCTGATCTGAGTGCTTCCCTTCCCCTCCCCCTTCCTCTTTCATTTTGCCTCTTCACTGATTTTATTACCGGTGTTTCTCTGTTGTACCTAAAGCTGTGTCAAAGCAGCCCCCTGCTCCAGTATGCAGATTTTATGTTTTATTATGTGAGATAAAATGCATAATAATAAAAGAGGAGACGTGATCCCGGGGAGGTGTTGAGACACAGCCTTGCACTGCGCGTGTGCCAGTCTGTCACTGCTCCTGCATTTGGGTTTGGAAATGTAGCACTGTCCTCCTTGAAAGAGACTGGAGCAGGATGACTCATCCAGAATGCAAAGTCATATTCGCACATTCCTTGAACAGTGGCTGCTGCAATGTGAAATGAAAATTGCAGGGGTGTTTCTTTGATTTGATACAGCTGTTGCCCAGATGTGACGTGGAACAATCAGATTTCATTTGAGCCAAAAATTTTACAGGGAAAAGTAGGCCCTCTTGGCAGAGTGGTGAATATGAGCCTGACACCAGCCTGCTGGAAAAGTCTAGCAAAAATTGGCAGGGTCAAATATTTATGAAATCCCAGGTAACTTTCTCAGCTTCCGGTGGGAAGTCTAGGTGATAAATAGACAAAGAACATTGAAAAACAAAGCAAAGCAATTATTCACTCTCACAACACAAAGAACAACATTCTTTTTACATCCCTGAGGGTGTTTTAGAAGCAGAGTAACAGCAAGAGGTCGCCCTTTGTACAG
>JAOWBP010002978.1:40395693-40406566 GCA_028571105.1 Tragopan temminckii
TCATTACTGAGACCTGGGGGAGTGGGAAAGGTTTTGCTGGCATCCAGTGATGCATCACACCTGCTTTCCACCACCAGTTCTTTTGGGCAAAGTTCCAGCCTTGAAGCCTTTTACAAATCAGAATTTAGTAGGGACTCCAGGATTTCTAGAGAGGAGCACAGCTGTCATGCTGGGAAGCAAGTTGTTTTACCTTTTTGGGAAGCTTTCCTTGCAGACAGACTTGAAAGATTAAAAAATAAAAAATAATTACATGAAAATAGGAGCTAAGGAGACAGGAGGAGTGCAAATCAGAGAACAGTGTCTAAACACTTGTTTGGAAATAAAGTTTAGAGAGCTTCTGAGATTCTTTGGTGCTTGGTAATGTATCTTACCTTTGAAATTCATTTTTTTTTCTCTCTCCCTCACTCCCAAGCTCTGCAGCAGCTGTTTAGGTTGTATTTTTTTCCTCTTTTGAAGCCAGTAGCAAAGTTTGTTACTGCAATGACGATTCTTATTGCAAATCTGTTTTGATATATATATATATTTTTTTTTCTCCAGCCCCTATTTTACTTTCTTTTCAGGTTCACACCTTCAGTGAAATCTGTATTATTTTCATAACTCATCTTTCACCCACGATGTAACCTCTTTTTTAGTTGTAGTGCTGAGGAAGGATTTATTCCGAATGATAACTGGTAGAGCAGAACTTAATGGTGCAAAAATGCCCAAGTAGTTATTTTTTCCCATTTCTTTTGCTCTGTCATTCAACTGGGAATACAAATACTTTCCTTGAATTGTTTTTGCTGCATTCATTGCTTGATGCAAGAGTGATAGTTTGCTGAAACGATTTGCACACAAGTGCGAGTTTCTTCTGTAATGGAGAAACTGAGCACATTGGCTTGAGCATGATTTTTGTCACTTGGATCTTTTGTGGAGCCCAGATCTAGCTATGCATATTCTGTTATTTATAGCTCCTTCTAGGTGTATTCATGACTCTAAATCATTTCATCTCATTTCCTTTAACCTGCACATTTGATATGAAGTTATTTCTTTCTCTTTTCCTTCTCTTTGGTTTCTGCTGCAATTCATTCTGCTGGTGTAGACCAACATTGTTGCATAGGAATGGCAAAGCATCTGAATCAGCCCCGGAATGGCACTGCTTCTGTGTTGCAGCTTTGGGCATAGGGAGGCAACATTTCTCCTTCAAGACATTTTTTTTCATGTTAACTCACTTCTCCTGCCATTTTGCTGGAGAAAAGATTAAAGTGTATGAAAAATTTACTAAATTCAACCTGGTAAATGTTTTGTAAATGTTGGATGTGGAGGACAGTGCTTCAGCTGATGGATTCTTCATACTGATTATTTTCCATTTTGATTCCTACTTCAGATTGTCCTGGAGAACAGTAGTCGAGAAGACAAGCATGAGTGCCCGTTTGGCCGAAGTAGCATTGAGCTCACAAAGATGCTGTGTGAAATACTGAAAGTAGGAGAGCTACGTAAGTTGGCCCATTTATTTGACCTCTAAGAACCACGGAGTGAGTTCAGTGGTAAATGAAACAATAATTTAATTCTTCTCAGTATGATTACATATTGAACACTAATGTTCAAAATGACTATACTTGTTTTTCCATGTATCATACTAATTTGCAGACATTCCAGGAATGGGAGTGGAGTAGGGGAAAGGGGCATCCTATCTTTGAATTTCTTCTGAGTGAAGCAGGGCAATGGCATAATTTTCAGAGTGATCAGTTCATGTCCCACCCAGTGACTTGGTTAACCTCAGTGGAGGAGACTTTTTTCTCTTACCATTCTGTGGGCTTATCCTTAGGTTGGTTTTATGAATAGTACAATCATTCATTTTGAGACTGCTTATCTAGTCTGTATTATTTATTCTAACACTGTGAAATGAAATACTGTATTTTAATGCAGAGGGAATGAGCTTCTAACTTCTGGAGATACAAGTTTTCATGTTCTAACTTCTTTGTTCTCAGACCTTTGAACTGGGGGTTCAGTTGTTGTATAAAGAAAATATGAAAGTCATTCTTGCTACCTTAATTTTAGAAAGAAAATTATCTTTTTTTAGAGTAGCTCTACAGTTTGAAAACGTGAGGGTAGAAGAAAAACTAAAAATTTTCCCAGGAATAGCTCAGGCTCTGGCTGAGGGAGTTTGCTTTTAAATGCCTTAGTGCCATTTCCTTTGGTGTTGTTTAAGTTGCAAGTCAGTGGATGATGGGTGTGTTTGTTTGCAGCAAGTTCCTGTGGTGGTGCCTTTTCGTAGCTCTGTGAAGTAGTATAGACAGGTTTGATGTTGAGAAATGCACTGGTGCTTCTGTTGATAGAAACCAGCTGTAGCACCAGTGGTTTCTGTGAAGTCTCACTAATCTACACCTCCAGATCATCTGTTTCTGTATGTGGCAGTAAGGTTGCATCGTAGCTTTATATTCACAGGGGAGGGAGCTAAGGTTACTTCTAATTCATCTTGGTGATTCGTCTGTTCACCAGTACGCTTCCTTAATGGCTTTGTTTATGTGGAATTCTATCTGTAACTTACAAAGGCTGTGATGAAGTACACTTTTACCATGATATACAGGAAACAGACCTTTTGAAAATTACTATCACAGATGTGCATCCTAAGTGACCTGTGATCAGTGGTATATTTTGTTGAGAAGTGCAAACTAGAACTGACATCTTAGAAAAATGTACATTCAGGTGTTTGCAAATAAATACTGTATTGATGAATAGGATTGGACATCTTAAAAATCATCAGCTACAGTCTTGGGCTGAGGTGTCTCTGCTAGTTCATAAGTGTTATGTTTCAGAATATGCATTTAGAGCTGCCAGTGTTTCTTTAGAAATTCATAACTGGTCATTATTGTACAGGGATATAGAACTTGTTTCTAATAGTTTCTGAAGTCTATAATTTAAAAGCCACAATAAATTACCTTTTACTCATGAAATATTCAACAGTAAAAACTTCCTTGAAGTGCAGAGTAGATAAAAGCTGCTAGACTGTCCATTATTTATGAAGAGCACTTTAATGCTGATTATATTGCCTTTACTCCATTGCATTAAATACCTTTAGGCAGCAGGAAGACATTTTACCATTTCTTTTGGTCCCTTCAAGCACTGCATCCATCCTAGCAGAGGATTAAAGCTGACATCAGACAGTCACATTCTCACCCCAGCATTTGTTCTCGTCCACCTCCTACAGGGTAAGGTTCTTTGACACTCCACAACTCTGATACACTGACAGATTTGCCAGGAGCAGGCCATTTGTATTTCCCCCTTAGTAGCTATGAAAACTAAGATAACCTCCATCATGACATACATGCTTCAGAGAAGAACATCTTCTCAACAGACATTTGGCTTTATAGGCAGACAGTAACGCTGTAGTTAAATAATAACAAAACAAAAAAAATTGCCAGATTTTAGCTGATGGATGAACAGTAGATCAGTGATGTGTGCAGACAGGCAGCTGTCCTCAGTGGTGTCACAGTCTGAAGATGTTTATAAGCCAATATCATTGCATGCCTGAAGTTATTCTATAGTTAAAGCAAGCCAGACTGAGTATGTTTGCTGTATTTTTTGAGCAGGACGCAGATGTTGAACTGCTTATGTTCCCATGTGATTGTTTTGCTGGGCAGTGTTTAGGGGATTCTGGAAAAATCTGCACTCAGACTCTGACAGACCACAGGGGTCTATGCCACATGTCGGAGATACATATTGTTCTAAAGATTCTGTCAGATAACATCTTCTCTGGATATTCTTGCTTTCTTATTGTGGAGAATTTAATTTTCATGGGCTTCTGTTTGACTTGATTCATTTATAGGACATTTTTCGTCAAAAGAAAAGATCTAAATGCCAATAGATTATAACTGCTTTTATGCTGTTCACGTATGTTCTTGCTATAGATATCATTGCAATTATTGCCCAGGTTGCAGAATTGAAATGGGTATCACTGTCTCTTTTGTCAAATAGAACGTGCTGGGTATTTAGTAGGTATATAGTAATGCTCATGGTTGTGCCTGCTGAGATGAAGGTAATCAAATCTCATGCTTCGAAGAGTAAGCTGATTGCTGCAAGGGCCAGGAAGTTTTTTTCTGCTTTGCACAATCCATAATGTGCAGTGTAGGGTTTTTTTCTGTTCTTTTCCTGAAACCATATTGGTCACTGCATGATCAGCGTTATACACTTGAGGGCATGCCTGGGTTGATTTTTCGTTTTGCTTCAGCAAATCCAGTATTTTTATAACTGAATGTCATATTTAATTTTTTTTCCCCTTTCTTGAAAGCTAATTGCCTTTTCACCCTCCTCCTCCTCCCCCTCTTAAATTTAAATAGAGAAAAGCCCCAGAAATAGTAAATAAAATTAGATAAGGGAATTTTTAACGTTCTCATGTTTCTTCTTGCTGTTTCATCTTCTGGAGACTATAGTATTTAAAGAGTCAGGAGGTGTTTGTTAGGAAGCTGAAAAACTTATCTTACCAAGGAGATATTTTGTAAAAGATAGCAATTTAAAAATAGCAATCTCAAACTTTTAATCCTATCCTTAATGCATAATAAAATAGTTTAAAAGAAATTCTAACCTCCTTTATCGTAGCTTTTTGGCTGATTCATTCTTACATATACACACAGAACAGAATCACAGAAGCATAGAATCCCTAGAGTTGAAAGGGACCTTTAAAGCTCATCTAGTCCAACTCACCTGCAATCAACAGGAACACCCAGAGCTAGATCAGGTTGCTCAGAGCCTGATCCAGCCTGGCCTTGAATGTCTCCAGGGATGAGGCTTCCGCCTCATCTCTGAGCAATCTGTTCCAGTCCCTCACCACCCTCACTGTAAAAAGCCTTCTTTCTTATATCCACGTCTTTATCATCTTACCCAAACAATCCCATCTCAGATAACCCTTAGTTGTAGCAAAAGTTCCGCAGATCTTGAGTGAAGGCCACATGGTAAACACCATTCAGTCAGCTTTGAAAACAGTGTCAGTAATGGGGGGAAAAAATCTAAGAGCTATGTTGATCTTTAGTTTTAAGGGTTACTTTGGAAACATTACTAGCAAATTCCATTCCAGGTACAGAGACATTAAATACGCTCACCCTTCTTAATGCAAAGTCAATACTATGTGAAGTCATCTGAGTTATATTTTTGTATGCTATCGAAATCTCACTTAATCAGACGTTCCTCCCCTCCTGTTTGGTGGCACAGTCCCTCAGGAAAGTGAGAATGAAACTTCTTTTTTTTTTTTTTGTAATTAGCCTTTTCTTAATCTAAAAAGTTATGATCTCTTCATGTCTGTGGTAAACTTTGGCGTTCCTGCAGAACATCCACTGTAATCCTTGAGAACATGAGCAAAGCTGCTGCAGGCACCTTTTGAGCAAGATTGCTACCTCTGACCTTAGGAACAGTGAGACAGATGTTGGATGGTTTCTTTCTGCACATGGCACTGTTGGCCTCAAAGTTAATACAGTTGCTGGGTTGGTCAGCAAGGCACCCCACTCATGTTTTTTTTCCTACTGCCTACAGCCATACGTCTGCTTTTTTCAGTCTTTGATCTCTTTGGAGCAGGGACTGTAACTTGATTTGTATTGTTCAAAGCGCTTAAGCTTCTCATGTCCCAGATGTAGGACTCCTTCATTCCTTTAAAATTACATTTATTCATTTTTCTATAAGCATGGAGTGTGGGGAAAAAAGAAAAATCATCACTTTACGGGCAAGAAGGATTTGTAGATGTGAGGGAATTTCTAGAAATTGATTCATTTCTCCAAAGACAACAAGAAGTAAGCTTGACTAGGTATGCAGAGGTTTTTCATCTGGCACTGACAAGGACAGCAAGAATCAAGACCTGGATGTTAAAGCCTGATAAATTCAAAGTAGGAATAAAGCACAGACATTGTCAGTGAGGATGCTGAATTAGGGAAGTAGCAGAACAAAGCTGCAGAATGATGGAGAGAAAAAAACCTGTTGATTTCCTGTGATTAGTGGGATCTGTCTTTGGCAAACTTGATATCATGGTAGAATAAAGTCTGTAATTTGTTTTAACGTGGTCACTGGAAGCAAATACTAGTATTATTTTTAAAAACTACAATGAATAATGTAGTAACATAGAAGTCTGGGCAGGTGTATGACAGCATACCAGATGACATGGGTAAATCTGTTGGATTATTGCCAAAGGTGAAACCAACCGATTAATTATAATCTTCAAAATGTGTTTCATTTTGAAAACTCTGCATTTCTTCTGAGCATTGGAGAACTATTCAGGCTTTTGAAGTTCCTGTCTGCAGGTTTGCATGTTCCTTCACACAGCTGACATATAGCCAAAAATTTGTTTCTTATCTGGAAACATTTTTGGACACTTTGCTCATTGTTTAGTGGCATGTTAATCCTGAACAGATTGAATTTAAAAGAAAAATGATCTTTCAGTGCATTGTGAGCCTCCTTATTTTACTTTCTGCTATTATAATACCGGTTGATTAAAAGTAGATGAAGTCTTCTGGACGTTGTCACAAGTTGTGCTTCTGCTCTGCAGTAACATCTCATGGTTTCACAGCACTTCCATGCAGCAGACTGGAAATTTTACAATTGCTCCGTTTAAAAGAGGCGTGTAATTGCCAAATTAATTGTACATAGAATTGAGCAATGTTTAAAAACTCGGTGTTGTTTTAGTAGCAACTTTCAGTGTATTTTATATGTTGCTTTGTGTACTTCAGAAATGCTTGTGTAGGGAACACTAAAGAATTTTCAGGTTGGAAATGAAAGTTGTGCAGGTGAAAAAGAGGGACTCAAGGTTTTGGAAACCCAGAAAGATTTTGGGGTTAGAGGACAAACCCATTAGTAGTCTGCTGAAATGAGAACCAGCTTGAACAGTTTCCTGTGTTTCCTGAGACAAGGCTGTACTTGCAAAGGCTAGAAAAAGTGCAGAATTCTGGGAAATGCGTAAGATTTTACAGATAACATCTCTTTTCTTGAGCAAGTGAATATCTTTTTAACAAGCCCCTGCTAATCTGGCTCTGAGGTAGTTGAATGTGCCACAAATTGTCCCAGGTGCTTCCTATACATGCATCTTCACGGATGCTTTCATGGCACTGGAGGCATTTTTGGATTGCTGTTGACTGGGCAATCAAGCCCTCTAGCAGAAAACTTTATTCTCTTAGATTTGTTTATTCTAAGTAAATTTGTATCTAAGTAGATTTGTTTATTCTAAGTAAAAACTTGATAACTTGTTTCTCCTTATTTTTTAAAAACTTTTTTTTTTTGGCTCACAGTAAATATCTTTTTAAAAATTGAATCTGTGAGGGGGGCTTCAGAGCTTTAAAGGTATTTAAAATCCAACTGGGATACATTTTGTTGTTTCATGATGAAGGATTCAAAAAGAGAATAAAGCCACCCTTGAAAAGAAGTGCAGCCCCTTTAGCTGTACTTATCTACTCTGCATGTGGCATTCTCCATGCCTGGATTAGCAGAAACTTTGCTGCAGTTTTAAGGGTATATATCTTTATACATGTCAAGGAAGTTAATTGCTTGTTTTATAACATTTTTGTTCAATTTGATCAATTTCATAGCCAGCTTGTGTAAACCAAAAAATAATTTCAGTGTGATTTCTAAATATAAAGCTTTAATGCCTTCTAGTAATGGAAAGAACAATTCTGAATTCTGGGAGACAAATTCCAAATAACCTGAAGAGTTGGCCTATGATACAAAAACAAATGTAAACATGATGTAATGTCAGGGGATGGAGCTAAAGCGAATCCTGACCTCCTCGAGATGGGATTGTATTTCCTCAGTCAATTATAACCCATGTGTTCACTGCCTCTGTTCTCCACAGTCTTAAAGCCATTCATTTTATAGCTAGCATCACTAAAACTTTTTGTGATAATTTTGATGGAGGGTGGCCCTAGTTCTACTCAAGGGCATCTAATTTCTCTCACATTTCTTTCCCTCATCGTACTGGTAGGCCTATCCATGCTCTCATGGTAGACCCTCAGAAGCCTGCTCTAAGTTCTTCTCACCATTTTTTTGGTGAAGTAGAACTGTGCTCCTTGTAAGCACTAGTTGTGCGTCTGTATATGCTGATAAGTCATTATGGGAATGTAAATATGTGCTGCCTACTCCAGCAGCTTGTCACAGGGAGTGTTCATTAACAGGGAGATGTGCATGCACAACCCATATAGACTCTTGGTCTTTATCTTTGAAACCAAGTTGCTGTATGAATTTAGGCTCTCATAATTCTTAATATTCTTAATATTGTGTACTGGGGATATCTGAACAAATTAAATATTTTGTGGGAAGTTATTAGACTTACAAATGATTTTTTGAAGATTGTTACTTGCCCTCAGACATCTTTCAGTGTACTGTGCTGTGCCCTTTTGTTGTAGAGAGCTGTGACATTTTCCTGGATCTTTCCAAGAAAAAAAAAATCATGGCTTAAGTTTGAGATAACCTTGATATTTCTTGTCCTTGAGTCTTGTTCATTATAGATGCATGTACATAGGCTTTATTCTTCTTCCAGCTTCAATTGCTGTGTCTTAACTCGTTCAGGACCAAGCATTTTGCTTGGTTTTCCTAGGCCTTTTATTTTGTATTTGCATAGCTTACTAAGCTACTTGCTAATGATGGCTGGTGGTCTTTTTTTTCTTTTCCTCTCCCCTAATTAACACTACAGAGTGTCAGTTTAATTATTCTATTGAACATCTAAGAAAGGACCCATCATCCTGACTTCACATCAAAGACCCACTTGATGTCAGACAATTAAAAAAAAAGCATCATTATGCTTTATATTAGATAAAGCATGTATGAAGTGACTAGGAGCTTAAGAAAAGTGTTGGGAACTGTTCATCTGAAGTAGGTTGTCCAAGCTTGAAATATAATTTGTTGTTTGAAAGCATATGAGTACTAGAGAGATTGTTGACATGATCACAGAATCACAGAATCGTAGAGATCACTGAGTCCAACCTCCCTGCTAAAGAAGGTACCCTTCAATAAGTTGCACAGGTAGGCATCCAGACAGGTCTTAAATATCTCCACAGAAGGAGACTCCACAACCACTCTGGGCAACCTGTTCCAGTGCTTCATTACCCTCAACATAGAGAACCACTTCCACATCTTAGTACGGAACTTCCTGTGTACAAATTTTAGACCGTTACTCTTTGTCCGGTCACTGCAGACCACCAAGAAGAGCCTGACTTCCATCTATTTGCCTCTCACCTCCCTTTACATATTTATAAACATTAATCAGATCTCTGCTCAGTCTTCTTTTCCCCAGGCTGAATGGACAAATGCTATTCAGCCTTTCCTCATGTAGGAGATGTTTCAGGCCCATAATCATTCTTGTGGCTCTCCACTGGAGTCCTTCTAGGAGATCCCTGTCTTTTTTGAGCTGGAGCACCCAGAACTGGACACAGTATTCTGAATGTGGCTTACCAGGGCAGAGTAGAGAGGGAAGATGACCTCCGTTGACCTTCTGGCTATGTTCTTTGTAATGCCCCCCCCCAGATACCATTGGCCTTCTTAGTCACAAGGGCATACTGATGGCTCATGGCCAAGCTGTAGTCCATCAAAAAATCCAGATCCTTCTCTGCAGAGCTCCTCTTCAGCAGATCATCCCTTAAACTGTGCTGATGCAAGCGGTTATTCCTGTCCAGGTGCAAGAGTACACTTGTTCTTGTTAAACCTCATCAGGTTCCTCCCTGCCCAGCTCTCCAGTCTGTCTATGTCTTGTTGAAAGGTAGCAGAGCCTTCTTGTGTGTCAGCCACTACTCCAAGTTTTGTATCATCAGGAAACTTGCTGAGGATGGACTTTATCCCTTCTTTCAGGTCATTGATGAAGATGTCAAGCAAGACCAGACCTAGCACTGACCCCTGGGGAACACCACTAGTTACAGGCCTCCAACCAAACTCTACACCACTGATGACAGCCCTCTGAAGTCTGACAGTCAGACAGTTCTCAGTCTACCTCACCATCCTCTCGTTTCTCTCAGACTTTCTAAATTTCTTAACAAAGATGTTGTGGGAGACAGTGTCAAATGCCTTGCTGAAGTCAAGGTAGACAACATCCACTTCCCTCTCCCCATCTACCCAGGCAGTGATAACATCATAGAAGGCTACCAGATTGGCCAAGCATGATTTCCTCCTTGAATCAATTTTGACTATTCCTGATAACCTCCTCTTCCTATTGCTAGGAGAGGGTATCCAGAACAAGGTTCCATTACCTTTCCAGGACAGATGTGAGGCTGACTAGCCTGTAGTTTCCCTTATCCTCCTTCTTGCCAGTTTTGAAGACTGGAGAGACTTTGGCTATCCTCCAGTCTTCAGGCACTTCTCCTGTTCACCAAGACCTTTCAAAGACAGTAGAGAGCGGTTCAGCAATCACCTTTACCAGTTCCCTCAGCACACGTGGGTGCATCCCATTGGGGCCAAAGAATTTGTGTGCATTGATTCTGGCTAGGCGCCCCTGCCCAGATCCTCCTCGACCAACAGGAAGTCTTCCTTTCCCCAGGCTCTCTCACTTACCTCCAGGTTCTGGGCTTCCTGAGGACTAGTCTTAGCATTAAAGACCAAAGCAAAGAAGGCATTCAGAATCTCTGTCTTCTCAGTGTCCCCTGTTATCAGGGCATCCACCTCTTTTAGCAGGGGAATCACATTTTTCCTGGTCTTGCTTTTGCTGTTGACATACTTAAAAAAAGACCTTTCTTGTTAACCTTTACCTCCTTTGCAAGGTCTAATTCCAAGAAGACCTTAGCCACTGTCATTGCATCCCTACAGGCCCTGACAATTCTTCCCTGGTGGGCAGGCCCTTTTTCCACATTTCATGGATCTTCTTCTTTCCTTTTAGTTTATCCATGAGTTCTTCGCTCATCCACACAGGCCTCCTGCCACCTGTCCGTGATTTCTTATGCTT
>JAOWBP010002978.1:40461063-40480247 GCA_028571105.1 Tragopan temminckii
GAGAGGTGCTCCAGCCCTCTGATCATCTTAGTGCCCTCCTCTGGACCCGCTCCAAGAGCTCCACGTCCTTCCTGTACCGGGGGCCCCAGGCCTGGGCGCAGCGCTGCAGATGGGGCCTCACAGGAGCCGAGTTGAGGGGTAACTAGCGATAGGATGAGAGGTAATGGCCTTAAAAGGTGCACCAGGGAAGATTGGTTACTGGAAATAATTTCTTCTCAGAAAGAGTGGTTAGGCATTGGAACAGGTTGCCTGGGAAAAAGTGGTGGTGTCACCTGGAGGTGTTTAAAGGTAAATATAGTACTTAAGGACGTGGTTTAGTGAATAGTGTTGGCAGGTGGTAATGGTTGGACTAGATGTTTTTAGAGATCTTTTCTGACCTTGATGATTCTATGATTCTTTGATTCTATGTGAAGGTACTAGCCATATTTTGTCCATAAGTGGATATATCTTGTTTTCTGATAGCATGAAAATGTCATAGTAAAGCAGACAGATTCAGCAGTATTGATTTTGGCTTTTTCCTCTGTAGTTGTAAGAGGTGGGATTGATACAAATGAGGTCATTTAACAAAACCTGATCGTAGAGCATCTCAGAGGCATTTTTTAGCATTGTCTTTTATTAATGTGTGTATGCATTAAAGGCTGAAAAAAATTAGCAGCAACAAAACACCCACAAAGCAGTGAGTAAAACTCCTAGGAAATTAATGACATGATATTCCCATAAGTGCTCTTTGAATTTTTGATGTCTGCATCTGCAGTCAAGAATGACAAAGAACAAAAGCCTGAATGATTGTAACGAGCTGCCTGCTTCTTTGCTAATTGAACCATTGACATAGCAAGAATTTTTATTCTAATGGATGAGGACCATCATGCTGGCAAATGAGCACGGGGTGAGTGGCAGACAGGACCTACAGGTCAGAGAAGTCCTGGTGGTTTGGTGAGTAGGAGTTCAATCAAAATAGCGAGAACAAGGTGGGATTTGTCTGAGAGGTGGTAAGCAGTGCTCTGCAGTGCTATTGATGGGATTCTTTGGCATGTGGGTGATTGAGACTGAAGGAATATGCACTTATAGGATCGATTAGCAGGGGACTCATTAGCGGAAAGGAAGTTCCAAGCAGATGCAGTAGTCCTGACAAAACGAGCCAAAACATGGATAGTGCTGGGCCTGGTGTGTGGGCTGAACGTGAAGCAGGGTTGCTGGAGGGAGGTTCAGAGAGTCCTTTCTGACAGCCGGTCCTTCCTACCCATCTTAAGGGAAAACAGTCCTAACAGCTACTTGAAATGTTTTGAAAAGGGTAAGGCAGGAAATGTCCATAAAAAACATACTGTAGATATGAGCACAGTGTAGAGTCCGGATAGTCATCTGGTGTCCTTCCAAAGATGCAGAGAAGGGGAAAAGTTACTTTTCATTTCCTAATCCTTTTTTTTTTTTTTTCTTCCGACTGAGAATGTGAGGTTTATTTTTGTAATGTCAGTTTTGTGTGGGCTGCTGCTTTAGGGCTTGAGTATCTCCTCTGATTGCAGTTTCTTTTTGCCTCATTTATCTCTTTTCCTTTTCACGAAGCCTTAACCAGTAGAATGGTACATCGGGACATTGGCCTTACCTGTCATTCATGTCTGTTGAATTTCAAAACAGGGTGTTAATTTGCTTTATTATCATGCTTTGTTTCTCCTGTCATTCTAACATGGTTGCCACTTTCCAGACTTAAACATGAGATGCACTAGGCAGCATATAAGAGTGTTTCTGCGAGATTTATTTAAGAGTATTCATTTAAACAAGCCTATTTATAAAGCCAGGCTATTTATACTCCCTATGATTGTGAATGGGCGTGTGTGGGCCCCCTGCTGTTGTGCAAAGCCACGTGTTTAGGTATGTATATTGGACTGCACGCTTCCATGTACATGGGGACAGACTGAAGAAGTGGCAGCTAGTGCCGTTGAGAAGGGGTGGTTACAAAGGCTGCCTTACCCTAGGGAGCTTCTAGGAACAGAGAGCTATTAGAGCTGGGCACAGAAGGAACTGTAGTTCGTTTTACATGCTCCAAGTTGCCCTATGATGCCCTAGCTAAAGCTAGTGCTCACTTGGTATATTGCTCATATAAGAGAATACTTGCAAAAGGTAACAATATAGTAAACAGCCCTACCAGTTCATTCAGCTTATGTGAGCATTAATTTCCTTTGGTACCTGTAAGAGGTGGAAGGAGGCAGAGCTCATTCTTTACAAGGAAGTGTGTTGGATACTTGCTGGACCTGTAGACTAGCCTAATGTTTTCTCCTCATTAACTCTGGTCTTGGCAATCCCCTTCTGCACTCCCAGGCCTTCTGACACTTACCTTTCTGTATGAGTCTGTGATGTAAGGGTAGTGCAAAATGAATGTCTTAAATGGCGGGTGGGACCTCATTGACAGCTTGTAAAATACTGGTTGAGAGGTCCTTATAAAGCAGCTGGGGAGGCAAGTCAGGGCACAAATAACACTGTAATTGAACTGTTTGCAGTACAATCTCTTGAAACATTATCAACCAGCATTGTCATTCTGTTCTTAAATGCTCATGATCACCCTAACACAATTCCTCACAAGGCAGCTGTATGTCCAAGTGTTATTCTTAAATAACACAGCACTGAAGCTTTTGAAATTAAAACACATATGTAGAAATTCTCCAGAATGAAAATCCTAGTTTCTTTTTCCAGAGTGCCTCGAAAAAGGTTTACAAGCTGTTTAGAAAACCAGAGATGTTTGCTAATGTCATCCCCTGCACCATCCTTACAGTCCTGTTAGATAAAACCGAGCGCCACTGCTTCAGGTCTCACCCTGCCAAACTCTTCCCCATGAGCAAAAGGGAGCCTGAGTTTTATGTGTACAGATTAATCTCCTGCAGCAGATGTGCTGACACATGGGCTGCTACAGTCAGTGGGGTAAATAATCTCCCATTTAAGTAGTTCCTAAGTACCTATTCATTATTAACATATTAAAAAAAATACATCACTATTGAAATGGTGAACAATGGCAGCATCAGAATAAGTTCAGGTAACTGCATCAGATAAATTCTTCCCTTTTTTTGGCCCTTCCTTATGTTCTTTGGGTTTGTTAACAGCCAAAATGTAAAATAAATCATTCTGTTGCAGTGTCATGTGATCAAGTAGATATTTAATGTGTACCTTCTAGAAGAACATAATGCCCAAATGAATACGAAGGAGGGGAGCTTGCTTGTATGTAGGAGAGACAAGACGAAATCTGTACATGGCATACTCCATTTCAGCAATGGCAGTAGCATGACATTCATTCCTCAGTTCCTATCCTGCAGAAAGTAGGCATTAAGGGAAGTCTCAGACAGTTTGGATTGCAGATAAATCCAGCTTGTGTCTCTTGTCTGCCAGCCTGAGCGCAGCACATGCTGAAGAAATTGCTAAAGGTAGAAGATAGTGGGTATAACGATGCAGCAATGTGAAATGTTTCTGTCATAGCCATGTGTGTTCTGAATCAAGTGAGTGAATGAAAGAATCAGATGAAGATGATATGACTGAAAGTTCTCTCAACGATGTGGCAAAGGATTTTTGATACAAATAAATAAGCATTTGAACAAAATGGGGGTGAAAGGAGCAGGGAAATACTAATCCCAATGTGACAGATTTGGCAGAAAATGCTCTCATAGGGTGAAAATCTCAGAACTTACACAGCAAGGTAATTATAGTGGCCCTTGCAGTTCTGTCCTGAGTGCTGTGTAGGGAATCTTAAAGCTGATGATGTGTATGTGAAACCTTTTTCTGTCTTCTGTCTAGATTTATTATAACTGATTTGAAGTTCTTCAGTGCCCTCGCACGCTATATGACTGCTATGTATGCTTGAAATGACAAGACTTAAAGGTTGCAGATGGCTGCAGGGGCTTGTGTATTTTAAGGTTGTTTTATATGATAGCTATACAAAGACAAACTAACTGTAATTGTATATGACGCTGCCTCCAAACCTAAACATCACATGAGGCTGTTTTTCAGCTAGAGCTTTGCAGTTTCCAATTTTGACATTGGAAATAATTTTGATTAAATCCATTCACTCTGATTCCAATCTTTCTTTTGTTGATAAGTTTTTTGTACCTGCTTTTGCTCTTTCCTTTCCATTTGTCATTTTTCATTGTTGGGTTGTTGGTTTTTTTGACATGAGGATATTTTGGTTCTGTGTTAAACGTGATGTTTTAAATCTTGGAGTTAATGTTGAATGTGGAAATGGAGCGTACCGTTGTGCTGTCTAGATTAGAAGATCTTCTTTCAGCACCCAAACTGCATGTAATCATTTAGCAACAGGAAAACTGAGGAATATTCATATCAGCCCCTGTAGCCAATTTTGGTCTAGTTTGTAGGCTGTCTTTGGCTTAGCTGAAGAACTTCAGTTGTCAGAGAAGATGAAGTATTGCAGATTCAATAGCTCTGGAGATTCATTGTCTGGACTGTTGCTGACTATGTCCAAGGCTGTGATCTTTTAAGATCCAAATTAATTTTTTAACATAAGTAGGGATTTTCTTTACCATTCTTCCCTGCATCCCAAAGGTAGAGTGATGTTGTTTAGAGTGAGTTCAGAGGTCTGAGAACAATGCACAATCCAAACATTATTCCACTGCTGCAGAAGTCTCTCTTTTAGCACACTGATTGCTCCATCTAACCCGTAAGCTGCATGTAACCATCTTTTAATGTACATACCCATCCTTAGAACGATGGCAGCTCACCTGGTGATGCAGGAAAAGATTTGAATGCTCCCTGTGTTCAAAGTATAGGAGAAAGTAGTGAATACTGAACATGGGTGCTGGGGTGGTGGAAATCAAACGTGTCCATGCTTTGCAGAAGGTTCTTTGTTTTTGTAACTCATACAGACTTTTCTGGATGACATGGTGGCAGATCACCTCTGAAGGTCATGTCTAATCTGATTTGCAAAGCTGCATTCCTGACAGATTTTTCAGCAGCTTACATGTCACCGAGTTCTCCTAGTCAGATAAGCTCTGTGGTTTGTAGTAAGGCTGTCTTCAGAGGCAGAAAGGATAGATATCTCTTTATGTCCTGGCCTACTGTTTTCATTTTTTCTTTGTGTATACATATTGCTATCCAGAAGCTTATTTCGGTTGCATTAACATTAAAAAACAAGCAAACCAAAAAAACTCCACAACCTGGCTATTTAAAATTAAGTGTTGGGGGTCCTGATAAAGGAGGCGTAGGGTTTTCTGATACTGGATTTTGAGGGAAACCAAGCTAAATGTGAAATACAGTCTTGAAAGTTTCTGAAATACTTCTTTGGAGTACCTACAGCCTGAGTGCTAACTGCTGCTTTGAGAATGTGGATGTGGAAGGGAAATCCTGGCATGAGGGAATAGGACAGGCTGTTCCTGGTGCAATTCAGCTGCTTCTGCAAATGGAGTTTTGAAGAAAGCTTAGTGAGAATTGACTGATAATTTATGATCTTGAATGAGGAGTTACTGAGAGCCAACCAGCATGTCTGTGATTTAGTCTTAGTAGATTAACCATCTTCTTCATGTAGGTATCCAGGCTAAAAATAGTAAAACTCATGATCTGGAAGGATGAGTAAGCATTATATCACCATTGATTGTTCCTCTGCTCCCACACACAAACAGGTCTTTGTCCATCACAGCATCCTGCTGACAGTGGCTGTTGGATTGGCAAGCAGCATCTTTGGTGTGAAGCCTTCCTGGAAATCTTTGATCCTTTCAACAGAACCAGACTTAGAAGATTTTTCACAGTTCTTGTTTATTATGTCTCTTTGAAAATTGCCTGGATTTTTCCGCCTTGAATTTTTGATCTCCCTTAGAAGCTTCCTTATGTATTTGTGTCCTGTCCTGCTTCAGAATACAGCAAAATTCTTAATCTGTTTATTCTCACATCACAACCTTGGAAGGAAAGGAAATGCAATTTACAGCAGGAATTTCTAAGAAAGTGATTGGCAAAGGGTGAGGTTTTCTGAAGTTAAGTCTAATTGCTTGCTTTCAGAAACAGCCATCTCTTTCATTTGTTTTCCTTTCCTGTGGCAGGAAAAGGCCTTAAAATGGGTCTTCTGAATTCTTCACTGGTTGCCCTAATCTGGGATGCAACCTTCTTTCTGCCAGTGGGTAAAATGCAGATGAAGAGTTTTAGAATTTGGGCCCGGGGACAGTTTTTCCAGGTACTTCAAAGTTGCCCTCATAATCATTACGTTTGTTTACAGTAGTGCTTGGTTAAATAAAACCTAATGGAGGATTTTGAACTCTGGGTGTCATACAACAGAAAGGGATAATTTATGTGATTAGGAAGCTTTCCAATTTAATATTGGCTTAACAAACAAATTTCAGTGTAGAGAACCACTAGGAGCGTGACAGTTTTTTCTTCGTCCAGAAACATTTTATTTTATATTTACTTATGGCTTAAGTTCTGCATTTGACAACGTTTTCAGGCCATGAGACACTACAATTAGAGCTCACAAACTGAACATCAAACTGCTGAGCTGTATTATCATTCCCATACAAAGGGTGGAGTATGTACCACATCCCCAAACCACCCTCTTCCCCTGTGGGATGTGGGTGGAGGGAGCAAGGGGGGAAACATGGGACTGGAAAGAAACTTCTTGCCAGCGAGTCCTGACAACAAATCTCATCTTCATAATTAGTCTCTCTTCCCCTAAAATGCACATAAATATCTTACTGAAGTTTAAGGATTCAGAACTAAAAGAGAGGCCACAGAAGTCTACAGGCTCAGGGTAATTATTACAGAGATGGTACTGCAGGATGCGGTGGGTCGTGCTGCTTTAGAGGAAAATAAAAAGCCAGAAGTCATTGCAAGAAGTGATTTCTTCTAACATCCTGATCCATTGGAAAATACGGCTCTCTTAAGAGCTCATTTTTCAGTCAAAACTAATAGAGTGAGAGATGCCTTGAAAAGACAGATGTCCTGGTGCTGCTTTCTTTTCGCAACTCTTCTCTTGAGCACTAGGCCCATGGATTCTAAAGACTTGCCTGGACTTTAGGAGGCTGGCAAAGGAAATCCAACAAGGGGTGGCCTTCATTCTACCTTCAGGGCTCCAGCAGGCAGCTTTTTGTAACACCACTGCTTACCATGGTGAATGCAGTGGGTTTCTCTTACTAGAACAACACAGGAATGCTTATTTTTAGAGAGACCTTCATTTTTTTTGTTCTTCTTTTAGTTAAATTTGTTTTGATGACAAAGGAACTTTTCCATCTGAACTTGTTCTCTAACACCATTATAGTAGTATGTCAGCATCTTGTGATCTTTCAGGTTTTATCCTCGTAATATAAATGGATGCATTTAAGTGTTATTCCCCTTCTGCGGGCTCAGTAATAGAAGATGAATGGTTTGTTCATATGCCCCAAAGAAAGTCTGAGGAGCAGTCAGAAATGACTCCAAAATGACAAAACCCTTTGCTGACTCCATTACTGACCTGTGAATCTTTTTTCTCTCTTAACTGTTGCTTCCTTTCCTCTCCTGACCTACTCATCTCTTCTTTCTGGTATTGTCAGAGTGCAGAACAGAGACCTATGGCTAACAACCCTTTTGTGTGCAGTTTTCTTGGTGGCCCAGGACAGAGTTGTGGGCACCCCTTGAAGAGCTGGCTGCCTGCTGACTCAGGTGTAGCTTTCTGTGGGTGTTAGATGCCATTTTAAGAGCTTGCTAACAAAACAACAGATTAATGGTGAAGTTTCTTAATAGTCATGTCAGATTATGACCCCACTTTAAGGTGGAATTTAAGGAACTGGAAATGTATTATTTTGGTTGCCCATTCTGTGATGTCGGCTTGCGTTGGTCCATTACTCAAACTTGAAATAGGAGTAGTATCTGGGCATGTCCTTGGCATATGGATAGATGCAAGTTATTGCTCCTGGCCATGCACATGTGCTTATACATACATGCAGCACAGAGTGTTTGCATGAGGAGAAAGCTGATGTGTGCACATCTCTGCCTGCGTCTACTTTCCCAGTGCATCCAAAAAGAGAAAGCAAACTCCCCATGAAATAAGCAGCAAGAGCAGAGGCAAGAGGCGAGCTTGCTGCTGATCCCGAGCCTGGCGGCAGATGTGCCGCACAAATCCATCCCGCTGCATCCAGGCTGTTTCCATGGCGATGGAGCAAGGAATCGTGCGTCTCCGCTTGGCTCAGCTCGGTGCGCTCCCCGTGTTCCCCCCCAGCTCTGCTTCTCTCCCTTCAGCCCCGGGAAGAGCAAATGGGGGAATCACAGAGATAGATGGACAGTCAGGGTTTTTCTCCCCCCCTCCCCCCGTGATGCTGGGAAAGCGATGCTCTTCCTGAGAAATAGGGTCTCCCCAACTGCAGAATAAGTGGGCAGGAGTTTCCCCGAAACGGGAGCCGGTTGCGATTGGCTGCCGTCACCCGCCGTGCCAATGGGAGCCTGCCTGGCCGGCAGCACCACACCATAAGCAAAGCTGGGCGGCACTGGGACCAGGCAACGGTGTGCGGGGGCCCCTCTCACATGGCAGCACAAGGGACGGGGACCATCGGAGAGCCTCACCGGGGACCATCTGCCACTCGTGCGCACCGTGCCATCCCCGAACAGCAGCATTAAGTCATTTGCTTGCGCTGGTGTGGGAGGCGATATGTCATCAGGAAGGATGGAGCTACGGGATCTCCGTAAGTACAGCTGTGCACTTTGTTGTTCTGCTTCAGCCTGAGCGCGGGTCTGTAAATGGTGTTGTCGGTCAAGGAGTGGCGAAAGCAGATTTGCCATAGCTGCAAATAGCATGAGGATTTTCTTGATTTTGTCTCACAGGTGGTGAGATGTGTTCTTATTAACAGGTCCGGGCACCGAACAAACTCGTTAGCTGCTTGCTTTGCCTTGGGTGGCTGCTCAGCCTAATTAAGATGTGTCTGAGGGAGGATGCTGTGTGCTCTGAGGCATTTCAGGACCCTCTGTGCTTGAGGAGAGCGAGCCACATGGAAGGGAATGCTCCCTGCACGGAACTCCTAGCTGCCCGTGTGTAGTCGCCAGCATCTGTACGCTGATAGCAGGTGCAGTGGTACAAGGATTTGTAAAGCACTAGCGCAGCCCCTGAGCCAAGGAAACACGAGTTGCTCATCATTCACTGCTGTTCTCAGCACAGAGAATTGTTGCTTTTCCTGCACTCAGTTGGTTTTTTTTGTTTGTTTGTTTTTTCAAATTAATTTCTCTTTTGGAGGAGGCTTTTAAAAAGGCGTGTGATTCCAAAGCTTTCTCGATTGCTGATGAAAACGTGCGAGTCCATGGTGGGTGTGGAATGTTTCCTTGTCCACCATTGTAGGGCATGTGTTAGAAGTTTATTCCTCTGCCTGCTGGGATTCTGCTTTTGCTTTTGTACAGTGGAAACAGTGTATTTAGAAGTAGGTCGGAAGGCAGGTGCAAATCTGTCCTTCTGTAGCCCTCTGGGGTTACTTGAGTTACACCAACTATGAATTTGGCTCAGCACTGTTTGTCTTTTATCAGGTAATTCCCATTAGATGAAGAGCTTTGCAGATTTGGGGCTGGGGGATGATTGCTTAACCCTCTCAGAGGCTGTAGTCATCTTATCTGGTTTGGGAAAACACATAGGAGAGAGGACATACAGGAACAAAAGATGTATTAAAAAGTTTCTGTGTTTTTACTCTGTGCTCTAGCCTTGGGTATCAGGAATTTTATATTAACCAAACTAAGTGCACAAGTCACGTGAAACTGACTGCCTTTTAGGGATCCTTTTTTTGTGTGCGTTGTGTTCATTTTAGAAATAAACACAACATTTCTTTTCCCAGTGCTGGGAGCTGCTGGAAAGTGGCATTGCTGCCTGGAAATCTCACACTGAGAGTGTCATTTTTTTGGATAGAGCTTAACTGATCAGCATTGCTTTTGAGATGCTGCCTTGCAAGTTGCGTCCGTGGAGCTTATTCTTTCTGCTGAAGGAATCAACATCACCTCAGCTGTTGATGCTGAAAGGAACTGTTTGTGTTTTCCAAGAACTGTTTGATCCAAAGAAATTAGAAAAATAAAGAACGTAGAAAGCAATGCATCAATTCAGTGGGAGTGTCTGCTGTGGAAGGGTATAGTAAGCTCCTCTGTGTAGTTTTGAGTGTTAAACATGATGGTACTACTAAAGCAGGGGAGCCCTTCATTAAGTTTGAATTATTGGCTTTTCTGAAAACATAGATGCAAGTCTCTATATTTTCCAAGGATATTTGGGTCACCATTTATTGAAATGATTGACCCAGGTATCCTGTGGCGATAAGCTTCAAAACAATGTTATTTTCCTAATGTGTGAAAGGGAGAACTATTGGCTCCTGCTGCAAAACTTATTTTTGTTTAGCAATGATGGAAGTGCCCAAAATTAAATCTTTGGAAATAGTTATTTAGCTGCTGTGTCGCCTTCCCCTGGGACCGGTGTCATTTACTTGTATTTACTCAGCAATGATCTGGATGAAAATCCCATCACGTACAGCAGTCTGGGCAAGGAGATGTGCCCACTTCACATCTTAGAGGGGGATGTTTTAATCTAGGCTGAGATATTCTATAAAAAGATGAGGGGAAGCTTGCACTCTGCTCGTCTGGGCATGGCTTGTCTTTGGCTCCAACCTGGCCATTTGGGATGCATCAAAAGGAAGCTCCATTGCACTTTTCTGGGTTTTTATTTCTAAACCTACTACCTTCTGCTTTGTTTTCTGATTGATAATGTGGGAGCCTAGGAGAACATTGTCTTTTGAGGTAACCGCATCTCTTACATGATGTCTTTGTTCTTGTTAATGCTCCAGGGATATAGTTCAAACAATACAAACCTCTTACATTTAGTCTCTGTCACTTGGCAAATACTCTGTGACTGTTTAGAGTCCCTGTATCTCCCATAACCTTGTTTGAACGGATTTGTTTACTTGTCTATCCCTCTGCCTTAGCCGATAAAAGGAGGATGATGGGGCAGGATAGAGGCAGCCTATGACTGTTAAGCTCTGGATAGTGCATTATGTCAGTCTGTCTGCTGGCTTCAAACCACATTATAGTGCCAGAGGTAGAAAAAACTGTGCTGCAGTCAAAGCCACATTTGCATTAGATTTTTTGACCTTATGGTGTAGAGAACAGTTGCTTGTCACTAGTGCTTGGGGATGATCTATGTGGGGGAAGCATTTCAGATTCCCAGGCTATAAGAGTTCCAGCAACAGAGGAGTGAGTAGGCTTCAGTGAGAGCTGTGGCATGCTGGCAGCAGTTGGGAGGATGCAGAAGCTGAAAAATGCTATCTTGAGATAGCTTTAATTGGTTGCATTGGAAAACACTTGGTTCGACAGGCTCATACGTCTTCTAAAATGCTTGGTGCCAGACCAACTTGGCATTCTTCCCTTGACTTACACTAAAAGCCACCAGGCATTGATCTGATCTTCAGTCTTACGCTTAAATTTTTCTTGGAAGAGCAAGGTTTTTGCAAAGGCAGCAGATTATTTCTCCTCTCCCTTTGCCTCAGCAACAATAATGTTGAAAACTGGAGCTGAATGGGTATTCCCCATCTTCTGACTCATTTCATTGTGCTTTCAACTTAACGGGTTATTCTTCATCTGCTCACAGAGCCTCATTCCCTTAGGTTTGTCTGTACTGGAAATGTAGAGAACAGAGGTTTCGTTTAATGAGGAAGTAGGGCCTTGGATGGCTCTTCACTTTCCATGTGTTCAGAGATACTGAACTGGAATATTTCACTGTTTCCTGGATCTTAACCTTCCTTTTGCTTCAGTAGAAACACCGTGCTCATGCTTGTTCTAGGTAAATAGATGCAGGAGCCAGCGCTCATCAGTTTTGCTTCAGCTGTATTTTAATTTTCATCCAGTTATTCAAGTAATTTTTACGCACCCCACAAACCAGATACTCTTCTTTCTGGATGTTTGTAGATCCAAAGGAGTTGTGTACTGTGATAAATCTGAATGAGGCTAACAGCTCAAATGAAACGATTCTTATTTTTGTTTTGTGTTCGGAAAATAAATGCTTACAGGAAAAGTTAGTCCATATGAGACATGGCATGCATAGAACCACGTGCCAAGTCACAGAAAGCTGTCTCTTCCTATTCCATACTTGCACTCTTCATCTCAAATGGCACGTGCCCCCAACAGAGCACCGCCAAGCACAGAATAAAAGTGGAACAGCATAAAACAAAAACAACTGAATCGTGAAAAGCGCAATGATTTGCTTGACACCTATTTTGTTCAACACTGTGCCATTCTAATCTGAAAACTCCTGTGCGTCACAAAAAGTTTTCAGAACAATAGGAACTGTCAGTTGCAGCAGATTTTACAGACTTGTCATTATTCTCCTATTGTCTTGAAGCACTAAGTGGCACACAGAAAGATTTTTGGCAGCGTTTCAGTGAGTTGTCTTGTAAAGAGGAATCATGTGTCTCTACTTCATGTATGTTATTGTTTGCAATTAGAGTGTTGCCCAGCACAGGCCCCTGGGAGCATATCTGCTCCCATTCCAGCGTGCTTATTTTATGGTGCTCATTTATTTTGTCTCTAAAAAAACTATAGATTTCCTTTCACATTTTGACTCAATGTCTGGTAGAGAGCCTGAGTTGCTAGAACAAATTAACATCCTGCTCCAGCTGCTGCTCCTTGGGAATGGAGGGAACAGTGACAAAAGCAGAAATTTTTACCTATTAGAGCATCCAGGTCCTCACCTGCTTTAGTGTGAGCAAGCACACTCTTGCTTTGCCCTGTGTTCTTTCACTGCAGACCCTTTACTGCTGCTTAATAAGGAGTTCTCCACTTCCCATCATTAGGAACTGCAAGCCTCTCTTAGGGACGTGTCTCTGAATAGAGGCAAGACGAGAAGTGAGACTGGTTTTGTGTTAGGGAGACTCAATTGTGCAGATCATGTAACTGGATAGTGTTTTGGCATCCATAACTACCTTTTCCTAGTAGTATCATCCACATCCCTACCCAAATGAAATTGTGTTCCAGTACAGCAGGGATCATGACATTCACTCTGAAAATGAAAACGTGAATTGAGTTACCCATCCTTATTATCATTAGCTTGCAGAGCCCATATGTATTGCAAAAAAAAAATTAAAAAAAAGTCTGCAGAACATAGATCTCTTTTTTTGTGGGCTTCACAACAAATTCTGGCAGGTTTCTCTACTTACGCATTTAATGGTTTAAAAAAGTGATGAGAAAGTCGGGCCCCAGAGGAGAAGTGTGACCTTCATATGAACTAGAACTTTGATTAGCTGTTTTGGATGTTTTAAACTCCTCTGTAATGCACAAAATCAGTCTTGTAATGGGGTGAAAAAGGAGATCTTCATATTAATGCTAGCACGCTGTCAAATTAATACATCAAATACTACACTCTTATCCTGAGTTGGTGGACTGCTTTTATCAGTGCGTTTGATGTGGCAATGAAAGTGCTTGTTCCATAGCTACAAACCCAACTCTTTTAGTCTTCCCTTCACTTTGAACATCAGTTTTGTTAAGACTTGGAACATAGTTATATGGAGAGCAGCTTTCACAGATGGGTATTTCAAGATACACATCTGAAGGCATATTAGAAGCCACACAAAGGGATTCTCTTTTAAACTAGATTTTCAAGTAGCCTTCTGGCTTGACCTCTTGATCCACTCCCAGTCTGCATTTCAAGAAAAAGTATCTACCCACATATGGTTATCTCCACTAAGATCAAAGCTGTCACTTTATTCCGACACCTGTGAGAATGAAATGGATATTTAAAAAAAAAAAAAAAAAGTGGGAGAAATGGTGAAAAGGTTTGAATGATTTCACATTTATAAAAGGCATGCACCCACGAATCTCAGAAATGATGAGAGTGCTTTCAAGATAAGCTGCAGCTCCTCTTCTCAGAAGCAGCAGAACATTTCTTTATTTGTTAGTCTCACCTAGGTAATTAAACAGACTTGAAAACATAAACAATTATAGATTTTCCGGATCCATGCAAATATAGCTCACTTTGCTGTGAAAGTTAATAAGGTTCTAATTTCAGGGTGGATTTTCTGCCTTGGTGTCTAATGGAATCCACTGTAAGGGACAGTGTTATTTTAAGCTTCCTTTGGAGTCTCTCCTCAAGGTGCGATGTGTTTCTCTGTTTCCAGCCTTCTCTGACAAACGTGTAGACTGTCATAGATTTATCCCAGCCCCAGTGAGGGGATCCTGGGGATCTGAAGGACTGCCTTGACTGTCCTATTAGAGATCTTCATCGGTAGAAATGCAGCTCTGTTCATCTGTTTGTGTTTCGTGCTGACATGCGTGAAAGCAGCAGAGGGGCTTTGCAGAGCCCATCTGCCCTCCATGTAGATCATGGACGTAAGGCACAGAGGAGTCAAGGTGTGCATTTTGCTGGTATGCCCATGCCTCAGCACTACAGGAGCCCTTGGCCTTCAGCTAGATAGGATATGCCAGAACATGCTGAAAACAATGCCCTGAACCCCCTAAAAGAGGAGCATGTCCCAGTTCTTGTCACCCCAGCAAAGCTATCACCCCTTCATCTGATAATTCACCACAATGCTGGGGAGCATTGTGGCTGGAAGAAGCTTGATCTGTAAGTAAACTAAGTCACGTTCCTTGTCTTCGACACAAGGGGCTAAAATCTGTTTCAGGCATTAGCCACAGGAGGGGAAGAACTACAGGTTACCAGTCTTCTATCTTGTCTCCCTCTGTGCCTCCACAAGGGACCTTCTCCTCTCCCTTTCCCCGTACTCATCTCGTGTAGGATAGAGTTCACCCCTGTGGATGATGGAAGCACTGCTCAGCTTGCAGAAAGAGGAGCTTCTCTGAGGTGAGGCTCTACATTGTCTGTTCAGGCTCTCAGGATCATACTTTGGAACAGTTACAGCTTCAAAGAGGATGCACTCGGAAGCTCTCATTTTTACACCTCTAGCTGCTTTGGTGCATAAAGTAAATAGGCAACAGTCACAGTTGTTTCAGGGATAAATTCCTGTTTTCTCACTTCGTAACTTACTTTCTTAAATCCCTTGCTCAAATTACCAACCCATTTCAAACAACCGCAAAATATTTTGGGGTTATGTTTAAAATGTATGATGTCCTATTTTCAGTCACAAGTGGATGTATGCTATTTTCTAATACTACAGAAAAAGTACGAGTGAATCTCAAACAAAATAAGTTTTGCTTGTTCATGCATTAAATTATAAATCAACCCACTTTCGCATGCAGAATTTCCATCATTCATAAGTCATGGACTCCCACTCCAGGCTGAACTTCGCACCAATCCCAGTAACAGTTTTCACTGCAAAAGGTTCTAGCCCAGTGAATGTCATGATTTTGAATTTTTAATACGCTTACGATATAAATGGAAACTTCCAACCAAGAATTTATTTAATGGAGTAAAGATCAAGCGTTTCGTGCATAGATCTGAGTGCTAGCATTTGTCATTCATTTGGTAAGACAAACAATTGCTGGATGTGCATCAGGTTTTTTTTTTTATTGTAAAGCACTTTACTGTCAAGCTTCAAGCAACAAGGAGATGGTCACCTTTCTAACCCTGCTGTGTGTTACTGAGTATCAGTTGTTGAAAGGAACTTGCTTTATTCAGTCAAAGAAATATATGACGGATTTGTAGTGTGAAAAATATAGGAAAGCCCCACAGCTAATTGTATGATTTTAAACTTCAAACATCTGAGCTCATTTGCTGCTTGTTCAAGAAGTTTGCTGGGCTATGATTTAGAGGCTTTACTGCACCAAAATCCCAGTTTGCAGCAGTGGGCAGCCAAAAGATAGTCACGGTGTATAGTTCTTGTGGTTGTAAAGAAACGTGCACATTTCATCACCATCTCCTGCACAGGCAGACACCTGGGTCTGAATTCAGATCACTTTGGATCCTGCCCTTGACGTGCTGTCCCCCATCCATGCTTCTATGTCGTTAGCGCTAGAAGTCACATAACCTAACGAGGGGAACGTGCATCTCTGACACCTCAGCCAGTTTGGAGCATCTGTATCTTGCTGCAACCAATGCTACAAGACCTCCTGTGAAAGGTGAATACAGTAGGGTGTGTATGACCTGTGGTTCAGAGCACAGCAGTAATCCTTTGCAAATCCAGTTGCCTCACTGCTTATTATTCGCTGCTTATGGGAACTTTTTGCTTGGGATGCAAGTTCAGGAGCTGCTAAAAAGGAACACCGATGCAGGAGATGGGACCTTGGCTGCATTGAAACAAGTGTTGCAGCTCCCACCAGTTTCAGTGATCCTAGGTATGCATCCCAGAATCAAGGACTTACCTTTCCAGTGGAATGAAGCGGCCAAATTGTACCATTCAGTAAGTCAAAAGACACATCCTCCTAAGGAGAGTGAAAGATGTCAGAGAGCTCTGTGTGAGCCAGTTGCAAAACAGGAAACAATTCTGATTACCAATATATAAAGAAAAATGTTTGTTCCGCCAGGGATAAAAGCTTGCTCCTTTCTTTGCTGTCAGGATGCAGGAAGAAAGGAAGAAAAAAAGGTACTTGTAGTTGGCTGGTGCAGTCCGGCAGCACAGTCAGTCAAGTTGTTTCATCATTCCAAGTCATTCTGTAATAGCACTGATTTATCTTGCTGCCTTGCAATTGTCCCCCGTTGATAATTTCAGTTTTGTCAAGGCATAGGTTTTGTTGAAAACCTGCAAGCTCCTTTTACCTGCAGTGAACAGTAGGAGAACAGAGTAAGATTTTCTCCTTGTCATTGATGCCTATAAATAAACCATGCTAACCCCAAAAACCTTAGGGCTGTAGGATTTTATTTTATTTTTTAAAGAATGCTATTTCTAAACCGCATTGACTCAGCAGAAAGATGTAAGCACTTTATATGTAACAGGTTGATAGTCAAGCCCTGATGTGAATGCTCAACTCTTTAATTCTAGCTGTAATGTTTTACATTTAACTCTCCAGTAGCCAGGTATAGATGCAATAGACAGAAAGGAGACCATGCTTTATTATATGCATAATAAATATCTTATTTATGTGTGTTACTCTTTAGTTTTCTTTCTGTTTCTTCAGTTGAGTGTGAGGGAGAGAGAATGAGAGAAAAAGAGGAGATAATTAACCAAATGCATTTAATTCGTATCTAGGAACAGACTGCTTAATAATAAATTCTCTAGTTCCCTACTGCACTAAGCAGAACTACTCACAGGAGCCATTTTATGTAATTCAGTGGGATTGTTCCAATATGTAAGTGCTACCCAAGCATGATTTGAGCCACTTTGAAAAGTATATGAGATTTCTTTGAAAACTGAGTCCCTTGGATTTAGGGACAGAAGATTATTATTATTTATACAATGTATGTGTGCAGGAATCCAATTAGAAATTATTGGAAAATGCAGCTTTGTTTTAAGAAGGGGGAGGGGATAACCAGGATGGCTGATGCAGCTGGTGTAAGAGGAGGAATGGTATGGTTTGTGTGTATAGATATAATATGCAGTCTAGTAATACTTCTGGTTTCCTTTGTAGTCCTTCAAGACTTCTTACTAATGCAGTTCATGGATTCATCACTGGAAATGTGAATTTCTGCAGACCATGCAGATCTCTTGTACTGCCAGGTTATTTCTATTCTTCCTGTTATTCTAAGCAGATTCAAAAGGCTTCTTCAAAATAATGTAGCTAAATTAATACACTGTACTGACAAATGTATGAGTGAAACAGGGATGTACAACAGCCTAAAGATGTTACCTACCAGTCATTTTCCTGCTGCTATCAATCTTGAGGAGGAGTTGTGCTCTGAAAATTTTTTACCTAAAAAAGGTCTTTGGTATTAGCTCAGAAAGGAAGAAAAAGAGCAGATTTCTACTATTTTGTGTGTATTTTCAGAGCTGATTGAGAGGAAGATTAAACTGTGTGTGTTTGACAGCAGCATTTGAGCACTTGAGTGAAATTCTGTCTGCTCTGCTCTTAATCCTGTAGTAATTCAGGATCTGTAACCACTGATTCCTAAGCATGATAATCCAAACCCCCTGCAGTTGGTGGTGTTGGTCTCACCAAGATCCTCACTGGCCTTTAAATAGAAAGTAGCTTAATCTGATCGACAGCTAAGTGTTGTTGGATTTTCTTTTAAATGAGTTTGGCTGGTTTAGTAGTTGGTTTCAGTGTAGTGCTTGGATGTCAGTCTTCCTCTTTTGCATCTTTTGGTGATGGCCTTACCGTAGTAATTATGAAAATTATCCCTACTTAGGAATCTCACCTGTAGTGAAATTTCAGTTAGCATCATGTAAAAGCTTTCCTCTGCATCCAGCAGATTTTAGAAATCTGTTCCTAAGATAAAGGAATTTAGAAGCATAAATACCTGGATATACTGTATAACTCATGGTCTTGTTTTCAGCAGTTGAGGGTATTGGAATGAAATCATAGCTGTTCACAGATGTTAGCCAGTAGCTTTTCACTGACATCAGTGGGCATTCGGATTGCTCCAGGTTACTATTAGAGAGACATGGTAAATTCGATATTGGCCAAATTGATCTGTCAGAATGTACCTTTTAGTCATATCATAGGAGTAATCTGCAGAAATGCACATGACACTAATTAGACAGGTAGCTACCTAGTAAGTGTTTACTGAATTTACATAGATATATAATTGGCCATAAAGGTCACCTTTTCCTGAGATCTTTATTACACTTACTTGAAATCGGGAAAACTACTGGAGGTTTGTCTCTAAGGCTCTGGCAGTGTGAAGTCGGAATCACTGTCTGTGTTGCCAGAGCAGAGGTATGGCTGGAAAATAATCAGCAAAAGCCAAGTGAGGAAAGAAAGGTGCAAGTCCTTGCAGTGTTTGAGGGCAAAGCAGAGTTAACAGTGGGAAAGGCAGAACTGCGAGCCAAGATTTGTTGTGGCTGGCAGTGTGTGTTGTGAAGGGAGAACATTCATGCCTCGTCCAGAATGGAAATACCAAGCCCAACCTTGAACAAGAAGGTATTCTTTATATTTGGCAGGCATGCTATCTCTGAGAAACAGCAGGGGAGAAAGCACTGTCTCATGGCTTTGTTGTTGACTAAGTCAGGCTGATGCAGTCTCTTCAGTTCATCCACCTACCGCAGACTTTTTGTTCCTCCAAAAACCAAGAAGAACTTCACTCTTGCCTCCATGTCTGGGACATGTGTATGGGAACTGCTGAATCACGGCCTGAACCTCTGATTGATCACCTGAGGCAAGCACTGAGTCAGCCCTGGGAGCACAGGTGAAGGCAATTCATCTGTGCTGCTGGAAGGGGTGGAGACTTGCTCCACCTCTCC
>JAOWBP010002978.1:40481553-40492125 GCA_028571105.1 Tragopan temminckii
ATGATCATCTTTAAGGAAGAAATTAGAAATGTAAAGGAAAGGCCTCAAAAACATATCCCTGAGGATAAAAAAAAATGCTGAGTGTTTCTGTTCATACTTTGCCCTTTCACCCTCTTTTTTTCTTTTCCTGTCCTAATGGTGGCAGCTGATGCAATAATGGGCTCCTGCACATTTTTACACCTCAATCACATTTAGAACCTGACAGCTTTATCTTTCTGGAATACGAACACTACTTGCAGCCTACAGCTGAAACAATTAGCTATAAAACAGAAAGCAGCTTTATGGGGGAAAAAAAAATAAGGAAAAAAAAAAAAAAAACCTCCAGCTTTCAGACACATTTCACATTTTAAGAATTTATTAAAAAAAAAAGCAGAAGAAAAAAATTCAAGTAGGTGAAAAAGCCTGAGTAGTTAGCTGTATTTTGTGGGTTTTGTGACAATAAATGATTTAAACTAAAAGTCATTTGAGAATACACAATAGAAGAAATAGGCTTTGGCAACAGCAGAGGGAGAAGAATAGAAATAGTGGTGTTACTATATGTGCCTCATGCACTAAAAGCAGTGATTGAGGGGAGAAATTTGACCAAACTTTGAAAATGTATCCTTATAGCTCTTATTAATGAGTTGTTCTGTTCCTTTCCCAGTTTCTCTTGACCCTTTTCTGAGGGTTAAATTAATCCCTTGTGCAGCTCAGCTGAGGATAATGAAGTTCCCCCCGGGGTACCAATGTAGCCCTTGGGTTTGACCTACAGAAGGCTGAACCTCTGTTCTTCATTCTGTTTTCAGGCAGTTTTGTTTATATTGCATTAATTAAAAACACCTTCTCCATTCCCCAGGCTGATGTGCTCTCCTGCACAGAATAAAGGAGGTTGCAGTGCCCAGCCTCTTGCAGCCTATCCATGCCTGTGCAGAGACACAGTGGAAAATGCAGCTAACAGGGGAACTGCATGACCCAGATCATATTTATGAGCTAAAATGTGCGTGTTCTGGTAGAGCCTGTGTGGGCAACCTTTAAGATGTAAAGGGACTTTGGATTCCAGCAGGCTGTTCTGGTGCTCATAGTTTATGAGTCTGGAACCATAGGTATTGCTTGCAGTTCACCACTGAGGGGAGAGTTCAGTTTGTTGGAGGTGAAAGCAAGGCATTTGACCATGTGGTCATCTGGGATTTGCTCTAGGGTGGCTAAGCTGAAAGGTCTGCTCCAGTTCCTACACGCCAGATTTTTAGAAGGTTTTAAAACAGGTGCTTTTTTTCCCTCAACATTTAAACATCGCTATCCACAAATAGTACCAGTTTGATGTCTGGTAATATAAGTTTTATCCAGTGTAAGAGGCAGGCTGCATTTTGGTCCAAATTTGCCTCATTCTTCTGATTATTTTGCCTGCAGTGTCCTTCCTCTCTTTTCTCCTTTCTTTTCTCCCTGGCACACTATTCTACCTCACTTGTCTTTTATCCTTGCATCCTGTCTTCTCTCCTGTCAGTGTGCAGATACCTAGGTACCACAGAGCAACCAAGCAGAGATGGTGCTTTGCTGCAGAGCATCAGAAGTCACTTACCACTGAGAGACAGAAGTTACCCTTATGACAGCAATCAGAGCACAAAAGCTTTTGGCTCTTTAACCTTATTTTGGATGGCCTCTGACAACTTGAAACTCTTCAGAACCGGTCACACATACCAGGCTACTGAAATTTGCAAAAGGGAAGTTTTCCATAAGGTCATAACCAACAAGTGAAAATTAAAAAGGAATTTATAGGATGTCCTGACCACATCCCAGTGATGTTTGGGATGGCCAGGCTGTGTGCTGGTCCCTTGCCACTGTAGCTGTTGGGTTACTTGGCTACCATTTGTCGAGAGGGCATATTCAGAGGGAGCAGTGGTTGGCTCAGAAAGGCTTTTTTCAAGGTCTTTAGTTGCGTTGCATTTGTTTAGCACTGATTTTTAGAGACTGCTGATTAATGTAAATCATCTTGTATTACGACACTTGACCAAGGCCTATAATCATGCCACTACTTCAGCTGTGTCTGACTGAGAAGACCCCAGATTAAGCTGAGCACTTATAGCAAGGAGTCCCCTCTATGCCAGCTGGGAGGCTGGAACCAGCTGCTTTCTGAAATTTGAATGAAGAAATGAAAGAATATCCAAACTGCTTTATAAAATTGTCTCTTTCTCATTACCCTAATCACATAAATATGCTGAAGGCTGCAATCAGAGTATTTTTTCTTTTTTTTTTTCCCCTTAAAATCAGGCTCAGGAAAAAAAAAAAAGATTAATGAACATCGTACTGAAAGGATCACTCAAGTCATCCAGGTCCCATCCCTGCAACTCAGTAATAGACATTAGAACAGAGGAGATCACTCTGCTTCTGTTCTCTATGTCTTGTTGCATGCAACATTTCCCAGTGCCCTTTAAGCCATGTAGATCTACATAGAAAACTGAGTGGCCTGTATAATGTGCCATGGTATAGATCAAGAGGACAGATTTCGGTGACCTGAGATATATTTCATTTCTTAAATGAAGTAGTGTCACCTCTGAGAATTACATTTGTGAATTAAGTTCCTAAGTAAGGTAGAGGAAAAATCCCCAACATATTCAGTTGCAGTACTGCATGTTGCTTTCCCAGCTCAATGTGGCTGTGGTTTAAGCTGAGTGTGCCTTTTCCCATTCACTCACTTAGATGTAGCAGTTCCCAATCTTTATTACTTGAGAGAAGGAAAGCATGGAAGGATTAAGTGATATATCCAAGATCATACAAAAGCATCTGTGGCAGTCAGCAGTTACATCAATGCATCCTAAATGTCAGCACACAGCGCATAATTTAAAGGACTGGCCTACTTCCTTTGTTTTTTAGTATTTTAAATGAGAAAATAGCCCTTAGATAGTATTCCTAATATGATCCTTGCTAAGTTTTTAGTCTTGGTTTTACTAAAGTACTGGAAATTGGTAATACTTAGCCTATATTTAAACAGAATTCCTGGCCCGGTACTTAATCTCAAGCTGTCTTTTCTCATTACTATTGCCATGAGTTTTCTCTTAAGGAGTATTTTTACTGCTGTCAAAGCTTAACAAATGAGGCATGATTTCACAAGTGAGGCTTGGGCTTGAGGCTTTGTTTGATTTCTGGCACGACAAACATTTATCTGATCAACATGGAGCAATAGCATAGTGATGGCTAAACCAGATCCCGCAACAGAAGCATTGATATTGCAAATGTAATGGAATGAAATACAATGAAATGGAATGAAAAGCACTGTACTGGGTGTGGGTTGCTCTGAGCGCAGAAGAACTGGAGGTCCTGTAGCATTCTCTTGGTTTAAGTGCCAAGGACAAGAATTGCACAGCTGTGGAAATGCCCCACACTCCACTTATGACAAAATCCTTTAATACCAGTAGTTTGATCGTGTGAGGTCTCGAGCATTATCAGGCCTCCACACTTTTGTTATCAGTTGAAAAGAATAAAAATTGACTCCTAGTGCAAGGAGACGAGAACAGAAAATTCCCAAAAAATAAATTAAAAATTGACATCTATAAGCCTTTTGTTTTGGAGGAATGTCTCTGTTCAAAATGTTACTTTCCACAACTGGGCATCTCTGCCTTGTGTATAACATCCCCACTTAGCATAGCAGATAAAAGTCACATCTGTGGCTCCATTTGTCTAACAAGCAGTCTTCCTGCAAGCTCTCTAGTACTTACCCTGGGGGGAGTTTGTAGACCTTATCTAAGAGGAGGAATTACTTTGTTGTGGCTTTGACGTGTTCTTTAAACAATATTCAGAAACCATCTGAAACCACAGTATAAAAGAGGCTCCTTTTTGTGAGTCCCAGTGGAGAAAGCAAGAGTGAGAAATTTGTGTTGTGTTTTCTGGCTTTAGTCTGCATCCTAGCCCTTGGTTAGGAAGCTGCTTAAGTCATAGGACGTGGTAATTAATATTGAAACGAACAAAAGTTTGAAGACTTTCTGCTGCTGTTCAGTGTTCTCATCCCCTCATCTCCCCTCATCATTTAGATGATGCCTCAGACTGGTGTGTTTAACTGATGTCCTGCTTACGTTGGTGCAAGATCACGTAATGCATTCTTCATTTGACAGAGTAATTTAATCCTTATTCTTTATAGGATCTATTGAAAAATGCTTCCATTGCTCGTGCTCTAAGTTCTGCCCTGCTTTCTCCAACCCTGACTTGTGAGCTGGCAGGATATGTAGATTGCCTTCAGATTGTATGGCAGAGTGCTAATCCACTGGCAGGTGAGAATCCTTTAGATTTGTACCCAGAGCACTCTCAGGAGCTGGGTTTGAACCCTGAACTGCTCTGATTTGCTGCAGCAGTTACCCTCTTGTGTTAGTTGAAATGGAAAGTTCAATAGAATTTTCTTTCTGATTACAGAAAAACTTATTTTTATAATACTGACCATCACAAAATCTGTAAGAATAGAGTGACAGCCTCTGCTTAGCCACCCAGACACCAGCAGAAGCTGGTCCTGCTGTCCTGGCAGTGCTGGAAAAACTGGAGCAGAAACCAGGGTTAGTTCCTCCTTCTCACCTACAAGGAGTCAGGCTTGAGGCCACGCAAACATTTCATTCCCAGGACTTGGCTGTAAAATTTTAGTTCATTTTTAAAGAAAAATACACTACAATTTTGCTTGAAAAATTCTCCTCTGTTTGAAAATAATGGCTATGTTTACAACAGTAGCAGCAGCAGTCAAATTTTCAGGAAGAAAACCTTGTTGTTTGGGGGCTGGGAAGATTGCTTCTAGTAATATAAAATCTCAGTTTGGCATTGGCAAGGAAATGGCATGCTGCTGCTGGAACAGGGCAAAGAAATGGGCTCTTCAGGGCTGACATCCCTTTAGCTTCCCTGCATTCTGGAGGATCCCCAAGGCCCCATGGAAACCAGATGCATTCCTGCTGCACCAATTAATGTTACCGACCCTTGCTGGAAGAGAACATTTAGGGGGGGGAAAACGTTACAGTATTTTCTTTTGGAAAATTCCACTATTGACATGAAAAGCAGCAGGGTAACAGCAAAGATGGATTGCAAATTTTGACAGCGCCGACAGGTAAATATTGGCTTTGTGCAAACAAGTCTCTATAAATAACCTGTCTGCTCCAGAAACTCCACAGATGGCAGCGGGGCTGCTGGGGTATTGATTTACCCACTGTGCTCAGTGCAGAAAAGCACAGCTGTCAGCTTTGCTGTTCTCCTCGTTCAGAGTGCTGCTCCAGCTCCTGCTGAGAGCTGCGTGCCTTGTTCACCATTTTTCTTTGGCAAGTGGTGATGAAGATTAAGAGCCCAGAAGAAATAATTTGAAAGGAAAACCTGCCAAAGCAACTAAGAACAAATGAACAAGGGTAGAGAGTAACTCTAGAAAAGACTGTGTGTATCCACACATCCAAAAGCCAGCAAGAACCTCTCTCTCTCTCTCTTGCTCAGTCTATGTCAGGTAATTTCATACAGCTTACAGGAGCGGTCTGCAGAAATTTGGGAGAGTGTAGTGGACTTGAAGGGAGGGTGAGGGGAGCTTGCAAAGGAGCAATAAAGAGCTTGTACATTCAGGAGGAAGAGGCAGAACTGAGGTGTAGAACCTGATGGTTATCTTCCAGGGGGCCTTACGTGCAAACAGAGGTTCTGCCAAAAATTCCTAACAACTGGAGAAGACTTATAAATAAATGGCAGTCCGATAGGCAAATACTTCCAATAGCCACCATCTGCTTTTTGGCTTGAGTGACCCTTCGGAGGGCAGCCTAAATCTCAGGATTATGATTTTCAGACGTCAATCAATGAGCACTATCACTGTCTCATTAGGAAAAAATGTTCATTTACAGTCATAGTGTCGGGATTTGCATTTTAAAAGAATGCCTCAGATTTCATAATTCACTTCCCTCAAAATGTTTGCCTGTGGTGCAGGTTCACTCTAAAGGCTTGTCAGTTAGCAGAACTATGCATCTCCTGCAGTAGACACAGCATGTGCCTTTTGGGGGCATTTTCTGCTGTTTTTCTATGTAATCTCTGTGTAATTGCACAATCAGCCAAGATAATGAAGTTCTTCTGTCATTATAGCTGGATCTGCATCAAGGATTTTGCCAAGAACAACTGGATGCAGCTGTCTGTTGTTTTATGTTGTGTGGTAGCTTTGGGCACTTTTCTTTGGTCTCATCTTTTAACAAATAGCTGGCATGGCTAACATGGCACTGACTAAGAAGTAAAGATCTGACCTAGTTGAAATAAACAGTTAAAAGAAATCTTTTTTTCAATTCGTTTGTTCAGTTTGTGAACTTAAGCTTAGATGGGACTGGCAGTCATCCCTCCTAAAAGTGCTGAGGCTGTGGGAGGAGGCTGTGAAGAGGGCCATGCAAATATCTTGGGATTGTTGGGGATAATTATCATTACTCTGTATAATAAATATTTTCAATATTCAATATTTCAGTGTAGTTTAAATAGGTAAACCATAAGTAACAGGGCACAAAGTATTGTCAAGAGACTTCTTAATTGCAGAATGTTAATAGATTGAAGGAGCTAAATGCTAGGCATTGCTGGAAAGACAGAATTTCTATTGCCTTAGTTTATTTTTAGGCGTTTTAAATGTTAAGGATGCTGGTGTGTATCTTGTAGGAGAAGTTATGTTGTTGCATACAAAGCTGTTCTTTTCACATACTGAAATTCTGCCTCGCTAAAATAAGCGGAAAGCATCTTAACTCCTGAGCTGTAGGTCAGTAAATTCACAAACACAAGGACAGGTCAAGAAGCTAGGATGTACTATTGCCCATCCTGTTTGCAGCTGAACCCCACAACCCACTAAATCCCTGCTACCATCCCTGTTTTCTTCTCCAGAGCTTGCTGAGCGTAGAGCTGCTTCATCTTTTATGCCTCGATGCATTGATGAGGTGTGCAAAGTACAAAAGGAACTGAATGTGGTGTGCTAAATATTTTAAGGCCAGATAGACTATACTGCAGCTGGAGAGATTTCAAGCATTTTGTTAGATTTTCCTGCATATATAATGTATAAATATAGATTTCTACACCGTATGTATTTATAAAGATGTATACAGTGTAGAAATACATTGTTTAAAATACTTAGTCTCAAGATTTTCCTGAAATCAGAGACCACTCTGTTTTGGAATCTCCTTTCTCGTGTCACAGATGCAGCAGAGGGATAAAATACCAATTTGTGTCTCTCAGAGGAGAGCAAAAAGGCATCCTGTAGGACTATAATGCAGTGTGACGTCGGCTGTCACTGCTGTGTCCTGCTGAGAGGCTTGCTGACCTGTGAGCTATTGCGTCCTCACTCTCTCATTCCAAGTATAGTTCATGACATTCTCATCATCGTGTTATTGCAGTCTTTTCTTAAACCTGACCTGTAGGAAGAGAGAAAGGAGTTACATTTAGAGAAAGCAGCTCCAAAGTATTCCCAGACAACGCTTCCGCTGAACTGTAATAACACGGTGGCTGGTGATGTGGACTGTTTCCATGGACTAGGCACGTGCCTGTCTAGGGATATTCAAGGATAATTACAGACTTCTCCAAGGCCTATTTTTATTTTTTAGAGATGTCTGGGTTTTCTAGTAGATGTTAGTCAACAATACGGAGCCATCAGCGTTGGGTGCAGCTTATCGTAAGTGCTGTGTCAGATCATTTGGGATTTCAGCAGTGAGGTGATAAAGCCTCGAAATGTTAGACAAGCAGTAAATAAATTTTAGAGGTAGAAAGTGATCCCCTGCACTGGATGTATTCACCTAAGGAATCTTAAAAGTCTACCTAGGATATATGTGCCTACTCTAGTTCACAACAGTTACTGCCCTTCAAATAAATGCCATTGTTTTTTCTGCAGTGTGTTCCTTTGGCAAGTAATGAAACTGCTCCTGATTTACAATTGTGAGATAAAAAAAAAAAAGGTAAAAGAGGGAAAAGTGATTAGTTTTCAGTGTGATTAACTTTAAGTGAAAACCTGCACAACTAAAAGGGATTTCTACACTGCCATCTGAAAAAATAGAGACGTTATCCATTGATGGCAGAAGTAAGCACGTTGCATGAACGGACATTTAAACTGTAGTGTGTGCTGAGACTGCCTGTCTGCACAGTAGTGTGCGTGAATGTGCATTAGTGAGAGACCTGTGCATCCTCCATAGTGTTTTCCTGGGACAATGATTTTTTTAATCTCTCTGTCAAAGTATGTCATGCATTACAGCAAGTGAATGTTTTCCTAGTTTAATCACTAATCTGCCTCTGTGTCAGTAAATATGTTGCCATGGGCGCTGCAATAGCAGAAGTAAAAGATGAGCTTTTGCCTGGTTGGAGCTTTAAAAATGCCTGTTTGTGTTTTTGATACTAACTTGTTCATCATGAATGAGGATAAAGAAGCATTTGTCTCTTTAGAATTTAATTATAGAAACATTTTTCACATGCACTTTCCAATATGTAAATAATATTTACTGTATGTTCATTACTTGTAGTGTCTGGACAAAGCTTTTATGGGCCTTCACATTTCTACACCAGATTGTTTTCCAGTAGTGCAGACTTCTACGTACGATCAACAAGAAGAAATCACATCCCTTTGCTTCACTCCAAGATGAACAATACCCATCCTGGTTATTGCTGAGTCCCATTGACATTCAGTTTCTTCCCTGAAGTATACTATGCTTCCAGAATAGTGCATAATGAATTACTTAGCTGTGCAGATTTAAATCCCAGACTGACTCATCCCTTAGTTGTTCGTGGTCGTGGGTTTGTTTGTTTGATTTACTTTTCTTAAGGAAAGAAGATTAAACTGTATTAAACTGGTTTGTTTTGTTAGCATGTGTGGTGATGAGTCTGTGACCTACATTTATGGTGGGTAGTGTACTCTTGCCCTATATCTGAATAACAAATGACAGAAACATTAGTATGGGTTGACCTCTTTTTGGAATATTTTTGGGGCATTTTATATCAAAGGAAAATACTGAGGTAACAATCTTCAATTAAATACTAATAAAATCAAGAGGAAAAGTAACTAGAGTTATTTCTGTTACATTGTGTGTAATAGAGTGCTTGAGTTGGAAGGGACCTTAGAGATCGTTTACTTAATGCATACGCCAGATGACTAGGAAATGATTAAAGAGCAAATCTGGAATCAAAAGAATTGAAGAATTTTTTTATTTCTTTTTTTTTTTACATGCTAGATGCTCATGGACAAAATTACATAGGTGGAAGTTGCATCCTGCAGTCTGTATCTGTTTTGAAAGGTGTTTTTATCAAATTCGAGCAGTGTTAACAAGTAATCCTTATAAGCTGGCTTTCTCCAGATGCTCCAGAAAGTCAGTCTAAGTCTGTATGCATGAGTCTTCAACCTGTTAGCGTTCTGAAGGCCTTGACCTCCAAGAAGTGCACATGAAAACGTAGGCGTTGCCCTTTCTTTCCCTGACGGCAATGCTGCATTGATGTGCTGAGGGAAGAGCGTGTTTGTAGCCTCTGTTAATACTAATGGGCTTCTCTGTTCAATAGGAGAATCTAACCTCGGACATAGTTTACATCATCAGTATTGCTGTCAAAATTGCATATTTTTCCCCTTGAAAATTACTGACAAGGTAAGCAGTTTTTTGGGGACCTATTCTAAATTGAAACAAATGAATTACTTCTGATTCTTTGGAAGTGATTTGTTACCCAGTTGGTCTTACATGCTATAAGAAAAGCATGCAAGAAAAAGAAAAAAAAAATTGAAGATTTTTAGTATTCAAACCGATGTGATAGTCTATTATTTGAAATCTAGTGTCAATAGTGACTCACAATTGGAAAAAACGTAACAAGAGGGAGTTCCTCTGGAGGAGTAAATAGCAATTTACCAAGTCTCGATGTCCTTTGGCAGTCTATTTTCGAGCTGCTGTCCAAACCAAGGTCTGAGGTTTTATTATTTCTAGAAATACATACTGGCTACAACCTGCTCTGAATTGGAACGTATATCAGTGGTGTAAAAAATGTTCACGCTTCTGGGAAACTGAACTAAAAGGTCACTTTTTTCAACAAATTTACCAACTGCCAAAAACACACCAGCCTTGTCATTGAATTTTTAGTAGCCTTCCTTTTTCCATGTGGAGTCCAGAGGGCAATATCCCATAGTGTAAAAGCAACACCTGAAGGATGCAGCAACTTTTCCATGTAGATCGGCTTGCATTTGTTCATTTAAGTTCACATTTGTTTGAATTTATGTGTCATGGGTTTGCTACATAGATCCAGCAGCTCTACGTATTTTTCATCCTGGATCCTGCATATTGTAGTTGAAGGCTTTCAGTGAGGATTTTATTCTGCTGGAGAAACGCAGCTTGGAGGACCTCAGTTCAAGACTGAAAAGAATCAGAAAGGCAGTGGGAAATAAATATTGGGAGGGCAATATGGGGTCTGGGGAATGGTTATTTAATAGAGCTGAGAGCTGACTAATAAGAATTTTAGCGTAACTGGAAAAAAAATCTAAGTTATCAATCAGATGTCAGAGAACCTTTTTCCCTTTGCTCACAGAAAAACAGGCAGCTCGAACTTTTCTTTCAGTTTTAATTATAGCATGTCCAAAACTTTTTGGACAGTAAATTATGTAGACGTGCTTAAATCACAAAG
>JAOWBP010002978.1:40498165-40509837 GCA_028571105.1 Tragopan temminckii
ACATCTGTTTCCAGCATGGCTAGTAAGTTGCTTGCTTACACGGTGATCAACGTATCTGGCAACATACCATTACATAAATAGCAGGAGAACTGGGACAATTTTCTTATTCTCATGTATTCTGTCTAGGTGGCATAAACAAGATGGTGGGATGGTGAGGGACATTGTGTGCCCATCTTACTGGGAAGCTTGTGAAATAAACCTTGAGCTGTTAGTCTCAATACACAGGTGAAAATGTCAAGGGGTTGCTCAGTTGGCAGCTCAGCATGGTGCTTTTTGGGGGGGCTCTGTCAACTGCAGAAGCAGTTTTAGAAACCTCAAATGAGAAAGAAATGATAACGTTACAGATAGTTTGATATCTGCAGAGTGAAAATCACTTGGCAAAAGTAATAATAGGGAAAGTAAAAAAAGCCAGAGTACATCTGGCAATGGGGGGATGTACAGATAGCATATTGTAATGTGGCAGATTGAAATGTACGCAGCTATTTTGTCTCTGGGCATTTAAGCATTTGACAAATCGCGGCTGGGAATTGGCAAGAGTCTTTGTTGTTTTGTTATCTTGTTAGTTGTCAAGGAAAGAAGTCAGAATTTATTCAAGTTCTGTCTAAGCAGAGCAATGAAATTCAACCACATTAATATGCCATCAAGCTTAAGACCTACGTTCTTCCATATGCAATTTGAAATGTCCTCTGCCAGTCTTGTTATTAACAGGCTTTGGCTTGGCTTACATGACTGCTTAATGTGTTTACAGATGTGTGGAGAAAAATTGCAGATAGTTCAATTTTGGATGCTGAACTTCGTTGAAAGTCCTCCAAAACCTCAGCAGCTATCTAACCTGAGAAAAAACATATCAAGCCGCTTTTGTAGCAAAGAACGGGGAGAAGGATGGTGCAGGGCAACTGGGAGCAGACATAAGGAGCATGTGAGAGCCTGCATTGCTCTATCTCAGCACCTTACATCCATGCAGATTGATCCAAGTGTTGGCAAAGAGGGATTTGCGTGGGAAGAAAGGCTGCCTGAGGCAGCATCTGTATCTTGAATATGTTCCCACAGTAATACCACGCTTTCAGCATGAATGCACTCCCACCTATGGCTGAGACTAAAAAGCATCTAAATTGGGCCCTTCATATTATATATGCCATGTGTTTAGGTATACATTAATTCCTTTCTGTTAGTTAGTTCTGTAATTTTGACTGTAGACAAATACCTTCATCTGAATATATTTCCTACGCCCAAAATAAAAAATAATGGGTTTCGGTAGTTAATAGTACAGCTTGGCATTAATTGCATTTTTTAAAAATCTCTGCCCAACGATCCATGTTAAAATTATTTCAGATTAGTTATACTATTGCACATATGGTAAGGATAGTGATGTTATAAATAAGGCCGTTTGCAATTCTGTAGCCACAAAACGCTGCTCACAGAAGACTGAGCTCTTGTAGGCAGTTTTGACTAGGGAGGAGGGGAATTCTTTGGGAATTGCCTTGTACAGTTTAGAACATGGAACCAGCTGTAAGAAACAATAGCTGTTGTCTTGGCCTTGTTTAGAGGAGGATATGTGAATCCATATGTTGATGTATGTGTCTGAAGGATGAAAAGGAGGGAATTCTAATTAGAGTCATTAGATCTCTTTCCAAGTCCTTAGCCAGAATGTGAAGTTTTCTCTATTTCATTATAATTTCCCCAATTTTCGTATGTTTTTGCCATTTCACTTCTGTTGAATACAGATGCAGAAGGCCCGTTATAGGCTGCTAAGGATTATTGCTAACATTAGAAGAAATGAGATACGAAGGCTGATTAAATTAGTCATACAAGTGGTGGATTCCCTAACTCTCAGTGTCTGCAGATCTTCACCAGATGCTAGTCTGAAATGTTTTAGAGATGCATAACTTACTGAGTTCAGTGCAAATATAGCTGCAGAATATAACAGCTTTTGCTGTGGAGGAGTTCAGGCTAGCTGATCTAATGGTCCCTTCTGAATTCTAAAGCTCTGCAACTTGAATTCCGAACTGCAAAGAAGGCTGAAGAAAGTGAATTGAGGCTAAAAAAAGGTTTAGTAGACACGTGTTTTTCTCAAGTTGAGAACAAATTTTGAACAGCTGTCCTTAATGGAGGAGGTCTGTTGTCCTTTGGCCACAGCACTCTAGAATACTGACCACAGCTGGGCAGTGCTGGTGGAGATGGCAAAGATGGAACGTTCACCTCATTCATCTGTTCGGAACAGTCTCAGTTCAGGCAAGGAGAAAAAGAGTCTTGTGACAAGCTGCATTTGACTTGGTGCTCCTGTTAAAAGCGTAAAGGTAAAACACAGTTCTGAGGCTTGTTTCCTGGAGTTTTCCTTCAGCATAGCTGCTCGTAACATAGCAAGGCCTCTGCGAAATAGATTGCAAATAACTTTTAGCTGATCCAGATAAAAGCTGACCAAAACTTTGCTGGAATAAATTAACACCATTAATTGTACTCAAAGAAACTAAGCTTATTTACCTCAAAAGAAAGTTTGGCTAAATGTGTTATAGCAGCTGCAGAAGAAAACGTTAGCAGGCAGGGCAGTCCAGCTCAACAGTGTGCATCATCTTGCCCAGTGGCTATCTGTCTGTACTGTGGGAGCTTTTTTACCTTTGCAATTTTCCTTTCCATTTTCCTCTCCTGTTTCTATACCTACGGGTGAGAAGACTGCACACTTCTGGTTCAAATATAATCTGTGTAATTGCTAGCAAGCATCAGATTTTTGAGCTTCTAGCTTGATGACAGATCTGCTCTACACAGGAGATTTCAGAGCAGGCAATCAGGGGAGTCAAACAGAGCTAAGTGCCCCTACCAGTGCCCGCTGATAGATTTGTTAATGTGACCTGTAGAACAACTGACGTGCAGACTTTGGAGCTCCCTGTCCGTTTTACAAAGCCACTTTCACAAGTTTCAGATGAACTCCAATGTGGAATTATTTTCCTATTGCAGATATCTCTGCTGACAGCAATAACGTAAGAATCTGTCAACTGTACACCTGAGATGGCAAATACTGTCATTGCTGGCAGAAGTCCACATATGCTGCTGGTTACAGAAAGTATAACATAACCTCTCACAGTGTTGGTTCATGTTTCCTGTTTTACCAAGCTGCTGGAAACTACCAAAAATAATACAACGTGATATGCTTGGGATATCATAGCTTATTTTACTGCTCTGACACATTTGAGGTGGCACAGAAAGAACTGATCTGTGCATTCCTTCCCCTCCTGAGGAACTCACAATAGAAATGACTGCAAAATTCTTCTTGAATTCACCAGGAATTGGAGTGTTTTGGACATACTGAAAAATATCACGTTTTTATTGAATTAATTGTGTTTCATTTATTCATTTAATGATTTATTCATTGAATTATTTTATTCATTTAATGATAAATGTGTGAATGAAAATAGCAATTACTTCTTGGAAAAAAAAAGAAAGGAACAGGAAGTTGGAAGAACATCATAAAAGCCCACGGAATGGGTTCCATCTTGTGGGAATAGAGACATTTATTTCTGACAATTCACTATGAACAGCTATTTAGCAAGTTGTGGATCCTCATCCCTCTAATCTTCCTCACTCCCCCCAAAAAAGCAAAAACTTTTCGTGCTCAGCTGGTTTTGTACTGAGTCCCTCTGTGCCTAGACCTAGGTTATTTCTGCTACAGGGAGGATTGAGAAGGCTGCTTCTTTTTGCTAATGCTTTGCTTTACACCCAGTGGGAGCAAAATATGGAATATTTTTACTTTAACAGCAAAATAATTACTTAATTTTCAACTAGAACCTGGGCAGAATTCATGACCAATTTCACTGCTACAGCCTTGCATACTCTCCACTGTTCTCCAGCCTGAACCAGGGAACAATCACAGTGGATATCAGGAAAAAGTTCTTCACTGGGCACTGGAACAGGCTGCCAGGGCAGTGGTCATGATATCAAGATGCCAAAGGTCAAGTAGCGCTTGTTTGGACAATGCTCTCAGGCATATGGTCTGATTTTTGGGTGGTCTTGTGTGGAGACAGGAGTTGGACTTGATGATCCTTGTGGTCCCTTCCAACTAAGGATGTTCTGTGATTCTGCAACCCAATTAGCCAGTTGTTCTGTTCCCCTGATTCCTTGCCAAATTGGTATCCCAAAGAGTATTAGGAAAAACCTTTTCATTTCATCTTCTCTGGATAACTCTTCCTTGATTTGTCTTATCTAAGCATCGTATTTTAGAAAGTGAAATCTTTATAGGAAGGGACAGGAGTACTCTGTAGAATTCATCACTGTCCTTTGCATCCAAGTGGGAGTTGGCTTTGCAAGAGGCCAATGTGAAGGCAGATGATGTAGCAGCAGTCAGAGTAGAGAAGGCATGGTGGGAGTCTTGATATTGATGAGGTTAATTTGTTACGTACTGTGGGACAAAAGGTAGGAAAAAAAAAAAAAAAAACACTAGGCTGGCCTAGCCAAGGAGGTATTTATACGTGTGTGTATTTCGGTGGCAGGGGACAGCAGTGGGAGGAAAGCTGCAGAGGAAACAAGAATAAGTAAAACAAGATTGATTTATCGGCTCTAAATTGTTCATCTGTATTCCATTCTTCACTGTGCTGCAGAGGAGGAGAGCGGCTCTGGCACCATGGTGGGGGAAGAGAGCAAGAGAGGGGGAGGAAGGTGAGATCTATCACAGGCACCAGAAGCGCTTCATTTTCCAGAGGCTCTGATTAAACAAATGTTACTGCTGCCTGGCAGCTCTTGCAGACGTTTTTTGGGATAGAATTAATCAGGAGGTAATTTGTCTGCTGCAAGAAGCAGGGTGGCTTGGCAGCACGTTTGTGGCAGGCTCTTTTTTCCAAGTTTCCCAGGGCAGTTAAATTTCCCAAACTTCCTTCCCTGCCCAAGGTAGTGCCGCCAGCTGGTTTAAGGATGGGGGATTTGGTGTTGCTGGGCCCAATTGGGGTAAATGTTCACCCTGAGTAATGATGTGAGACCATTGTAAGTTGATTATGGAGCCCTGGCAATTACTAGGGGAATGGCCAAAAGGAGTGAACTGTGGAAGTGACAGAAGGACTGCTATTGTGCAGAACTAGCTGGTTCTGAAGGGGATTAGGCTTTTCACTGTCTGAGCAAGGAGATGGCTGCTGCCCTATTGATGCTATTGCACTTGAGCAGGAGCTTAAGGGGCCGAAAGAGAAATGCCTGGCTCGTAAGAATGGTGTCTGGACATGACTGGGGTAAGACCCAGATACCTGGCATAGGCATACCAGTATTGTGTGTGGACAAGGTTGTTCAGTATCTCATCCATTCACCTAATTGAGATTTGCCTGTATTCAGCTTCAAACCATATTTTTGGGTCCCCTTTAGCAGCCTTTTCTGTTCACCCTTGTGAAACTACCAGAACCTCAGTCATGGCACAGCTGGGTGCGGGTTGCCCCTACTGCAGTCAGTTTTGTAACGCAGGTGAGGATGAAAGCTGTCCTTCTCTCTGATGTTTTCTAAACTCCCCAAGCACATGGACAAGGAGTCATATTAAATGATTACTGCATCCCCCAAAGTATAAAGCTCTCCATATTTACCTGCTTTGGTTCTCCTGGTGTTCAGGGAATGAATGGGCTGCATTGCAGTGGTGGGGTGAGCAAGCAGATAAGCTGAACTACCTACGTTGATTGAAATCACTTTGCCTTTTTCCTTTCACCTCTTCTTTTCCTACATCTTCTAGATAATTCTACCTTCTACTGTTTGTCTGTGGTGGATGTAGAGGATATGTGGCAGTACAGCAAATAATTGCTCTGTTTGAGCTCGCAATGGACCCACTGTCCAGGAGGGATGACGTCGCTATCATATTATGCAGGCCACTTGCAGGAGTGATTATAAAACCTTAATACCACTCTGTGAAGGGCATGTGTATTATCAAAATCTTATTTCTGCAGGGAATTAGGAAGTTTAAAAATACATTCTAGTGACTGAAAGACCTGATTAACCTCTAGCCCAGATGTCCAGGCTCTTGGGGAAAGAAAGATGAATTTTAACTGACAGAAGACTGCTACTAGAATGACATGGCATTCCTAATGGTGAAACTGTTGTCATTTTAATGCTTCCTGACTGCATGACTTGAGGTTGGCACTGGCAGCCTTTAAATGGCAGGAACCTTACTCTTCCAGTGTCCTTGACTGCCTTGTTTCCAGGCCTGCAGAGTTATGAGATAAGAGGGGACCCTAAAGCTTTCTGTTTTGTTGCCTAGGAAGCCTGTTACTAGCTCAGGACTGAATCTTTGCCTTTCTTGAGATGGTCTTAGACTTGATGACCAACTTTGTTTGGAGGTTTCCTTTCTAGTGGAAATGAAAAAAGTTGTTATTGCATATCCTTTTCATAAAGGTACTGGGAATGTTGCTTGATCAGTTGTTCTCATAAAATAGAATAAGAGTTGGTTGTGTTACCTGTGCAATTGGGATGGTTGGATCAAGTCATGGAGATTTCTGGCTAGGGGACAAATTGACATCATTGAAGCCAATACTTCTTCTCACACAGATACTATCTTGGCTTCTGTAGGACACAGTTACAAGTGTGGAGAGAAATGTGCTTGCACAGAACAGATTTCCCTCTCAGCTGTACTTAGACACATTTGCATTGTACTCAGAAGTCTAAAGTAAGAAGTGGTCTCAGCTGGTCAAATCTGCAGGCATCTCAGGAACAGAAAAGCTTTCCCCTCTTCTTGCTTCTGATAAGGTGAAAACTGGAAATTTAACATCTGCTCTTTGCAAGCAGTAAATTTAGTAAGTCTGAGAGAGATGTCTTTAAATATGCAGGTTTATAAACTCAGAAAGCTGTCTGTCCTGTCTACATTCTGTTTTCTGTCCAGTGGAGCCTGAAAATTGTTTTGCTCCATTGAGGAAAACTAAAAGGAAGAGGAAAAACTTGTCACACTCTGCTAAGCTCCTTCGGGTAGGATAATATATTTTGCAGTCTTCAGGAATGAGATTTTCGCTGTGTGTCGAAGAGAACCTCCTTTCCAAACTAATGCTTTGCAGTAGGGCATCCACACCTGCAGCTGAAATGGTAGTTCTGCAGCCATGCTTGTGCTGTTCAACCACTGAGCATGCCAAGTGCTGGTTTCTGCACTTAAGCAAGCTTCCTCATGTTGTAGAAGAAAAAATTACACGTCTCTATCACACCTACTTATGCAATGTTCATTCAGAATAGCAGCTTTGCTTTTCGGATTTCAAAAGAGAAAAGAAGAACAAGAAGGAGAATGATAGAGTGACCTTTATTGCACGTGATGTGTGGCTCTGACTTGAGGAGAAATGAAGGACCTCAGGAAGAGCACAATGCCAAAGTAGGACAAGCTAGAGCGCCCCACAAACATGGGTTTAGACAGAATAAAAACAATCATCTGGAAAGAGTGAAGATCACAGAGCTGCTAGGGCCTCCTGTAGTACCTTGGGTCCCTGGAGTGGAATTGGGGAATGGCAGATGGAGAGTGACCCTAGGTTTTACCTTTGTTTAAAGGGGAATGTTGCCAGGTGCCCCTTAGATGCTGGTCATCACATAGCTGGAAGAAACCTTCTCTGCTGCTGTGTGCTGATTTGGATGTAAATGACTGGGGGATGCCATAGCTGCAGCTCTGAACCCCTGCAGACTGCTGGATGCTGCAGGGGATGCAGTGCTTGAGGAGGCATCGTGCCCTAATAGTGTTTTTTCTCAGCAGTAAAAAATGCATTTTTTTTTTTTTACTCTAAACCTGAGATCAGTCTGATCCAGTAACACCCTCCATCGTCACTGGCTTTCTTAAATCAGACATGAAAGATGTAGAGGAAAAGCTGTGATAATTTATATCTCTATATTCCCCACCATAGGCATATCACAACAGGGCTCTTATTCCTTCTCGATGCCCTCCCTTCCCTGAACACAGCGAGGTTCCTCCCATCTGCTCACAGCCCTTCAGCAGCACGAGCTCAGCTCCCACTGCAGCCTCCCAGGCAGAGCCTCCCCCCAGCCTCCATCAGCTGCCAGGGCTGCCTCTGTCTGCAGGCTGTGCAGCTCGCCATGCTCTGAGGCTTGATTTTTAAGCTTTCTGTTGAGATATTTTTCCACCTCGGCAGCGTTTAGCTATTGATCTGTGCTCCCTCCTCATCAGTAGCATCTCAGTTTGAGGCAGCAGTTGTTGGCTGAGCAACGTCAGGAAGCTGCAAGCGGGAGGAACTTCTCAGTGTGGCTAGGACTTTGCGTGATCTGCAGCCTCTGTCCCTAATCCAAGGGGCCACATCCACTTTCCTGCTGGAGTCCTCTAGAAATCATCCCAAATCCATCTGGCATGTGATCTGAATTTACACCTTAGTGCCCCCTGCTCCTCAGAGCTTACTGGGTGTTGAAGGCTTGTGTATCGTGGATGTGTTTGGGAGGTAGAACCCATCACTCTGGAGACACTTCCTACTATGGGAAGAGTCTCATCCACGTGCAGGTTTTCTAACTTGGTTTCAGCTCTTTTCAGTTTTGCCACAGTTACTAAGTAAAAGGGTATTTATGAAAGTGGTGTCATTGGCAGCTCTTTGCTGACTGATGAGTAAGACCTATTAGAAAAAGATTACTGACTTTTATCCAGGCTTTTCTATATCTGCAGAAGCAGTGAGAAAAGAATATCTGATACTCTACTGCCATTTTGTTACTGATTGCCAAAGTAAGCCCTCATCTTAAAACAAGGAAATATTCCCATTGCCATCTTCCTTATTACTCCTTCATGATTTCCTTTGTTTTAAGCATTGGGTCTGGAGGAAACATAGCAAATATTATGTGGGCTGCAATCTTACAAAGCTCCACGAATACATTAAGCTTCTGTTAAAGTGCTTTGAGAAGGAGATTGATGATAATTCTTTCTGAATATTTTTTTTAAATTGAGATACCTGACTTCTTTAGAGAAATGCTTTAAGTGTCCTAAAAAGTAGCCCCTGTTAGCAAACCCCTTCAAAATAGATTTTACTGAACTATTTGTGTGGTCAGCAGGTTGATAAAAGAAAACAAAAATAAATCATCCAAGTGAACAGAATATATCTGTGCTAGATGTATTATTGCAATAGCAATTCACATCCAGGCCCCTTTAATGCCAGACCTATACATACATGTAGAAAGGCTTATTTGCAAGAGTTCCTGCTGATAGTTCTTCTGCCACTGCTTGCTGTCTCAGAGAATATTGACCTTTCAGCAGAACTCTTGCTGGGTTCTTCAGCACAGGCCTCTGTTCAGTGCGGGCTTCGCAGATGCTTCAATCTAGTCAAAATTACTTCTTTTGAGTCCTTCAGTCTGTTTCTTTCTCCTCAAGATTTATTCTACGTTGTGAGGAGGTGAGGAAGGAAGAGCTTTGAAAATGCTGGATTATTCCCCAGACTAATTCAGCTTGATGACAGTGTCACCAGGGCTCAGTTCGACCCTCTGTTTTCTCTTTTTGTTCTCTGTTTGTTGATAAACACCCTATGGCACTGGAAAGCAATCCTTACAATAGGTGTGAATTCAGAACATTTGCCAATATGGGAACTACAGCACTTCCCTCACCTTTCTTCAAGCCTTCTTACATATCCAGCTTTCCCTTGCAGCTGCTGGGGATGGCTCTGCACACAGTGAGAAGCTGCCCTGATGTGTGCAGATGTTTGCTCTGCAGCTTCCCTGGAGTAGCCTAGGGGCAGCGGTGACAAGGTGCTATTAGGAAATCCTCTGCCTTGTTTTCCTTTTGGTGCTGTCCTCCAAAGAAAGCAGCGCATCTGGACTGAGAGAGGCTTTCCTAACAAGCAGCTGCATTGGTTGTATTTTTAACATCCTATTAGGAAGTTTACATGTCTAAACTTGCTGTGCTGCTAGCTCTGTTGGTGATGCCAGCTGGTAGTTCTGAGAGACGTACTTGCTGCCTGTATTTTTCACAGGGCTTCCACCAGTTTAGGATTTGTGAGTTTCATGAGCAGTGCAGTGAAGGTGCATGAAGAGCACAGCTTCGTGGAGGGCAGAGGGCTGGCTCTCTGGGAAGGGAAGGACTTCTGCATTGTTTCCAGCCTCTAAAGAATTCCCCTCAATTGTCCTTGCTGCTGCACAAACCGGAGTTTTTATCAAGAACTGTGTGTAGGTACATTTACAGTGAATGTCCAAAAAGAAAACTTGAATTCTGTCTTCACTGGGAAATACTTACCTATTGTGGGATCCTATCCTGCTATGGGATCCTATCCTGCTATTAGTGGAGGTGGCTGTGTGAAACATCAATTCTGATGACTTGTGTTTACCTACAAGGTAACGAGCTATTTACTGTTCTTAAACCTTGCTACTGTCACCTCAAATGTTCTTTTTAACAGGATGGTGCTTAGCCCAGATTTCTATTGCAACAGTTTATTGCTTTCTCAAGGAGCTCTAATAGGTAGCTTTTTTTCCCCTGTATTACCTTCTGACAGCTCTAAAAAATGGGAACAAAGCTTTGCAGCTTTGCACCTACGTAAGTCCTTTTATCTGATGTACTCAGATGTACATTATAAAGGCTGGAAAGGTCTTACAGTCTTACCACGAGCAGTATACTGTTCTACCTGTGCTGCAGCAAAGTGTGACACACAAGGCAGGTGCAAGTTGCTTTCCCAAGACAAAGCACAGGTTTTCATGGTGCAAATGAGCTTTAAGCAATGAATTTTTCTTTATTTCAGTGATACTTTTAATGTGTGGCAAATCTGTGCCCTACTTAGAGGCAGGACTCGGATATAGTGATGTTGCTCAGTGCTGGATCAGGACAGGACTTTTTGTTTTTACCAGTACACAAGGTAATAGTGGTTGGCTGACTCGTGCTCTCCATAGGCTGTCCATCCAGCAGCTGTCACTTTGCTTTGCCTGCTGGGTAGGTGATGGCTGTGAGTTGCAACACCAACTGTTCAGTGTGGCAGAGACTAAATGATGTGCAAAAGAAGTTTGCAGGACTTCGGTGCAGCACAGAGTGTGCCAAAAGCCATGGGACAGTCAACTTTGTCGTTGCATCTCTTTGCTGGATGTTTTTTATTCACCAAAAGCTCCATCCTAGCATTTTGCAAATTCCTGCAAATCACTGACGTGCACCAAATGAGGCACAGCACAGTTCATTCTGAGCCATTCCAAAGGAGGTGAATGAGACTGAGGAAGCAGAAGGCAGATTTGACCGGAGCCCCCTGAAGAGGTGGGTGCTGGTGGCAGATGAGGTGCCCAAGGTATTTGTTCCCGTGCCCACAGCCAGCAGGGGTGCCTTGCATCCCTTGTGCCTGCACGGCTCGCTCCTCCCTGGGAACCAGCAGCCCCACCAGCCCCTGGGCGTATTGCCCAGTTCACAGCTGCTGTGGGGAGCTGCTGCTTTTCTCTTTCCTGTTATAATAGCAGCCTTCTAAGGCTTCCCCCAGCCAGCCATCTCCTCTGGAATAAAAAGCTGCATGTTTCCGCATGTGACTTCTGCTGTGATGTTTGGGTTCATTTATTGGGATCCTGGGAGCTGGTCGTAACTCTAGAAGGAGGGGAAAGAATGGAAAAAAGGGAAAGAAAAATAAAGGCAGGCCAGGGAAAAGCCAGCCTGCAGCAGGAATTCAACAGAAGATATTAAAACAGGAGTAGTTTTGTAAGGGAAGACGCTGTGCAGAGTTGTGGGGCAGTGGTGGTACAGACATCTGCCTTCTGCTGGACAGCCATGGTAACACCCATTGATTTCCACTAGGATAAAT
>JAOWBP010002978.1:40532810-40551472 GCA_028571105.1 Tragopan temminckii
AGTCTAGTGAGTGAGGGCTCCTGCTCTCTCATTTCATAAGCTTTGTAGGTGGATTTTCCTCTTGACTCTATACTGTAGTATCATATGTTCTGCTTATAGTCCTAGGATGCTTATATATCAGATCTCTTTCTTTGTATCACAATATCTTCATCAAGGGCTCTCCTACCCCTAAACCTTTTAGTATTCTTTATGCCTATGAAGCAAATAATCAAAATCTTCCCCATCGCTGTTTTGACCCTTTGCAAGTGTTTTATCACATCTTTTGAAACCTTTCAGAAAGGGCCACATGCTCAGAAAATGGTTTGAAATGAGTAGTTTGTTTTCCCCAAACATTTTTACCCATCATGTCAAATAAATTTAAAGAAACGTGTGGAAGCCCTCTTTTGCCATTCAAAACTGAATTGCCTTTCTCTGCCTCACACTGCTCTGTATTTAAAATCACTGGCCAAGAGACTTTAAAAGTCCTTTCATAAACTTTGGGTCCAGGAAGCCATCACTCTCCTAAAGGAGCCAAGGAGTCCTTCCTTTGCTAACATCCAGATGAGTACACACAGGCTGGCTCTGGTGACTGCCCAGCTCCCCCAGCCTTTTATCCCAGCTGGATGTAGATCTAATAAATAATTTTAAGAGAAGATATATCCTGAGAAGTCAGAGACATAAAATATGTATGTCCTAGCAAGGGATAAAATGCAAAGAGGAGTCTGATATGTGTACTTTTGTGGGCACACCAACCACTAAGTCATCTACAAGACAAGAGAGTTAATGTTTGTTTTTTAAATCTTTGCATGTTTGTTGTTCCCAGTCTCTCTATAAATACAGTCTTCTAGTGTGTAAAAAGCTGCAAGTCAAAATTTTCATGTTATGGGATATTTCAAATATATCAGGCTCAGGGTGTCCAAATTTGGCTTAATTTTCACAAAACATGCAAAACACAAAGCTTTTGTGGGTACATTAAAGTTAGCCACTCAGTGCAGTGGTTACTTAGTCTTTTGTCACTGAGCGTATGCAGTATCGTGTAAAACCAAGTGAGTTGTTTCTTGCTACTGTTTGTCTTAGGAACCAGTGGCTAAATCAAGACAGAAATGGTAAATGCCAATTTTGTTCAGCCAAGTGAAATTACTGAACAAAGTCCCTGCCCTACTTTCCTACACCCCCAAACATTTCTTCTAAAAACAAAAGGACAGTCCTTTCCTTAGTGCCTTGTTGATAATGCAGGTGAAACCATGTCACTGATCTTGTTTAATGCATTTATTTTGACAGACAAATTTTGGTACTGTCGACTTTCACCTAATCACAAGGTCTTGCACTACGGAGACTTGGAAGAAAGTCCCCAGGGAGAAGTACCCCATGATTCCTTGCAGGATAAATGTAAGTTATGCACAAGGATTGTGCTCTTTTGCTTCTTTCAAGCTAGTTCCTCTTTATAAGATGTAGTGTTTTTTTCTTAATACAGGACATTATCAGCAGCTCTTTTATGGAGATAGAGAGCAGGGAACATTTCCTCATGCCTTCAAATACTGCTGTCCTAGTTTTGGCAAGCGTATATGAGGACTGAGCTCAGCTTTCCAATGAGCTTGTAATTTCATTCAATTTGGAAATGTCGTGCATTTCATGGAGAGGAACACAGTTTATTTTCATTCCTCGTCTAACTGCAGATGTCACATTAAAATAGTTTGGCATATTCAGAAGCGCATCCTGTCCATGGAGACAGCTGTTTCTTCTGTTGCAAACAATCTAGTGACTGGCTGAAAAATTAGAGGTCTTTTTGGAGGCAAACAGAGGTCTTTTTCATTATCATAGCAAGTGGATTTAAAGACAACACGTTGCTTTGAACACTGTTAAAAAGACTCCACATTACTTTGTTGGGAGCGGACATGCCTTTGTGACAGTCTCTACCAGAAGATTTCTTGGGATGTTTTGTAGGGACTAAAGTCATTTTGGAGCCCTTCAGAAACATGCTCTCTCGAAAATTTATCCTTAGTCCTTCAACATAACTTGTAGAGGTTTAACCTGGAGTTCTGAGAAAGTATTTTTGATGTCTGAGACAATGACTGGTAAGGTTCCATCACCGGAAAATGATAACAAAAAAATAAGTGTTGAATAAGGAATCACTGCTTTTTATTCCTGTCTGAACTGCCGTAAGTAGTAAATGCCATTCTTGTCAACATCAAATCAGACCAACTTGTACAAGAATTCAGGTTGGTAGTTCCATTTCTACCGTGGAATAACAAAAAGAATAATTTCTGTAGATGTTAGAAGTTTCTTCAGCCTGAAAATTGAGAAAGAAGAAAATCAGTGATTTAAACTTTTCTTTGTATTGGGAAAATAAAGGCTTGTTTCTCTTTTCTGATCCCCAACCTATCTGCAGGCAGTACCTTTTAAAATTTTTTAAGTGCTCCCAAACTCAGGCTGTGAGAGAAAGAAGAACCTGTCTGATGTTGAAGCCCTGTCATTTCATAGTCACATTCACTTCTTTTCAATACCTTCAGGATGCCTCAGGCTCTTACTGCAGTCCTGGCAGAATGTAGGACAGGGTCTCATATTGCTGCATTGGCACTGCAAGATGCTATTTTACTGGGCAAGGCTTAGAGCAATAGCTCTTGAAAGTTACAGTAGTGTCAGAATGACAGAAAAAGAGTGAAGGTCACACTTGAATTGCAGGCACAGTTACTAGACCAGCAGTTCTCAGATTTGTTTGCTTTGAGCATATTTCCACAATGAAAACCCCAACGCTGACTACAGGCTTCACTTTACATGTGTGTTTCCTGCAGGCTCTTGAGCCTCTATGGGAATGCCATGATCATGTCGGGACAGCAGATTTAAAGGCTATGAAGAATGTAAGATTTATCATTGTGCCTCCCTGCTAGAGTTAGATAAATGAGAGTTGGGAATATTACAAGATGTAAGATTGTAAAGCATCGTTATTATTCTAAGCATGTCAAGCCAAACTGGATTGGGAATTTGGCAGAACATTTTCCGAAAATACTCAGGTGTTCTTTGGATACACTTGTATTGAATTTTGGATTGTTAAGGTCTGAATATGATGTTTAAGATTGTCCTCCATGTACAAAATACAATGGCTTGCATCTCTGGGGAAGTATACGCCTTTAGACCTTCTCATTCTTCTCACTTTTCCTGATCATTTTAGGTTGTTATGATTTGTGAACAGATCAACAGATGAAAGAAAATAGGTGGATGAGAAGCTGGAGGGCTGAGAGAAATAACTGTTTTGTCTACTTCTTGCCAAGCTTGAATATCTTGTGTCTATTTCCAAAAATGAATGTTTTTTACTTCTGTGGATGTCATCTCTCTCTTCAGGCTGGCAGGGTTAAACAAACTGCAGATTCCAGCTGGGACAAAAAGCAGCTGTTCTCTTTTTTGGGGCTTTATTTGTTGTGAGCGAGCCACATCTGTGCTCACACCCTCCAGCATTTTGTAGTCAGCTTCTGATGCCACTTCAAGTCTTTCAGGCTTTAGTGTTATTATGCTGTTCTATATATACAATGTTTTTCTGAGTCGCAGTGGTAATGGACAATTTAAAGATTGTAGAAACTTTCTGTCACTCACTGTCCATACTGTACTGTGGAGTGTATAGATTCTCTATAATGTAATCATGATTGGAAAATTGAATTCCACTTGAAGCTTAGGGAAATGTATGTTTTAGTGACCTCACTACTGTGTGAATGTGTCTGGGTGACAGCAGCTTCCAAAACATTTTCCTACCTTTTTTTTTTTTAATGATTTTTCTTTTTAAAGCAATTGGAATGGGTTATTATAAGCCTTGGTAGGTCCTCGTTCCTGTTAATACTCGAAGCAGCTAAAATGCTGATGACAGTTAGATAAAGAAATACGTATTTGTAAAATGCATGTAGGCATTAACAGAAGGGCAGCAGCATCGACAGAGATCAGGGGTCCAATTCACTCAGCATCCTCCATTTAGCAGAGACTTTACCCAGAGGCCCTGGGAAGAGCAACAATTACATATTATAACAATGACATATTACAGGCATATTACATTAGTAAGAGAGAAATCAGTATATGTTGTTAAGATATACAAATACACACAAAGCAGATGCACGTGTATATGGAATGCTCTTTCCCAGGGTAGCCTCAACAGGCAAGGAGAGACTCAGCTTTTTATCCACAGGTGTGAAATCTTGTCAAGAATTGCTGCTTCTTTGAAGAAGCATTGTTATTGCTTCTTCTAGTTGTTTTATTACAGTTTTCTTTCTTAGAACAGGCTGGAAATGGCAGGGAGTGACAATTTTAACACATTAGTCTTGGCTCTTTTTAGACCCTGTAGCTTTTACACATCTTGGTTTTAACTCATTTTCTGGTTTTGTTTGTTTGTTTTTGTTGTTCTTGCTTCTTGGATTTTTGCTTTAATGCAGTGCCAGTGGCAGATATAAAAGCTGTTGTGACTGGGAAAGACTGCCCTCACATGAAGGAGAAAGGAGCTCTAAAACAAAACAAGGTATGGCTCTCAAATTCATATGCATGCACACCCTGAGGAAAGCAAGACTGGTCAACCCAACCTTCCCTGAAGCAATAGATATTTTCCATTCCAACCTGACACCTTTCTGTGTATGCACAGGTGCTTTGTTTTCACCTCAGACCATTTGAGTTGAATAGTTAGGACAACCTACTGTCCTTTTCTCAGATTTCCTGACAGATGTTCATTGTCATATGCCCAGAGCACATTAGGATAGTCTTCAGTAGTGATGTCTTCCACTTCTAAGGCAAAGTAGTTTTGACCACTGCTGCAAAGCACAGCAGCAATGGCTTTTGGTACCTATTCTTCTATTGTCTCTAATAACTGGTTTGTTCCAGCTGTATTCTCTGATGAGTTCACGTTCATTGAACACCAGCACATGCCAAAATTGCAATTAATGTCTGGCTGGTGATAACTTGAGGTCCATTCAGGTAGAAAAATAACTGCCAACAAAAGGATGTAAGGTAGGTGCTAGGCAATGAATGAGGTGTATAAGGATGTATTCAGCAGTGCATTTGGAAAAAAAATAGGAGACAGTGGTCAGCCTAAATTAGATTTATGCTACTCTATCAGAATTTCAAATTGAGCTGACGCTAAGACTCAAGTTGTTCAGTGCCAGAGACTTGCACAGTTTTTGTTAGTAAGCATTGCCACCACAGTAAGAAGAAATTGAGTTACTAGCAAACTCTGACACCCTTGGAGGTGAAGGTCTTCATCCATATTGTATTACACATATTCATGAGGTTTCAATCAGATTTAACTGTCTGACTTGACAAGAACGAATCAGATCCCAGTGATGTTCAGTCTGACCCAGAACCACATCATGAGCTCTGGAAGCTGGGTCAGAATTTCAAGTACCTGCAAGTGAGGACGTTTGGAACCAACAAGAGATTTTTATGGACAGAACTGCAAAGTTAAGAGTCCTTTCTTCAACACCTTAAGAACAAAATGCATACATTCAGTGTTCAAATAAATACTGGAGAAAAGTTGAGAGGAAAGCTATAGAAAACGAAAAGGCACTGTCAAAACCATATCACACAATCATTGCAGCTTCATTACTGACTTTTCTTACTTTAGCTATTGATGAAGATAGATAGATATGCAGAGCATCTCAATTATTCTGTGTTTCTCACAAATGCAAAGTGGTTTATTAGGATACTCCCATCTCTTTTCAGCATTGAGTTACATGGTGAGAAATGAAAAAAGTCAAGCCATATGAGAAAAAAAAATCCCAAGAATATCTTTCCTTGTTGATTTGCTGAATCAGAGCAAAAACACACACGTACACAATAGATTACATAGAACTCCTACCTCAATTTACAACTGAACCATCAAGAGTATTTGGCTGGGACATTTCTATGATGCATATAAAGTATTTTTAGTGTTTCCTTGTCTTAGCTCTCATACATCCTCACAAAAGGAAAGGTAGGAGCAATGAAAGCAGTGGGCGGCAGCGATGGAAATTTGTCATCTTTATAGAGAAGAAATGTCTCAATAGTATTTAATGCTAAATAGCAATGCTGCAGATCAGTTTGTCCTCAGCTGTCAGCATTGCTCCATTTCCTCAGTAAAATTGCTTTGGATTAGTGTAAAACTGTCTGAGGATGTGAAGATCAGGAGATGATAGTTAGCACAGCTCCATCCACAGCTGGAGCATTCAATTTCTGATCCAAGCAACAATGATTATTATGGCTTTTTTACTATTTCTGATTGTTTTATTTTGTTTTGCTTGGTTGTTTTCTGCTTTATTTTGGTTTAGTTTTCTTTGGAAATCACAGTATTTGGGAATTTATTTGTCTTCCCAAACAGAACTGCACAATATTGCAACAACTTAATATTGCAGTGTCATAGGAATAACATATCATTGTTTACTGAGTACCAAACAGTGGATGGTGAGATGAAGAGGAAAAAGCCAAGCATAGAATGCAATTTGTCTGAGTTCAGGGTATTAAACCTTTTCTTCCTGAATTTTCACAATTGGTGATATATTTTTAAGAGGACTTCTCGACCACTGCATTCTTTTTGTGTGTAGTGTGTGTGTGTATGTATGTATATATGTATAAGGTGAATATATATATATGTACATATCAACCATTATAATGTTTATTCATTGCCTGAAAGGAAAATTGAATGGTGGAACGCCACTGCTGTGAGCATAGCTGGAATTGGCAGAATGTCCATAGCAAAGGCTTCAGCATGTCATAATTTGCTGCACATGGCTGTTATTCTTCCAGTGGGGCCATTTAGAAATAAATAAGAGATAAACTGAGTTGGAATTTGCATGCTCATGAAGCTGGAACTACTTGATAGGACCATTGTTATTCATCTTACTTGTGTTTTTAAGTTGTAGTTAAAAGTCCTCTTTCCAAACTCTTGAGTAATATTAATTAATTTCAAGGAAATTAAATGTTCTACATTTTGCAGCATTCAAAGCAAAGCATAAGAGAATAATTTGGATAAAATATTGCTGTGAATTTGTTATTCTATCAGCCTGTGTTTGCTGATGCAGTAGTCTTCAGGCTTCATGCCCGCTTAGTCTGCAGAAATGATTCTGCTCACTTCCCTGTACTCCTGCAGCTTCTCTTCTATTTCATGTTAGTTGAAAAAGTGCCCTGTCACAATATAAATATAGAGTTCTCTCAGGAGGAACTCCTGGGTCTGGCAAGTAACCTTTATTAAGTTTACTCAGCCTTTGCAAAGACACCAGCTTTGGTGACAGAGTAGAAAGAGGTCATTCCAGCTGCATGGTATCACTCAATCACAGACCCTTTAAATATCTGTTTATCTAAATAGCATTTCTCCAGTTGGTCCAGGTAGCAGGAGAGAGAGGAAAGTTTTTCCCCTTACAAGCATCTAGGGAAGGGCAAGTGTCTGAAACATGCAAGAGGGCAAGGAGCTAGGAGTGCCAAGGTACTGAGTTCAGCAGGTTGAAGTGAGGGAGAAATAAAGCAAAACAAGGAAGAAACAGATTTGAAGGAATGGGAGAGAGTTAAAATCAGAGAGCAAGAGGAAGTGGTGGAAAAGGCTGGAGTAGAAAATGCCTTTGAAAAGAGTTGAAAAGTAGAACAGAAGTGGCAGAGAAAATCACAGATGGTTAGTGGAGACTACTGGTCCTCCTCCAGGAATTGCTGAATCCTCAAAATCACCTGTCCTTCATAGGAGCAGACCAAAGCCAGGTGGGTGTCTGACAAGTCAGACAGACCAACTACTGAGACCTCCATCAATATGGAAGACCAGATGGCAACTCCAGCCTTAGGCTTCCACTCTTCTTGACTGTTTGCTGTGCATGAGATAGCAGAGATGCTGGAGCCTGGGAGCTGTAATTCCTGAGCTGTTGGTCTCTGGAGCAGCAAACAAAGAAGCCAAACTAAAATCAGGGCTGCCAAACTTCTACTTTGCACATAAAAGGAAGCTTGGTGCCTTAAATCTAGTCCTATCTGCTTAGGAGTGTCTAAATTTGTGGCTTGCTTTCGTGTTCCTCTCTCAGACAGGGCTTTTCTCTTCTTTTCCTTTTTTGGGGATGAACAAAATCTGCATTCCCTTGAAATTCTCCAAAGGACAAACGATCAGAAACCAGGCCAATAGAATTGTTGTTGACTTTCATGAACATCATAGGACAGCAGTACAAGCCCTTTTGTCAGTGATATCTTTCATTTTCGCAACCTCAGCTGCATGACTTGGCATGTTCTGATGTCAGTAACTGATGACGCTGTGAGGAGATAATGCCAGCTTTGTGTGGGCAGCAGTAAATTTGTTTCCTTAATGAGGGATATCACTCTTAATAAGGTGTGGCTTAGAGACATGCCTAGCACACAGAAAAGCTATGTGAGCCACGAGCAATCTGTTTGCTTAGCGTACCAACAGTAGGAGTAGCTGCAGCTTTCTTGGAGATTTAGCACAGACTCGTCTCCTGTGGCTTGGCAATACTGCAAATTGGACCTAATAACTATACTCAGGGAAATCAGCAGCATTTCCCATGAGATCCCGATCTCTGATCAGCCAAGATTATCCTTAATGATTACAAGTTTCTATGGTTCACTCCGCTCTTAATCACACAAACTCAAAAATAAAGTAACCCTTTCTGAAATCCAAGGATCTGTGCATGTGTTGGACCAGGAGATGAAGGTGGGAGTCTAGACCAACACACATGCTGCAGTCCCTGCAGTCAACTCCGATTTTAAAACTGAACGTAGCAAATTTAAGAAGCGGTGCTGTTATTGCTGCTGGCAGCATAGGGCCTGTTGTCAGCTGAGAATCAGCTGGCGATCAACCTTATGAGGCTCAGGAAGCCAAGAGGCGAAACGAACAGGATGTATGATGCAGATGAAAGTAGTTCTGAGTCAGCACTCTCCCGTTGTAGCCAGGTCTTTTTTTTCCCACACAGTTATTATTTACATATCAGCTATCAGGTTGAGAAATGGTTGTAGCAGCGTTTATAGTGATGTGTGCAGTAACCGTGATAACATCCTTGTATGCTCACTGTTGGCTAGTGAAAGTTCATTATTTATTCACATTGGTTGGGTTTCCCTGTAGGAACCCAGCTCCAGGTACCCTGTAGGGAAGACTAGTGCTTAATGAATTCATTTTGTCACCTTTGAAGTTACAGCTTCAATGCTGAGGAGAAAAAATTTGATGGTTTGTCTTCTCCCAAGATTCATTTGGGTCCTTACAACTAAATAAGCCAGATAGTTACTTTGCACCTGCTGATACTGTTTCAGGTGAAGATTAAATGACAGAAATCTTTTGGGAATTAATAATTTCACAGATTTCCAAGTGCACTTGTATGGGTTATATTGATTTTAGTCCTCAGTGAGTGAGCAATAGTCAGCAGTGAGTTAATTTTACCTGAAGCGTCTGTGTTGGAGTTCCTTCTGTGCCCATCTCTTGCAATGGTCTGGTACTTTGTGGCTTTGGCCAGGCCAGGGGAGTACCATAGCTTATTTTCCCATTTATATGGGGAAGTAAGAAAGACCTACATGTATGAATGCCTCTTTTGGAACATTAACATGTGTTTCTTTGTCTTTTTTCAGGAAGTGCTAGAGCTTGCATTCTCCATATTGTATGATTCAAGTGGCCAACTGAATTTCATTGCTCCAGACAAGCATGAGGTGAGTCAAGTTCAGAGCACAGAAGCTTCTTTGAAGCCCTCTCAGTTCCTCAGCATTTTAAGAACATAGAAATGGTCACCCTATTACACAGTACAGATCCGTCTGAACCTGTGTCATGTCCCACAACAAACTGAAAGCAGAGAGATTAGTGTGGGAACAAGACCTGCAGTTTTCATGTGTATCCTGAGCTGTGTGTTTTGCATTTATGTGTCACAGAGCACCATGGGGGACAAAATCCAGGACAATATTTCTAAGACCTACTGATATTAAAACTATAAGTAAGGGAAAGAAGGGAGTTCAGGAAAACGTCACAGTTCCACAGACTTGGCTCACCATTTTTGGTGCAATAAAGATTTTTCTTTGGTCTGTGTTAGACACTGAAACACTTTGCTATGTATTCTATTTTGTGAACTTTAATTCAACATCAGTGATTGTACAGCCAAACTGTTCATGAATCACTACTGTCTTCAGCTCGTCTTGACCATGCCTGTATAATCAAGGGCTCAACACTCAGTCTCAATTTTATGTGTTCTCCAGAACAGCATATCCTCTTAATTTCGTGCTTCTTGAAAGCATTTATGACAGATGATAATAGAAAGTCATTTCTCTTGCATCTCCATCAGTGGATGCAACAGGGGCTTGCAGTTGGTCTCACTTTTGTATGAAGTGTAAATAACAACAGCAAGGCACGGTGGTGGTCTCCTCCCTCCTTCTTTCTCTTACTTAATAACAGAAGGAATGGACAGTATTGTTGCCTTTTGAGAGATGATGGAATTTATTTACGTAATTATGTGGAAGCATCACAAGTGATTCTCTCAAAGAACTTGGAATTTTCAAATAAAAATTTGGCTGAGAAATATTGCTGGTAAATTTTCATCCACGAGCAGCAGGATCCCAGGCATAATGTGCCATTAGAGCTGTTGGTCCAAATCAAACATGATTGTCTTCATCCACTGAACTGGACCTATGTTAGGTACTTTCTGGTATGAATTCTCCAGAAATTGAATTCTAGTCTGTTTCAGCTCATAAAAGCAAATAGTCATGAAAGTCAACAGATTTTTCAGTTACTTCTGTTGCAAATATAGCCGAAGGGTACAAGCGTATTTTAATGGTCTGAATGTTCAAAAACTGCTACTGTACCACACTGGCTGATGCTAGCATTGAGGTGCACTAGTGATTGTGTTAAAACACCTCTATTATCTTTATATCTCTTTTTGATCTTATGGAGCTTCTTTGAAGCAAAAATAATATGCTCAAAAAGGGGCCAGAGGCAACAATCTCTGCTGCTATTTGATAGTTCCCACATGAACATCTTCAAAAGGGCATCTCCCTTCTCCTGTACTTTTTCTTGAATTACAGAGGAATGAGTTATGGCTAGAGTGAATAGTGCAAGCGTACAGAGGAAGCACCCACAAGGAAAGGCAGTTAGGTTGTTGTGATTCTTGATTCTTCCTCGTGATTCTTCATCCAAGTAACTGAAGTGATTGTTGATAAAAATGCTGATTTAACAACATTGTCAGCTTGGAGATTTCACAGGTGGCAGCTCAAGATTTGGATAGCTTTGTGTAAAGTGCCAGAAATGACATTAGCGCCTGAAAATTTCAGGTCAGGTTTAGAGAGCTTTTTTTTCTGCAGTCTTTTTGACTGTAGAGAGAGCTTTGAAGGTGGGAATCTAGTGTGTCCTAAAACAACTGGGGTGATAGGATTAATACAAGTTGTAAGGGACCTTGGGAGGTCCTCAGTTTAACCTCTTGCTCAAAGCAGGTCAGCAGTGAGCTCAGACCAGATTGCTTGGGGCTGTATCCAGATGGATCTGGAAAACCTTCAGAGATGGAGCCTGTGCAGTCTTTCTCACTGTTTGGCTCCACTGCTTGACTCCTAACGTGTTTTTTTTTTTTTTAATAAAATCTCATTACAGAACCAATGTCATTGAGATTTGGACCTCTTTCTTGCACACTTAAGTATGGCAATACCCGTAGCCATCTGTTGGAGCTTACTGCTAGCCAGAGGATTCAGCACTGAGAGATCACTTCATCATATTTGTTTTTCATTTAAATACTAATAGCTGGTTTCAACTACATAGCAAAAAGATGGATTAATCTTATCCTTGATTTTTGACAGAGAAACTGATGAAGTAGGCTATAATTAGGTTTCTCTGGAATTTTATGAAAATGAATCTGTAGTAAATTAATTTTTCAGTGGCTCTTATTCTGTTTTGAATATAAAAAAGAAAAAAGCCATTGAATGAATGCCTCTGTTTTTCTACCTTCTCATTAGGATTTCTCTCTGCTCAAAATGTGCGGTTTAATTAGAGGCACTTGCCAATATGGAGATTAGAGAGGAATCCCCTTTTCCAGGCCATTGCACTCATTTGAATTCTGGCCAGAATTTAGTTTCTGTGGGCCCTGAATGAGTTATATCTGGAAGAGGAGAGAATCACAATTCTGCTTTCTGGATCACTGGTATTCCTCCACAGAGAAAGTCCTGGCCGTACTCACTGAGCAAGTGATGGACGATTTACGTCAGGTGCTGCATCTGTTGAATGGATGCTCTGCACTTCTGTAACTTGAGCAGAGCCCTTTGCCATTCTGTTCCTTTCTTGAAAGTGCATGCTAGGAAGATTTTCCCAAAGAAAGATTTCAAGTTGGTCATAAAGAAAAAATTGTAGTACGTTTAAAAATAATTACAGGTCTAGGGTAGCTTTTTTTCTTTTCTTGATATTCTGCATACTCTCCACAGTAGTTGCATGCTTTAGAAGTCTTCAGTGGCACACTTTGAGAGCTTAGAATAAGTAGGGAAATTGTTTCCTTGGTACTTGTTAGCAGGACAGCCTGAACCCTCGTGTCTCTTCTATGTAGCTGATCTGTACCCTCAAGTCTGTTTTGTATAGCTAATCATATTAAAGCTGCAGCTTGGCTTACCAATACCCTGAGTGAATTTCTAGCTCTGGTGCTCTTGTGGTACTGACTTAAATGGGTCAGATTTCACTTTGGATGTTGAAGTGTATTAACCATCCTATTTGAAAAACATGCCCTTTTTCTGAGTGAAGACGTACCCCAGGAGGGGGCTTTCTCTCCATCTTTCTTTAAGATAATCTTCATTTCTGCTGTAGGATGAAGTCAACTGTGGCTATCTTTAGATTTGCCAATATCGTGTAGCAAATGGTCAGCTAAATTTAAAATCCATTTTTTGGCATGAAATCTAGCAGAAGTATTTGTAAGATAAAAATGTAGTTACGGTTGATTTAATTTTCTCCTGCAAACTAGGACACAAGTTCATGATTGAACTCTTTATTTTTAGATGATAGCATTTGAGTACTTCTGTTCATGGTTGAATAGATGGCCTGTAGTAATAAATGAAAGAGACTTATTTTGATATAAGTTGACTGTACATCACCAATCTCCCACGGGCTTGTTACGTATTTAAAATGGTTGTTCAGCCAGTGTTTGTCTCAAGCTGTCAGCCATTGAGAAAGATAGCATCTTCTATTAGGAAAAAGCTAACAATAAAGAGAAGGTTTTAGAGACCAGTTCAGCATTTGCAGCATTTAGAATGACACCAGGTAGTTTGGCATATTATTTTCATGAAGGACGCAGCATTGACTGGCACTGCGGTTTTCACAGTATGTTCTTTTACACTCTGTAAAGTAGAGGTTAAATAGGCACAGATTGATTGGTCAATGACGGCATATCTCTGCACAGGTCTGTTGATACCACCTTGTTATGATTTGTTTTGCTATAGATTAAATTGGGTAGTTTATAGAGGATTTCTTACGGAAAGAATCAAGGGGATTTTGAGCTGGAAATCAGCTAATTTAACTTCATGGAAAAAATAGAATAGTGTGGGCAAAAGGGCACCATAGAGATCATCTAATTCCAATTCCCAGTAGCCCTGCCGCTGGCAGGGTTGCCACCCACTAGTTTTATTTGTCCAGAGCCCCATCCAGCTTGGCTTTGAATGCCTCAACGAATGGGTCATCCACAATTTAGTTGTCCTGGTAACAGAAGTTTGATGTAAGAGAATCATGCTCTGTAAATACAGGGAAAAGGAGGAGGAGAAGGAGACATCTCCAAATGTTCCTTATCCTAGGTGAAGTTTCATTCTTTCTCATTTAACTTTTGGGGAATATTCTACAAGAAGTTTGGAGCAAACATCAAGCTGTCAAACCATCTAGAGGTTTTCATTTCTTCCTACTTTTAGAGCATTCTTTATTTTCTGAGCAGTTTATTGGAACATACCTTCTTTGTGATGTGAAGTAGTAAAATGAATCAACCTCATTTTAGGTCACTTAGTAAGTCCTGAGGGAGCAATAACCGTAGAAGAACTAACCAGACAATCAGTCTGTATCCAGAAAGTCTATTAATGACAATTTTCCTCTTTTTCCTGTGCAGTACTGTGTATGGACCGATGGGCTGAATGCCCTCCTTGGGAAAGATATGTTGAGTGATTTGACACGAAACGACTTAGATACGCTGCTCAGCATGGAGATAAAGCTACGCCTCCTTGACTTGGAAAATATACAGATCCCAGATGCTCCTCCACCTATCCCAAAGGAGCCCAGCAACTATGACTTTGTTTATGACTGTAACTGAGGCTGCCACTGAAACTTGCTTCGAAACTGGAAATATTATAACTGGAGAGATATTAAAAAGAGAAGAGTGTATGAGAAAAACAGAAACCCACTTGTGCACCTTGGATTTTGGCTTTGGGGAGGGATGTAGAAACACTTGCATTCTTCCCCACTCCCTGCATTCTTTCCTTTCCCATTCCCATCTTCCCCATTGCTCATTCAACTCCACATTGCTTTAATTAACTTTTAATTGCAGGCCACTGGCCTTGCTTAAGGCAAAGACTGCCACTAAGAAGCACCCTCTTGAGGACTTTTTTTACATTTTTAATACTGGAATAGACATTCTTAACTAAAGGACAACGCTACCAAACCGCATGCCTCTGGCACCCACTTGTCAGAGTGGAGGCTCTAACTGGAAGGACGAGGGAGGTAGGGAGAAGAAGCAGCTACTGTAAGCAGAAGATTTCCCCAGATACTCCCAAGAGTTTGCTCACAACTGAATCCAATGCAATGACAAAAAAAAAAAAAAAAAAAGTTAACTGCTTCCCAGTACTCACACCGTTCATCGCTGTCATTGTTCTCTTCACTGTCATCTCAGCTCTTGTCACTGGCCTTCACCCAACTGATCAGCTCTCAGAACGGAAAGTCTGCAGGTTTTTGCTGTACCATATGCTGTGATGCCGCAACAGCTTTTAACTTCTTTTCCTCCCAGCTCTCAAATAGCCCTACACTAGCAGTCCACTAGCACAAACTGTTTATGAAGCCACTAGTGTGCCCTGTCCCTGTAGCATTCCCTAAGCCTCAACTGCCTCTAAAATTGGCTTGTTCCTACTCAGAGTTATTTTTATTTTCTTGGTCCAAAGTTCAACAGTAATTTCCAGAAGTTAATTATAACTACCAGACATCTAGGTTTACATTGTTGTCATTGCTACAGTGTTACAAATTTGCAAGGGATTTTCTTTTGTACGGGTTCTAATTTTATTTTATTTTTTATTTTGCCAGACAAATATATTTAATGAAAACTAATTTCATTGTGAGTACTTTTGGGGAACAATATTTTTACTTAATTTCCATTTGGAACACTTGCCCTGAGGGGAAATACCAATTTTCCCTTCAACTTTGCTGTTGAATAAAGATCTGAGTTGTGAAGATTCTTGGAACTTTGTTTTTCTTCTGAAATTGTCTTTCATTCTGTGTGGTTCCTAGCGGTTTTGTCAAGTGTTTGGTACAAAGAGGAGAGGGAAAGGCTGACCTTTCTCATCTGCACCTGATTTCATTGACTGGTTTGCTTGTGGTGACGAGAATGAGGTGAGTCCAGAGATACTCACTTGCTGCAGGTACGCAAGCCTTCCTGTGTTAAGGAGCCTTTCAGAAATCTGAAATCAAAGCACATTCGTGCTTATGATCAATTCAAAGCTGCAGCCTTAGTGTGTTTGCTGGAGTAACTGTTCCTCTACTTCCATTTTCTCTATGAAGAGTGTTTCTTGCTGGAAAGGACAGGTACTGGGGAAGACTGGAAGATTCTCCCTGCTTTTCTTCTGGGTAATTCATCAAGTTCAGTCTCTTAGTGCTGAGTCTAGATCTGGAGGAACCCACCAGCCCTTATAGCTGAAGACAAATTTTTATTTGTGTTGGTTCTTCTCCTGCTCAGACCCAGCCTTAAAAAGACTGCGAGGGGCTTTGATCAGAGCTTGGACTATGGAGAAACCTGGAGACTGGCTCCAGTTTAAACAGACAAGAGAAGATATTGGTTCAAGTGGCTTCTGTCCATCAGGCTGTCTGGAACAAGCATCCTGACTGACCTTACAGCAGGTGGGAAGTTATGTCCTTCAGGTACAGTTGAAACGGGAGTCAGTTGGTTTAGGTGGTGATGGATGGTCACATAAAGAGTACAGAGATAATATGGACTACGGCCTGAGAGGAAATTCAATATGAATGAGAATGAGCGATGAGTAGTGTAGGAAGTGGAAGTCTGAGTTATTTTATTCTGTGGAGTCTTTTAATACAAGGCAGTCAGGGGTCATGAATGAGTGGCTTGCAGGGATTTGGGGAGGGGTCCTGGAGCTGGAGACAAAGGTAAGAACACATTTATTTACCAAGCACTGATGCCTTCCGACTTCCTGAAGACCAGACTCAGAGCAAGACAGAGAATCCAAGTGGTTTTATTAACCTCCTTGACTCAGCTGGGTGAGTTGGCTGCGCATAACCTTTACTTAGCACTGGTTATGAACTGCAGAGCTGCTTGTGTGTCATTGGCAAAAGAAATGCCTGTGGCTTCTGGATTGACCCTGTCGCTGCTGCTCAGGGGCAATCCAACAAAGAGATCTTAACAGGAGCACAGCTGTGTGAGCACTGGAGAGCAGCAAACAAAACCTCACTCCTGAGGATGAATTGTGCAGGAGGAGGAGGTTACACTTGGTTCTCCCACAAAGGTGAGTGCCCCAAGCTGCAGGGATGCTAAATTTGTCCCCCTACGTGTCCTGCCTGTGCCATCAGAAAGAAGAGACTTGGGCTCCATGCTGGCAGAATAGCTTGTGCAGCTATTTTAGCAACACACCTACAGCAGTGCAAAGGGTCATGGTGCAAACACGAATCCTGCCTCCAGTTTCTAGAGCAGTCACACAGCTCGTTTCACCATTATGAAATTAAAAAAAATGTTTGGTGATGAACGAGCACCCTGCTGCTTCCCATTCATTTAAAAAAACAAGAATTAAAATGGCAGTTTCATTCGCTTGTGCTGTTGTATGTTCTGAGGAAGCTTTTAAGGCTTTCCCTTCAAGAAGCTTCAGAAATAGAATTGCTGTTGAAGTTTTGTGTATAAATTCGAAACACTAAATGGGTAATTGCTTGTAAAAGCTATAAAGGGGAGAGAAAAAAAAAATAATAAGCCTAATTTTAGCTCTTGTTTTTGAAATGACTTTCTCTTTGAAAGTTAATATATTCTTTACAAGAAAACATGAATCTGGAAAAATACATATCTTAAGTCAGCTGTTTGTCCTGCCTGGAAGACCAAGAGAGGAGAAGCAGTGCTGAGCAATCCTGCCCAGAAGAAAGCTATGTGTCATGGGAAGGGCTTTCTGTCATGGCTTACAGTTCTTCTTTTCCAAAGCAATTCTTTTTTTAGCACACAGAACACTTTAACATTACAGCCTGCAGAGAAAATAACATTCTCTTGCAGAGCAGCAAGTAGGTGATGACTGTTTTTTGGGTTGCAAAACTACCATGCAAGATCTTGATTACTTTATTTGTGAAATCCTCCTGATGCCCTCTCCAGGATTGCGTTCTGCCTGCCTGAGGCGTTGTTACCAGCATTTCTCTCATGTCAGTGCTTCCCAGTAATGAAGATGTGTCGCATGCACAGCCTTGGGTATGCGGTGGGACCCACTGCGTTCACACACTCTGACTGATGAAGGAAAGGAAGAATGACCCTTCACAGTGCTGAGGATAAAACCCTGCACGTTGGAAAACATTCATATGATGTTGCCTTCTCTAGAGCTTGCTGAACTGGGGTAAGATGTGCTCAGCGTTCCTCACTGGATGATAATTATGGTTGAATATTGAACATCCACGTGGCTTCCTGATTAACATAGCGCTTAGGTTTGTCCCTGTGCAGCAGGAGAGCCTTGATTTCAGACTCATGAGCAGCACCTAAATTTCGGTGTGTGCTGACGTTGGGTGAAGGCTTTATCTGTGCAGAAACACAATTTTGCCCATTTCTGAGCTTTCACAACACACTCAGAGGCAATGCGGTAATGATTTTGCTGTGTCCTTTGTGATCGGGCTGGCGCCACTAGTTACCTCGTGATGCTGAAGGAGACACTGCCTGGCTACTGAATGGCTCTGCAGCTGCTCCACGCATCCTTGGGACTTCGGCAGAGGTAGAAGGGTTGAAAGGGACTCTCCTTTTGGCGTGAAGTCAGGCTGAAGCGTGAGAGTAGGGTGGTGTCTACAGAGAATTTTGTTGGAGCAGCACCACGTATAAAATGGATGTTGGCAGAGTGATGAATTTTTATTGCAAGGTGATTTCAAAGTGCTTATTCAGGGAGCGCAGCCTCGTGAGGGCAAGGTTAAAGAACTGGAGAGAGCTTCACACTCACTTAGTGACATACTTACATTTTATTTCTCCTTCTTGCTGGGAGACTGTGGATGTCTCTGGGGTGCAGAGGTGCTCTGGTGGTGCTCAGCTTGCAGGGACACAGGCAGAACCTAGGCTATCCTTCCTTAGCCATCCTTCTGCAAGCAGAGAGATTGCTGTTGAAAATAGAGGAATTTTAAAAACTGATGTTTTTTTTCCGACAGATAATTTCTCAGACATCCCACTCAGGTTGTTGTGAAGGGATCTATAGCTTTTTTGGCTTTATGTGATCTTGCAACAGCCAAAAAAGTCTCCTCGTGTTGGAAGTCTCACCCAAATGCTCTCCCATTCTTTTTACCACTTGTTTATCAGTTATTTCCTATGAGACGTGGTCCATGGGACAGTCACGAAACCTGG
>JAOWBP010002978.1:40560394-40572169 GCA_028571105.1 Tragopan temminckii
AAAGGAAAGGAAAGGAAAGGAAAGGAAAGGAAAGGAAAGGAAAGGAAAGGAAAGGAAAGGAAAGGAAAGGAAAGAAGAGGGGAAAGAGGGAAGGGGAGGAAAGAGGGAAGAGGGAAGAGGGAAGAGGGAAGAGGGAAGAGGGAAGAGGGAAGAGGGAAGAGGGAAGGGAAAAGTACAGTAACATGTGCAGTGACTTGGACAGAACAGAATAGAAGAATACCCAGTGCCAACTGTGATCTCCTTTCGTAAGGTGATCATTTCATATTTCAAGGGAGTGTCTCCCTTCTTCAGCCAGTCACTCCCTGCTCCTGACAGATGATATACTGATGTTTATTTGTCCTGTTTCAGGGCCTCAAGTGAGTATTTTACATCCCCTTGTCATGGCTTTTTTCATTGTGTCAGCCACGTACATAAATAGGTCCTCAGGGACCCATTACCAAAAGCAACACTGAGAATAACTCCATCCTTGCATCTCATTTCACACTTTTAGTAGCAATCACACAAAGCATCCCCTTTGGGGAAAGGGTAACTATTTCCTTTGGGAGTGCTGGCAGTGCTGGCAATGCTGCCTAAGCCCTCGTTCAGATCAGAAGCCCTAACTGTTTCATTACATCTCTATCAGGAATGGAGGCTGAAACCTAACCCATCCCCAAGCTCATTTGTCACCACCACCCAAGCTGTTTTCCATTAGTTGTCAGGAACTAATATTGAAGTACAAGCAATGAAGGAGATTTATGGGTCCTTCAGACCCCAGCAACAAAACTCCTGATCTCAGGGCCTGCTCCAGGGATCACATTTGTTCAGGGGATGCACACATGCACTGCCACCTTGTCCTCTGTGCTCACGGAAATTCAGACTGGGCTCTGTTCTTCTCCGCCTGCTTTGCTTTGGGTTTTTTGGCAGCCTGACGTGTGTGCAGGTTTCTCTCAGCCCTGTCCATTACTCGAAGAGGCTTGGGAGTGCAACTGGAGACCACGAGTCATGAGGTGCTAAGTGGGGCCTGCAGTCGTCCATTGGTCCTTGTGGGCCTGCCTAAAGTCTGGCAGCTGGTGGCAGCTGAAGCTCTCTCTTAAGGGCCATGCCCCATGCACTGCACTCTCTACTGGTCTACATGTGGACGTCAGGCCACTGGTGTTTAGCTCTGTGGGCCTCTAGGCCTTACCAGCCATGGTCAGCCATCCCAGGACCAGACCAGGAGCCTTGTGACAGCCCTGCATCCTGTTGGGTCTAGTGCCAATGAGGGGACATGAGGATGCTCATAAGCACAGAATGATCCTGCTGCACTGCTCAAGGCAGAGGACACCCCAGGCTGCTTTTGGCAAGCAGCAGGTGTGTCCCAGATATACCTTTCCTGGCTCAGGTGGTGCACGCAAGCAAAATGGAAGTTTTTATGATCAAATCCTTTTCTTTGGGATAGATCTAATGCTTCTTTTTTTTAATTTTTCACCTCTCGTTCATGTGCTCATTAAGAAGATACATCACCACATGTTCCTTCACTGCTCTACCCAGGTACTATTAGGTCTCACTGTCTTTGGGACTCGAAAGCCATATAAAACTGACTTGGCAAAAGGCAGAACCAGCTATGTGATTTGAGTGGGAGGAATTAAAACTCAGCATCAGCAGGGGGGCACCTTGCCAGCTGGCCTCTAAATCTGTACATGTAGATCCCTTGTTTGTCTGACCAGATTGCGTGTTCTAAAGGCTTTGAGGTTTTCTTTAATTGGTTAAAGAGCTTCGTGAATGCGCAAGATCTCATGAAATGCAGTTACATGCGATTGCAGGTTATCTCACTGCTCTTTCCAGCCTCAAATTCAAGACAGTGATCCCACTGATGATGGGATAGAGCTGTGTGCTCTGCAGCTCACCTTGCTGGGGAGCAGCCTTGGAGATATCTATATGCTTTCTAAGCTCTGTTGTGTAGATTCGTGTTTTGCTACAGAGACAAATTGGAAACCATTCTCCAGACCTCAGTGCTAGGAAGATTTTCTCCTTGCCTATTATTAGCACTCTGCTTTTGCAGCAAGCACTCAATATGCACAGTTTTAAAGGACTTCAAAGTGTCATCGGGAACCAAGTGATATGTATGTTAAAGAGGGTTTAATGGAGCTGCAGTCACCGTAGCACAGCAACTTTTTATAGCAAGTTTCTACAGCGTTAAGAAAAACATCCTGCAGATTTCAGCAGGGCTGGCATATGGATAAGACACTTTGCACTATGATTTTTGTTTATCTGCTATTTAAAATAGCAGAAAGAGAGAGCCACTCTGAACAGTGCTGTCTATATGAGGAATGGTAAGCAGGAACTGTAAAGCTCAGGCAACAGCTATTACCCCTCCTTTAAGGTTTTTTTGTTTGTTTGTTTGTTTGTTTGCCTAGAGAAGGAAAAACATGCATTTGCAAGTGAATTGGAATAAAGAATGAGTATGTACCACAATATGCATTCACAGTGAAGCTTTTAATAATCTTTTTATTTTCTGGAGCCACTAGATTATAGAACCATGGATGATGAGATAAATTCTGCTTCCCAGAGCTGAGGCAGACTTCCAAGGACCCACTCCCAAGACAAAATGGGTGGGATTCCCACAGAGGGGAAGCTGTAAGAAGCAGTTTGCAAAATAAACATGTTAAACACTGGAGCTGATGTGATCCCAGTGGGGTCACACTGATCTGTAGAAATAGCTGAGAGCTTGATGGGGAATTATTGATTTTAAAGTCAAGAAAACACTGATTTATATTGCCTATATTTTCTTCACAGCACCATTTATGATCCTGCTGTAATTACACGCAAGAAGCACACTGGGATGCTGGACTACACAGGCTCCTCACAGCATCTCAGCACGTCTGAGTGAAGCCTCTCCACATCTGGGAGACCGTGATCGTCTGGGACAGGGAGCAGCTGGCTGCAGCTTCCCTGAAGCAACCCAAACAGAGATGGGGAAGCCTTTAGCTGTGGGAGTGGTCAGGGTGTCCCCATCCCTGGCGAGGTCAGAGATGCACACTGGGGCAGCTGAACCCACTCCAGATGTGCCACTCACTTGGCTTCCGCTGTTCCCATCCCACCAGCAGCTGCCTGCCCATCCCCTGACTCAGTCTCCACCGCCCGCAGCCTCTTTCTTCTTTTTTTTCCCCTATTTTATTTTTATCCCATCCGCCCAAATGGAAACCCTGCTCTAAAGAAGCAGAAGGAGATCTTCTTCTTTTTTTTTTCTTTTATCTGAGCGGAGGAGGACAGAGAAGCACCAGGGCTGGGGGGGAAGGGTTTTGTCGGCTTTTTCTTTATGCAACACGAGTTGCTCAGGGGAGTGTCTTGCGTTATTAATGCTGAGTGGCTCCGGCAGCTACTGTGGTTTAAGGTCGTTAGTCACTCGCTGCGGGCGCGCCGTGCAGAGCTGCTCACAGCACCCTCCTGGTCCCTCCAGGCCAGTAGGTCGGGAACAGCTGCAATGGGGTCAGTGGGGCATGGGGGGAGCTGGGGGCTGCGGTCAGCATCTAACCAGGGTCATGGGGTGAGCACGGATGCTCCTTGGAGCAGCCCTGCACCAGCTCTTACCCACAGAGGAGCAATAAGGATGCAGGATGCTCTCCGTGCATTAGAGGAATGCAGGCCTGCTTGCGCTCTGCTCTTCTGATTGTTGTTTTTCTGTTGCTTTCCTTAGGATGAGGGCCTCTAGGCAGATATTTCTGAACTGGTTCTGCATCCTCTGGCTGCCACTCCTGCTGAGGGCTATCTCCTGCTCCCCGCTGCCCGCTGCAGAGCTCCCACCACCCGCTGCGCTCCCCTCCGGGCTGTCCCAAGGACAGACCTGTGTCGGTACGTACAGGCTGTCTGTCCAGCTGGCTGTTCTTTTGTTACTGCATCGGTGAGCAGGGAACTGCTGCGCACGTCGTAAATCACTCCATTATCTGCTCCCGTGGCTGTACTGCAAAACACTCAGAGTTGTTGGTGAAATAATCATTCGGGATGTTGCAAGGCCAGCATGGGGCCTGGAACTACTTTATGATTTTGTTTTTGAGTGACTGCTTCCCAAAGTTCATGTTTTTTGCTCTGCTGAGAAGAACGCTGAATGATCTGGCTTTGGTGTTCCCAGGGAGCTGGGAAGCAGTTCTCAGTACTGCTGGTGGGAGGATGTGCTGTCCCCCAGCTCATGTAGAGTCTGCTTGGTTATTCCCAGTCCTAGGAAATACTATTAAGGATAGCTGGCCCTCTTGGCTATGGAGCAAGGCCTGAGTGGTATCTGCCAAAGGTGCTCACCTGCTGCTAATGAAGTTTTCCAGGGACCTGGCAGTATGGCTGGTCCCTGTGCTGGGCCACAGGGCCACATAGGGTGGGTGCCTGCAAAGGGGCACTAAGGTGATACCACCTCCAGCCATGGCCTTGCTGGTAGCCACCAAAGCTGACAGGGTGCTTCTCCTCTTCTGGTGAGGGTGTGCAGCTGGACTTCCCACGTACTCCCAGGTGGAACTGTGGGGTGAATTTTCATAGAATCATAGAACTTTTTGAGTTGGAAGGGATCTTTAAAGGTCATTTTGTTCAAATCCCTGCAATGAACAGGGACATCTACAGCTAGATCAGGCTGCTCAGAGCCTGGTCCAGCCACTACAGTTTTGGCAACTCACTCTATTGTAAGTAGCGTTACAAGCAGTTAGGACATCGTGCATTCTCAGTGCTTTTGCCAAATGTATTCCCAAAGCAAAGCTGGTCATACCATTGTCAGCACAAGTGTGGGTATCTGTGCATCAGAAATGCCATAGGTGTGATCCTCAGTACCCAGAGGGATGTACTGCCTTGCATTTGTTACGTGCACAAATGTACAGAGCGTATCCACCATTTAACTTTATGATTCGATATTCTACTTCATCTTCTTTTAGCTTTTGAGCCACATTAGTGCTGTAAACAGAAATTGTGTTGCCTTAGATGGCAATATTTCAACCAATACTTCAATCAATATTTCAATCAATACTTCAACCAAAAGTATTTTCTTTTTGTCAATTAGGACAATTAGATGTAACAACTCTAAGCTTGATTGAAACAGGATTTTGACACACAACCGTGTCATTCAAAGTGCAGATTTCAGTGGCGAGGAAGTGAGCCAAGTCACAGTGCAGAGGCTGCTCAAGTCAGCGCTTGGTCACCAGACGGAAAATGAAAGCAACGGCAAAAAGCAGAAATGGCCATCAGGATAACTGCTGGGGCAGGCAATGAGAGGGAAGTGGTACTTCATAATGCTGTGCTTTGAATGGAACAGAGAAGGCAGGGAGCATGCTTGCCTATAGCTTTTTTACAGCTGAATATTGAGGGGTAGCGCTGGTTCTGGCGGCTGGTGTCAGCCCTCCTCAGCGCAAAAATGAAGCGGAGATGCACTCATCACAAGGAGAATGAGTGCAATTTCCTTTCAGCAGCCCAACCACAGAGCCTTCTAGCCTTGGCTTTCTGTCTGGGAAGACATCAGATGAGAGCCGTGGGAACTTCCCCTGACTTTTTGGCCACGTAGATCTAAGCAGCATTTATAAGATTAGACTCGCCCGCTGTGAAGCATACAGGAGGTTTTCTTGAAGACATGAACTTTCTCAAGCAGGTTAAAGTTTGGTAAGGGGACTAATGTTTTGAAGGCATTTGCCTCAGGTTTTTAAGGGAAATGAGGTGTCTGCACGCTAAACAGTCATTTCTGAGCACTGCTATGCATATGTGACCTGCATGCTGGAGATTGCTATGTAACAACTAACGCTGGTCAGGAAATAGATGGTCTTTCAGTAACAAAACACAGGAAATATTTTCTGTCATGTCTTTCCACTGAAAATGGCATCCTTCTGGAAGAAATAACATGGAAATGATATGATGGGAGAACAAAGTGAAATTTTGGTGTGCCCGCTGAGTGCATTATAACTTTGTGGTGTCCTTTTCGTGCTCCCTTTGCCTGCAGTGCTCCCTTATAGGAACCATCTATGTGCCCCAGTAGGTTCTGGTCATACTGGAAACACACCTAGGTCATTTTTGTTACAGTTTCTTGAAAAATGTGGCTGCTTCATTCAAATAAAGTCTTTTCACAACTGGTTTGCTGTAAAAATGAAGCAACTGAAAAGTGTTCCCACCTAGAAAGGGACTTAATGCTGCTGCCTTTTAGAATTAAGGAAAAGAGGAGGAAAGAAGCTAGTGATAACCATCTTGGTCACAAGATCACTTTCAATACCTAAACAGTTTCTTACCGTTCCCCAGGTGCTTTTAAATAGATGCTAGATAGCAGAGCTTCCACGTGGGCTTTCCTTGGCCCTGCCTTTGGAAAAGACTTCCCAGCACCTGGCATTCTCTTTTCTTCAACCATGAAAGCTGCCTCCTGTCTCCCCAGGTGGGGGAAATGCTCCCCTTCTGCATACAGTGAAATCAGCCAGGCTCTCTCCCAGGTTTCTCGCAGGCTTTGTGTGCAATACACTCTTCTGCTTCATCCCTATGGCAAATGAAAGGGATCTGGTAAGTTTTTCTGTTTGAAATACTCATAGAGCTGCTGTTTCTGTTTGTGCAGTGACAGTGAGTAATGGTTAATGCATAGCTCTGGGAGCTGGATCATAGATTTGGCTGTGGTTTCCGGGTTTGTCACTAACCAGCTTAGGGGATTTCTTTGAGACAAGAAACCTTTTTGCTGGGAGCAGTCTGAGAATCTCAGTGGGGCATCTAGATGACAAGATGCTGTGTATTTCTGTCTGAAGAATTAAGTATGAATGAGCACTTCGAATAGTCATACCTTTGACTTTCCCCATGTTAAATGAGGAAAATACTGTCCATTTCACAGGGCAAGTACATACTCCAAGATAGTACAGTAACCCCAGTAACTAGACACAGCAATGTTAATATTTCATTGTATGTAAGGTCTTCATTGAGGTATTTCTGAAAGGCTGTTAAAGGTTTTATTCTCCATCCAAATTATGACAGAGCCCTTAAGGGGTCTCTGCAAATTGACCGGTACTCCAGCAAAGGCAACTTCATCCATAAGTGTCTGAAGCAACCTCAGGAGAGGCAGAAGCTGCCCTAGAAAAAAATGTGAAACGTGGAAAGACAGGAAGGAGCTGCTCTGTTCATTTCTTCAAAATGGTGAAAAAAAAGGAAAATTGAGTAAATATAGGTCAGTTAGTTAAACATCGATTCCTGGAAAAATCGTGTAATAGTTAATCCATTTTTATTCAGATTCTTTTCAAAAGTAAATAAGAAGAGAGATTTCTCAAGGAGGAACAGTGTCAGACCAACCTACTTTTCTTTGATGATGAGATAACATCATGTAGATAGGAAGAAGCAGCAGATGCTATAGCTTGACTTAAGCAAGGCTCTTGGCACCACCTCAGCACTAATCTAGTGGCTGAGAGTTATGTGGCACTGATTGAGCTTCTACAGGGCATGACAAAACTGGTAGATGGCCTTGTTCAGAGAAAATTGCACATGACTCACTCTTTAAGTAGAAGGATGTACAAAATTAGGTCTTTTTTATCATTCCCTATTTTCATCAGCCTGGATAGTAGTGTGCTATTAAATTGGTAACTCATATAACACTGAGAGTCATAGAATCATCGAATCACAGAATGCCTTGGCTTGGAAGGGACTTTAAAGCCCATGCAGTCCCAATGGCCTGCTGTGGGCAGGTTGCCACCCACTAGATTGGGTTGCCCCATCCAACCTGGCCTTGAGCACCTCCAGGGATGGGGCAAGTACAGCGTAGGGCAGGATTAGATTCAAAACAAACTTGGAGTAGTTGCCCCTCGAAAAGACCATTTCCACATGGGTATGTTGAAGGCATTTTGGGAGAAGTAGTCAGTGCCACATAGAGCAGATGGGAACATCTCCCAGAGAGGATCAGCTGGGCTTGTAGCAGCACGACAACTGCATGCTGTCAGGAAGAGCACTCGCTCTGCAGACACCCAGATGTGCAAACTGGAGCTAGCTCATAAGATGTGAAGTAACCTGCTGCCTTTCCCAGTGCTGACAATTCTCTGAGGAATTTCTGTGCTCCCTTCTGGGGCTGTGCATCAAGGGCAATGCAGTGACAAGAGGTTCAGAGAAAGATAAGCATAAGCTATAAAGCATGAACTGAATAAACTGAAGTTAATTAGTCTAGAGAAGAAAAACTTGAGAAAGGATTTAATATCTGCCCTCAAAACTATTAAAGGGGCCGTCTACCCTATCTATAGATAGACTTATGCTGTCTGTCACAGATACAGCAAGAAATAACAGAAATAAATGACTAGGGAGAGACACCACAGATCACTGCTAGGACAGAGACATGTGCTGGATGGCCTCTTCCCAGTCAGCTCTCCTGGCTTTCTGTGCTGTGACTGCAAGCATCATTTGCAAACAGCAGTTTATTGAATTCCTCCCAGCAGCAGGCTGCCCTGCTCCTTTTGCTGATTAACTTTGGCTGCCCTTTTGGAACGAAGTGATCAGACAGGGAGAAGTCAAGGCACCCAGGCAGCAGTGCTGCTCTGCCAGCAAACTGGGATCCTGTGAATCAGCAGCCAGGGAAGCAGGGTCTCTGTGCTCAATATAATGTCATTCTGAGCAGCCTCTGTGGGTCACCCCTTCCATTTGTCCATGAGAACGTAATTTGTAATGTATGAAGAAGCATGCTCCTGAAACATATTTCTAGTTCTTGTCACACTAACAAATAGGTGTTACGGAGCTGCCAGTTTCTGCCTGTGCTGATCTGTGTGGCAGCCCATGTTCCTAACAGCTTACAGCTGTAATGTGCAGTTCAGTAAGCCCTGTAAAAAGGCCGTGCACCACAACGTGATGCAGTCTGAAAGTCTGAGATCAGCTACACTAGGGCTCTGTTCACTTTGCTGACAGTGCTCAGTTAACACAGCAGCAAAACTCAGTCTGATGATCAGCAATAAATGGCAAATTTCACCACAGCTTTTTTTTTTTTTTCCCCCTATGGTTTTAGATAGAAAAATCCCAGGTATGAGTACTGCAGTAGATGCGAAAGCCACTCTTAAAACAGAAATATTTCCTACAGGGATTTGTGTTTTTCAACAGCTGATGGTAAAAATTTCATTTTCAAGGTCAGCCCACATCTTACTGAAAACTTATGACTGTGAAATGCAAACACAGATCGCAGTGAGGAGGTTTGCCTCACATACCTACCTACCTGCAGGCATGTGTGTGTAAATACACACTCGTATATGTGCCTATGCATATGTAGGCATGGGCAGTCTTGTGTGTTTTACATCATCAATACTTGCTTTTAAGCTTAATCTCATTTGTCTTTGATAGCCTTATTTATTAGTATCGATTGTCTGATCAGTTGCTGAATTGTCACTCCTGTTCACGCATCTGCCCTGTGCAGAACTTCAAAACAACCTGCTTACATTTCAGGCAATCATTTTTAATGCTTTTAGGAACTGTACACCTAAAACAAGTTCTGTGCATCCAGAATCTTGAAATGGACAATTCTTTGCAATCAGGGTCAGACTATACTTGCGGCTTAATGAGCTTATGGTTTGTTGGACAAGGAAACAATCCCAGTGTCAAGAGATAGCAAAAGTCCCTCCACCACTATCCTTGCTTCAGCAAATTTTTAATACCCTTTCTTGATTTGGAAATGAAAAAGTATGTTAATGGTGTATACATACACACTTTTCCTACTAATTAGTGTAAAAAAGCATTTCCATTGCAAATGCCTGGGGTTATAGAACTTGTTAAATAGGGTTCTTTAAAGTGTAATGACAGAAACACCAGGGATACGTTTGGCTGGCAGGTATGGATACCGAAGTCTTCCACAGACGGAAATTGAGTTTTTTGTACCAGCACATGCAGAACTGTATACACCATAACAGACACCTCATAGGGTGTCTTAAGGAAGTAGTAACAAATGAACAGAGCTCTGAAGCTCAGGCCTGAAATGTCTCACTGCTGCAGCATGAACTGCATGAGCAAAAAAATGCTAACTGATATTACACTTAAAATACTGCTATATTGACATTAATATTTAAAAAATTTGTTAGCCATTATTCTACGTGTAATTTTATGCCCAGTGACAGGTTCAGTAGTACTGTACCATTTAACATTTCCAGGATATTTCATGAACTTGGCAAAATTTAGGGGAAGGAAGTTCTTGTACATGCCAATGTATTTGAATATAATTATATTCCATCACACCGCTATCTCTGTGAAACACAAAAATGCTAGCTTGAAATGACAAACGAAACAAATTTAAAAACTTGTATACTCAGATCCCTTTCTCAAAGCAACAAATTCTTCAGATGCAGGGAAAATAACAGTCCTACCTTTCCCTATGCAGCTGCACCTGTTGAGCTCACAATTTCCATGCTGGATGAAAATCTTGAGCTTACAGTGGATTTTTCTTTGATGGCATCATCTCAGTGTTCAGAAGCAGAAGGCAAAACAGATACTGGGAAGTATTAGAAAGAGTACATATAGTGAAAAATAAATCTTTTCTGTATTGAAATACTGCATACCCATGGTCTGCCTGTGCAGTTTTGGCCCCCATCTCAGGGGAGAAAACAGTAGACATGCTGATTTTTTGCTAGCTCCTGATATAAACACTCTTATTTTCAAACATGAATGTCTTGTTCTGTGTTCAACTGTGGAGAATGGGGCAGGCAACCACAGTCCAAAAAGCAGGGTTTGTGGAGAGCTATTTGTGCCCCAGGGCACTTTCCTTGGCTTATTTCTTCCTTGTGGTACAGCTAATTTATGGATGTGGAATGCGATACGGCTGGAGGGACAAGAAAGGGCCCCAGCACCCATCAATGTGAACAAAAAGTGGTGAAGAAGGATGCTCCAGGTGCCAGAAATCCCATTTAACAGGACAAAAATATCTACAAATCTGAAATGTAGAAAGGCAACTCTCAGCGTCCAGGCACTCCTTTACATCCACAGGTATCATTCTAAGTATAGATCCTTTCAAACATGTGCAGCAGAAGTGGATTAAGTTAAATAGTCTGCTCAAACTGCCAGGGGCTCCAGGGCTAGGAAATGAATCTCTAGCTCTGACTTTATTACGGGGGTATGATTTTCTCCCAAGCCTATTGGAAATGTCATTTTATTATTACATGCTACTCTCAAATACATGGGGACAAGCACTTCCTGACATGGGTTTCCAGATTACTGCTTCTGAGCAAAATGGTTATGGTTTTCTCTTATCTCTTCAGAAATTAATAGCAGATAGGACAAAATATCACTAAAAGAGACAAGCATTTTATTAATTTCAGAGTCTAGTTTCTAATGGCTGGTAGGCATCATACCACCAATGAATTTCTTTCTCAGCCTGACAAGGTACTGAAACCTATTATTACAGTGCAACAGCAAAGTCAATTTCTTGAAACTTGTTTCTAAAGCAAATCACATGCAATCACGAAAAAAATGTAGAGCTTTTTTTAACCTTTAATTTGGAAGCTTATCTAGATTGCCTTATATGTGCCCTGCTCATGATGAGAAATAAATCACGCGTAAATATCTGCTTAATTAAAAGCATGCAGCCATTGCTAAAGACTGTACAAATCTGGAAGTTTTTTTTCTACTGATTTCAGAGTATTAAAAAGTTTATAATCTTACTCAGAAGTGATCATAGATAATTACAGCAGTGAGATTCCCACAGCTGAAGACAGCTGTCCTTTTTAGCTATTTTCCATTTTTAGCCAACAGGAGTCAGACCTGTTAGAGGTAAGATAACTTGTTAGCATTTCTGATAATTGTCATATTGTTCAGGGATATTTTTGTTAATTTTTTTTTTTTTTTTTTTTTTTTTTTTTTTTTTTTTTTTTTGGGGGGCGG
>JAOWBP010002978.1:40572262-40589859 GCA_028571105.1 Tragopan temminckii
CCAATGTGACTATACCTATAGCCCAACACAAGAGTCAGATTATCCCAGAGAATAAATTACTAACTGGAGGGAATGTTTTTATCCCCAAACCAGCACTGAGGCTGAGGGCACCTCTAATTGTCCCCCTGAAAATCAGTCACGTCTTTCTCTAATTGTCTTGACAAGATCTGCGTTTCATCTGGAGCAAGTGCATTTGGGAGAGCATTCAAATAATCATGATGGGGCCAGTGGGTGTCTGCAACACAGAGAGGGTAATAGCACCCTCTGTGTGACAGTGAAGACTGGTTTATGAGAGCAAACACTCTGGGGTTCAGCTCTGTGGGTTTTTTGGAGCTGCCAGGCTGTTATTATTGTTATTTATATTCATGTAGCATCCAGTAGCCCAAGGCACTGCGTTAAGTACTTCAGCATCTCAGCTATGACTCTGTTAATTCTCAGGCAAAGCAAATCTCCCTTTGGGCCTGGTTCAATAGGCACAGAAGGGTCTGACTGGCTTAATAACATGAAAAATTTCCATTTAATCACCAAGAGACCTCTCCCTCAGTAGGGTTACCTGAATGATTGTTTTTGTGATTAAGAATTCTGTTTCTGTTTGGCAAAGCTGAATTAAAAATAGCTATTTTTCTTCCCCTCTGTGATGCTTTGACAAACATGAGAGAGAAACTCTCTTACATCTTCAGTGGAGTCTGTTTTTTTGTATTCCAGAGGAAAGTGAAGCACTGGGGGTATTTTTATCCTCAGGATAATTTTTGAGATTGTGAACACAGTCTGTAGCACCATGCAGCTGTGCATCCATCAGCCCCTTTCCCTGTGCTCACCTCAGGAGAGGAGAGAAGACCTGGCTGTGATAGTGTGAGTCAGCACAACCATGTCTGACAAGGCAGAGATGAACCTCTTTGCATCCCCACCGGGAGACCAAGGACTGCCGTGTTTGTCTTTCTGCTTGGACTCCTTTCTGTCTTTCTGACTTCTAGACAGCCAGATATTTTGACCTTGATAATAGAATAAAGGAGCACATGGAAGGAGTATGTGCGTTTTGTTGTTAAGGCACCGTTCTGGTCGGTTAGTTTTTCTGAGTCTCCAGCCTCATGAATAAAACAAACATAGTAAGAAGGCAGGAGAAGGGTAATTTTGTTTATATGTAGGCTGTTTGCCTATATTAATAATATGGCCTTGTAAATACCAGAAGAGGCAGCCCTTTTACAGGTGCTTATAGCACGTCTGAAGGACCTGCATCGCCATCTCAGCACTAAGTGATGGAGTTGGCACACTGTGGCTATGCGCATGTTACCATCACAAATAAGCCAGGGTCTGTTTTCTATCTCTGGGGCCAGTGCAGGACTTGTTTTCCATTCACACAGACGAAGTTTTTTGAGAGCCACCGTCGTTTTAATCAACTGTCAATTCTTTGGACTAGCTTCTGGGTTCTGAAGGTGGAGAGAGAAGAGTGAATGATTTGTTTCAGGCTTTTCTCTTGGTGCCAGCAGTCTCCATACACTCATCTTTTCTTCTAGGATGACTAGAAATAATGGCTTTTAACATGTCTTATCAATCACTCTGCAGAGGACTTTGGGTGAGAGTTCTATTTAATAAGTATGGAGAAGTGGGCTGTTATCCCTGCAGAAGAGATGGCAAGTTCACTGTAATTTTCACTGGATTACTGTATTTGGTGTAGAAAAAGTAATAGACAATTCAAAGATTGGTCTTACAGCAAGTTCCAATGGTATTGCTTCATCTTTTATTTGTCACTTGGTCCATAGGAGAATCAAAGTTTTTTTCTATAGAAAAATGTCAGTTTGATTTAATAGCACATAGGCAGGGATACTTGGAAGGAATTTAAAAGCTCACTTTGAGGAGTCGTGCCAGTCTAGAAACCTAAACGTTAATGCTTCTGAGCTCTGCAAAAAGATGTATCTGTATCCACATCCAAACCTTGCAGCTCACCTTCATTTCTACACTGCCTCAGAGCAAATTCTGAGAACTTAGGTTTCTTGTAGCTGAGAGGAAGTGGGATTTTTTTAAGTTTTGATAGCTCTCTGTGAGCTCCAAAGGGTACAAGAGGTACATCCAGCACAGACATGAGAGGTACTAAGAGGACAGAGTTCCTCTGATGTTGGTATCCATTCTGTGATAACTCACAGGCTTTGACTAAAGACAGAAATTTTCAAATATTTCCCCCCAAGCGCCCATCTACTGTGGAGCATCCCAAGATATGAAATGCCCAGCGATGCCCGAAGTTCTTCTATTGCACGATGTGCTTCCCTACATACTAGAGATAACTGCATTCACTCTGTTTATTTGTTTGTTTGAAGGATGTGTGCTTGTGGTATCCGTGATTGAACAGCTTGCACAGTGGCACAACAGTACAGTAAAGGCAGCCGTGGAGAGACTGTGCAACTACATACCTGGTAAGTATCAAATAATGTGCCATATGTTTCATTGGTACTGCCGTACTTCTCTGTTAATTAAAAATTCACACATTGAGACTGAAAAAGCCCTCACCGCATCTCATGCGGCACCTAAAATTAATGTGGCTGAAAGATAGCCAGGTGCTATCTGCAGGAAAGATGTAGCTGCAGCGGAGCTGGGATTTCATCCCAGAGTTACAGTGAATGGGGTTGTGTGAAGCCCAGAAGCCTGTGAGCCCCTTTTCCCCTGCTCTTTGTCTCCACTTTGTCTCTTTGTTAGCAGCTTTGCTGCATGTCCAGACACTCCTCTTCCTTGTCAATACGGGTCTTTATATCAACTGAGGAGATGAAAACGCTTTCAATGGGGATAGGAAGCCATTATTGTAAAATCATTAAAATTATCTGAGGTTGACAGTGATGCGAATGGAAAAGCTATTGAAACGTAACTGATGGGAAAAATTTCAAAAGTGAGAGCTATTCCATATGAGCATATGTGGACTCCCCCTTTTCTGCCTTGTATTTTATCAGCCCAAAGGAGCCTAGCTGTCCAAGCACACGTCTCTAAATAGAGAACAGTCTGAATACCAAAATAGCTTTGTGCTTCACAGACTCTTCCTACAACTGCTTAAGTAGCTGGATCTCACGTTCATGACATCGTTTTAACTTTATGAATGCAAAAGGGTGGCTTTACGATTCTTCATTATATAGCCTTTTATATAGGCCTTCATGAATTGTATCTCTGAGAACCATATTACTATACAGACCTCAGCAACACGGAAGATGCGCGCAGAATATTAATTCCTTCCTTTCCAAGACATTATTTTCTGATATAGGATGGAGCAGGAAGGAAATTGCTGGAATTCATTCATTGTCAGAATGATGCTTATCTGATCTCTATTCCATAAGTAGCATCCTCGGTGCTTTAAATTATAAGCACATCACCATGAAGTTGCAATTAGAAGTGGGGATCCTGCTGTTAAAATACAATTTTCCTCTTTAAAATATGAATGCTAGATCTACGACCGTGATTCACTCCATGGACCTTGCTCAGCTGTCGTACAAGGATATTTCTTTTCAGCTGCCATTCTTTACACACATAAAATCCTATTATCCCTTTAGTTAAATCTGTATAATCCAGTTACCTTTTATGAGATGCGTGGATACACCCGATAGAAAAAAAGTGACCCTGAACATGAAAGGAGTGAAAAATCCTAGGGATTGTGCAGGAGCTACAGTGTAACCCAATTTATCCTCCCCCAGGAGGTGAACCCCACATCCCAGCAGCACTCTGCAGCTTCCTCTTGCTCCCTGGAACAAAAGGAAGTCTTTGGATCCTCATGAGGAGCAGCCTATTAAATCAGGCACTGCCATTTCTGCTGAAGGAACCGTTTCATTATTTGACACATGCCTACAATTGCTTGCAAGACTGACTGTGACAAATCGATGACAATGAGGCTTTTCCTAAGGACAAAAAAGAGAATGAACGCTTTTTTTTTAACGGGTCTCCTATTGTTTTGCTTGCAATAAGGGGGGGGTGTATCAGACTTTCAGTGAAGTTATACACTGTTTAAAACCAAAAATATTTAAAGAAAAAGAGAGAAATTTAGTATTGGTCAACCCCATTCAGTCCCACAGACTGTGCAGAAAACGCAGTCATGTTCTTGTATTGAAATGTTTGCCATGGCTGTGATCTGAGTGGCAGTAAAGCACAGCAGCATTATGAATGAAGGCGGCTCTGGAGTAGACAGAAATGCCAGGTCTGGGGAAGTAGGCAGTATTTGTGAGGTACAAAATGCTGTTAGCAAGAATGCATGTTTGTCTTGATTCTGGCTGCCTATCTGACGGACAAGAGGTGCCCAGTTCCTTAAACATGCTTTAAGACGGTCTGTCTCAGCATTGCCTCCAAGTCAGGCTCTGCTTTTGTAAGCCACTGCTGTGCAAACACCTTAGCTCAAGTGGAAATGGCAAGGTGATTAATGCCATCTTTCCTGCAAATATTTGTCTCCTGGGTTTCAGCCAGCATTTGTGTTTCTAGGACTACGAAGCTATAGAGAAAACCTCTCTGGGATTTTTATCATGGTGGAAGAGGGCAATTAGGGGACCTCTTGCCTGAAACAGAGCAAAAGGAAGCATCCTCACTTCTGGCCAAGCACTTCTAAGTTTTTCTCTAAATTTTAAGTGTTTAGTTAGATTTAAGTTCTTATCTTGGCCCTGAATACTCACCATAATTATCATCATAAACTCACTCTCTCTCTCTTCCCCTCCTTTGTCACTTGCACAGCTTCCTCCCACCAGAGCTTTCTCTCTGCACTGTCTTCTTGTGTGTGTTCAGGCAAGAGGTTTGTGGGTGCCAAAACATGGGGTGTGTCCTACAAACACTGCCTATGGCTTCGGTCTGTTTTGGCATTGGCATCTTCCAAGATGACTCTACTTGCCCAATATTTTATGTATTTGCCACTCTCACCACCCACTTTTATCCCCACATCAGGCAGCTGGAAGCCTAACTTCCCCCCCACACCAGCAAACCAGCACGCAGAAGTCCCTGCTGGGATGAGCTGGGGAAGCAACCACCCTCTGTGGGCTGCGACAGGGAGCCAGGAGCTTCCTTCGAGGCTTGCTCCAAGATTCAATCAGACACCAGACCGAAGGCAGCACTAGCAGTGTCTGCAATGCTTTTCATCTAGGCAAACAAGAATCCAATCTAATTCCAGAAGACCAATTTTTAACTCACACGTTTCTCCTGAAAAGCGGATTATGTGGCAGAGGAGGCAAAGAGATGAAGCTTGATTGAAGTAAAATATCTGGCATGAGAAAAATCATCTACTGCAGCTACAGGAGCTGCCTGCAACACAGAGTAGGAGGGTGGTGGAGTATCACGCTTCCTTTTGGCCATTCCCTGTTTCTCTGGGGTGAGTGCAGCCCGGCCATGGAGGTGTGAGAGAAAGCAAATTCCTAGGAATTCTCCCAGGGAATTTGGCAGCTGCACGTTTGCATGGGTGCAATTCTGCCTCTTGGCATCTTCCAAGGCCCAGCACTGCACCTCCTCTGCAGGGTGAGTGCAGCTCTTCCCTAGCACAAAATCCCAGAGCCACTGAGGCAGGCCAAGCAGAAGCACGAAGTCCTTCATCACTTGCTACACTCCATCTATTTCTTTTCTGTCCTCTCACAAGCCTACCACCATTTGAGCAGCTCAGAACATGCTGTGGCGTGCATGATTTCTTTCAGCTTTCACATGATACAATATTCAGAACACTTAGCAAATGCCAGTTATCCTCTCAGTCTTTCCCAACTACTTGCCTAAAGCCAGAGGAGAGCTTCACGTCCCAGCCTAGGTTAGAAATTCAGGTTTTCCCATTCTCTGATGCTATGCTGAAATCTCAGACTTACATGCATTTCTCTCAGATAAATCAGCATTCACCTAAAGTTGCTCCTGCTGTGTTCTGACTGTCATAAAACCAGTTTCACTGATCTGAGTCACTTAAAAAAATGTATGTTTTCTAGAAAAACTGCAAGGTTTCTGTTACGTCCTTGCTGAAGTGTATGGACCACACATAGCTGAACTGTAAGTACTCCTGTGTTTTCTCAAGCTTTGCTTTAGTTCATGCTTCAGAAGTATGGATGCATTATCAGACTGAAGTTCAGGGTTCTCATTCTAAAAATCACGATTACGAAAGCCAGGATGCCAGCTTGACATTTGGCACAGCTCTCCATGAATGAATAAACACAGCCTGCCACCGTAACCACTTCCATGCGACATTTGCCTCTCAGATCAGGCCCACCTGATGTAATTACCTTTTGAAATTCAGCTCTTCTGGCGGAGAGAGAAATCTGAATAACTCATGTGCATGAAGCAGCTCTGACACAGTCCCACTATGTTAATACTTGTCTCTGGTTTTCCCTTTTACCTTTAATCAAGCTTTCTAATTGCCAGCCCCTACATGCTCCCAGCCCTGACCTTGATACGCACTGCTGGGGAAGGCTGCTAGGTAATGTTGGTGATTAAAGAAATAACATGTAGGCCATTTTATTTCCTTTGAAAGTTCTTAGTTTAATTAACAGAGCTGTTGCTACACCTTTTTCCTCCCTTGGGTTTTTATTTTTATTTTTAAAACTAGCCGAGGGACTGCAAAGTGCTTACAGGACTAAGTGCTATAATCCAACATTTTAATTTAATTCTTCGTCAGCCCAGAAGTGCATCCCAAAAAAGAAGGAAACCTAGCACTTGTGCTTGGTGATTAAATGTTAAGGATCTTTGAAGGCTTTCTGGTTATTTTCCTGAGTTAATGACTGAAGAGGTGTGCCAAATTGCATATGTATTAACTTTAACCTTTAAGTCTTTGTCAGGCTTGTGATTGATTAAAAAACGCAGCATAACGCATTTGATTCAGGTGCTGCACATCAAGTGCAGTGCTTTTTCATCATCCTGGTATCCAATTCTACATGCTGAATAGGATGCTATGACAGAAAGTCATTTGGGTCTGACAGCACGCTGAGCACTGGCTATGGGCCATGGCAAAGCATGCTGAGGTTATCTGGTAGTGCTGGGGAGATTTAGCTTCCCATGGAAATTTCTCCTGCTTCCAAACACCTAGAAGAATGTGTTGGTCTCTGTTTTAACACCATTTCCTTCAGCATAGACAGGGAAATGAATGCCGATGTGGTCTGCCATTCCTTGAGGCTGTGCAAACAGGATCCAGGACAACCCCTTTGTCATCTCTACCCTCCTCCCAAGGTGAGTTGCTTTTCAACTTCTTTCAAAGCTGTAGGCTGTGGATGGCCCCTCAGGCTGGGACCAAGCATGCAGAGGTTCCCAGGCCATGTGAGTTTTTTGGGGAAAACAACAGCATTTAGAAAGTGGACACTTTCAGAAAATGTCTGTTTGAGCAGAAGGTACACAACATACTATTTGATGTATCAGCAACGTGGTTGCTGGAGAGTGGGAACAGCAGAGTCAGGCTCCCTTGTGCCAGCCTGGGCCAGAGAGAAAGACTATACAAATATCTCATTTTCTCCAGACTTTATTGTTGTTAAGCAGTCAAATAGCTCCCAACCCAAAGCTCAACAGCAGTTCACCTATAGCCCTGTGTTACCATGGCACAACATGTTATCCTTCATCTCTGTGACAACATACACAGGACCAAGCTTCCCATGCAGATGGGGGTTATTTGACTTGGCTTGGTCTGCCATGGGAGAGGGTTAAGCTAACTTCCATGGCCTTTGGCCACAGGCTGGAAACAGGCAGTTAGCAAGGCTTTAGGGATGTACTCGTTACACCATGCTGACTTAATTGCCTGTCAGACTATATTAATGAGTATAGGTGTCTAAACAGGTATACTTGGTTTTGGGGGTAACAGCTGTAGTTTTCAATGCCCATGCAGACACCTTGCACAGAAACCTGTGAGCAATAGTGGCTGTACGGCAATGTCAAAAAGCAAGTGATTCATTGTGGCATCTACTTTTTGGAAATATTTTCCTTGCATCTCGGTAAAGTCACACTTGATTTCTAAAGGTTGGCATAAGATGTTTTACACAGAGCCTCATCCAGTACCTGGTGAAATCAGTGAGTATTTTAATGGGCTTCCGTTCATCTCCAGATTGGATTTAGCTCTCCCAGTATTAAGAGCTGCAGATATACCTGCCTTCCAAGAATGACAGTATCTTTTATTTTACAGGAAGCATATGCCCCATGTGACTATGCTCCATGATATGTCACAGTAGAGGTATCTGGCTGTGCAATCAGATCAGGGATGGAAGAAGATGGGTGCAGGAGAAAAGAGGGCCCACACCTACCTAACTCCACCAGGACATTGCCCAAACTTCATCAGACCTCTTCCTTCAGAAATTCTGCATCTGAACTTGTGGAAGGGTTTATAGATCCTTCCACTTTCCCGAGCACACCAGAGCTACCCACTGCAGGTGCTCTCTTAGTGATGGCCAGGTCTTTCCTCATTTTTGTTTGCCTCTGGCACTTTCAGCCCTGGTAGTTGCATGAATTTTTTCTTCTCCTTCACTTGCAATGGTAGCAGAGACCTTGTGAGTTACTGTGGGGCCTCATAGTTTGCTGTTTCATTTTAATTAGGAGTGCTGAAGGTGGAGGTGAGGGGCCATCAGGCTTCCCAGTGTTGCAAAGCACCCAGAGGACAGCTGTGGGAGTGGTGGCTGCATTTTCACCACAGTGCAAGCCCCAGACACAGATTTTCATGTGGGCTTCCTTTCCAGTGTGAAGGAATAAAGCAAACTGGAGACCAACCTGCACCTGGCTTCTCTATTAAGAAAATGATTACTTTACTCAGACTTCACCCTCCATTTTAGCACCTCTTGTATCACAGACAGCACAGGGAGATGGGAGGAGAAGAGCAGTGCCCCAAATTCATGCTCAAGTGGTTGATAAATTGCCCACAGTAGCTCTGTGACAAGTCATACTGAGTGAAGATGAATTATGGGTGAAAAAAATTAATATACAGTTAGAGACACAGATGCATAAAATGCAGTTTACCTCACATTTGCTCCTGCGGTTTGTAATTTGATTGATCACTTCAGTTATATGAGCCTGCAAATGTTGGCTCAGTCCCCTGCCAAGTGTCTGAACAAGACTTAAATACTAATGACTATTTTGTTCGACCATATCGATTTTCAGGTACTTCGTTTATTCATTTAGACTTTTGGATGCACATTTTCCCAGAATTATTATTGTGTTTGTACTGGCAAAGGAACTGACATATAAAAGCAGAGTGATTTGCCCTTACAAACCCGTATGATGTTCCATTTTTAATCGTCTTTAAGTGGCATATATCAATATAGAGCTACTTTTTCGGTCAATCATTTTTGCTCATTCTCTATGAGGTTGCTGTAGTGAGATCACATGTACCAAAGAAGAGCCAAAGCTTCAGAGACCCAGCAGGCTACCTGCACGATTTAAGTGCACACCAAGTATATGCAATATGCTCTATATTACATATTTTCCCTGTCTCTGACAAAGTACTCAAAATTAATATGCTTTGTGGCTCAACATATATCAGCACAGGACAGGTCTAATGTTGGCTGCAGTACAGCCAGTGGCTACAGTTATCCATCCTAGCTACCTGGCTTAGGATGACTGGATATTGCTTTAGCAAAAGAAATTTGTTGGTGGACTTTCTGCACCGAGGCTCATGACAAGGATGCATAAGAAACCACCACAAGAAAAGGACAGAAATAGGACAAGGGATTCAGGCACTGGCTGCTGAACTCCTTTTCCAGCTCTTGGGAGAGAGCAGGTTTGCAGGAGGTTCATCTCAGCCTCAATCTCAGTTGTTTTAAGCCAGTTGGCCTGTTCAGTTAAATGGAAATACTTTAATTGATTTTATTGGGCCAAAATAATGGCTTGACTTCAGAACTGGCATCCTGCTGCCACCAATCTCTTAAACAATCAGTGTTGGAAGGAGCATTTACTGTTCTTTCTGCCTTTTGGAGGACCTATTCTGCTCCTCATCACTTTTCTGCTCCATGTTATTAGAGGCCCTGGGGCTGCAAGCTTCAGCTTAATCGCCACTAGCAGGATTTTACTGGGAGTCATCTTGTATGAGCAAAGATACATGTATTTATGCTAACGTCATTTTATCTTACCAAAGAAAGCTTCATAGCCACAAGCACTGATGCTGGCTCCTGTCCCTGATACCATCAAGCCTTTCACTGACTTTGTGTGAAACTAAAACCCAGTTCTTCATGGACATTACAGCGGGAACTCTTTGGGATGAGCCTGGACTTGTCTGAGTGCTATGGTTGAGATTCTGGGTAGCATGGACTGGCTGAACATTTTGATCATGTGTATGGAACTGCTGAGTCCCAGCCTGAACCACTGATTGATCACCTGAGGCAAGCACTGAGTCAGCCATGGGAGCACAGGTGAAGGCAATTCAGCTGTGTGACCGAAGGGGTGGAGCCTGGCTGCACCTCTCCTGAACCCCATTTAAGGGATGATTGCCATTGGGGAAGGGACTCTTGCTGGAGATCCTGCCTTTGGGGTTTTTCTGTGAGCTTAGGACACAGGTGGGCATTTCATTTTTGATTGTCTCTTTTCACCACAGTAATCTTTCTAACTATGAAACCTGTAAAATACCAGCCTAACCATGCTGCTCTGCCAATTGTACATTTGTTGCTTGCGCATCATGTTACAGAGCAAGCGCACCAGTGTTAACAAAAGTGTTGTTCCTAGAGAATAAGGACTAAAACTAAGGTGTTTCACACATTTGAATGTGGGCCTCTGGAGTCCTTAGGCTTGCTAGGAACATCTTACGATAATAATAATAAAAACAGCTGGGCTAGAGTGATAATGGTGGTCCTGGAGTGTAAACAAGTGTCCCAGTCTGCTCATGTCTGCCTGGGTGACATTCTGAGTGAATTCAACCAAATGAAGCAAGACTACAAGAGTCCAAGTCCAAAAGAAAGAAGTGGAGTAAAATAGAACTCAGTGTCATTGCTCAGGGAGGAGAAAGAGCCAAGTCAAGCCTGGCATGTTTTAGAGCAGGGCTTGCAGGGAAGGTCCCTATTTTGGGTCCAGGGCATGTATCGTATGATTTGGCTCTCCTGTGTGATCATTGTGATTTCCCCTAAGGACTTTACTTTGCCCCTGTGGGTATGAAATGAACCTGTAATACTGTGTCCAGGCCCAGTGTCCCCGGCACAAAAAGGATACAGAGCTATTGGAACAGGTCCAGAGGAGGGCCAGGGTCGGAGCACCTCTCCTATTAAGAAATGCTGAGGGAGCTGGGTTTATTCAGTCTGGAGAAGAGAAGGCTCCTGGGAGACCTCACTGTGGCCTTCCAGTACTTGAAGGGAGCATATAAACAGGAGGGGGAATGACTTTTTACATGGTCTGATAGTGATAGAATAAAGGGCAATGGTTTTAAAATAAGAGAGTTTTAGGTTAGGAAGAATTTTTTTTGTCAGAGGGCAGTGAGGCATTGGCAAAGGCTGCCCAGAGAAGCTGTAGATGCCCATGCCTGGGAGGAGTTCAAGACCAGGTTAGATGGGGCCCTGGGCAGCCTGATCTGATGGGTGGCCCTGTCTATGGCAGGAGGTTGGAAATGGATGGCCTTTAAGGTCCACTTAAGCCATTCTGTGAGTCTATGATTATCTACAGGATGAAAAAATTAGATCTGAAGAACAAATCCTATTTTTGCTGGTGCTGCTTAACTAGCTCAGCAGTGCTTTGGTACCTTGATATGCCTACTCCTGGTGAAAGAAATAATGGAAATGAGCTAGAAGGAGAACTATCAGAGTGTTTTGTAGGTGTCCACTTCCCTGGGAAAGAGCAGGCTAACAAGGATGACAAATGAGAGACATTTGAAGTTGTTTTGTGTGTTCATGATGAGAGAGAGCTGTTTACAAAAATGTATAGCTCAGGATGCATGAGCTCCGAGGAGGTCACTGAAGGAAGTCTGTGAATGAAATCCTAATGACCCCCACCCTATTTCAGTTCCATCTATGGCATGGGCATCTTGTCCATGACCAAGCTGATCCGGGCTTCTCACAGCTTTGTCCACCAGCTGCTGGAGCCCTGGGAGCCCCGTATCTGGTGGTGCTCTCATGTAAAGGAATGAGGGCTCCTAGCTGAGCTACAGCAAGAGGGTTTGTGTGGGATGTATGGCCTTCAGCAAAGTGCTGGTGTTGACCAAGGGCTGCAGGAGCCCCATGAGGCCAGTTTTCTCCTGTACAGGTGCTTCAGATGAAAGCTCTGCACATGCCACCCTGGAGTCCTGCCCGATGCACTGCACTGGGGGGATATCTCATCCTCAGCATTTCAGAGCCACTACATAGCTGCATGCACTGTCAATTCAGCTTTTTCTTTTAATTTTTTTACACTTTCTGTGTGCAGTTTTATTGTAGCTGTCTAAAGCGTGTACTTCTCTTGCACTGCTGCTGAGAGCAAGAAAGGGCTCTCCTTTCCTGCCCAGCAGAAAAGGACTGACAAATCTTACGTCCTTGTACCCAATTTAAAGCCATTTTTCTCATCTAAACCTTAAGTTATTTATTGGAGAAATAATAGCACTTGGAAACGTATACAGTATGCAAATGCAAGATGCACGTTTGGTTTAGAACTTGTCCAGTGGGAAGAGAACAGGAAACATTATCTTGGCTCCTTCCGAGCATTTCTCATTCATTGTTTGTGACATATCCAGATTTTTATGAAATTATCAACACAAATACATAATACATACATATAAAGCATCTATATATAAACACTTACTTAGACATCTCTGTTTCTTGTTCTTATTCTTCCTTATCTCTTTATACTAACTATAAATTTTTGAGCCTTGAATCTCTCAATTAATTTGCTTTGACTGCCTCAATCAGTTATGATGAGATGCTAAATTTTATCCCCAGTAAAAGATGTTGATAACAGTTCCTTGAAATGCAGGTATATGCTGCTTTAATATCCCAAGCTGGCATATATGCTGTTTAGGAAGGTGCTGTCACTTGAGGGATATTTTCTTCCTTTTCCAAACACTTTGGTACTTCAGGCTGGACATTGTCAGAATAATTTGTTCTTACTAACCATGTTGATCAGAAGCAAGGTACTAATGTGCTTGTTACACACCAGTGGGATTTTTCTTTCCGTGTGAAACATTTTCAAAAGTAGACTTAAATATATATAATTCTATATTAAAAATAATATATAGTATATAATAAACACATATATTATGAATATGGACCTCAGGAGTCCCTAACGTGTTTATATTTAAGCCCACAGAACAGAGGCAGTTCTTTCTTCTGAAAGAGGGCAAATGTGCAATATTTTCAGCCTTGCTAGAGGTCAATTATTTCCAGAATAAAGAGCTAGCCTTCCTAGAATCCAAATAGAATATTTACCTTTGAGTTATTATTCTCTCCTTTGCATGTTCCCACATGCCAACTAGTCCCCTGCTGGCAAGTATAGCCTCTAGATGTACAACATCAAATGTTGCCTTCATACCTAGCACAGTATGTCAGACTGGCATTGCAAATCTATTCCCTGAACATCTAATGAATGGTTTGTTTTTCTGCAGAATTCGTGGAGCAGTCAGTGCTCTGCAGCTCACATGCTGCAGTCAGGATATGAATCTCAGCTCTTAAACTGATCTGAACTTTCTCTCAGGAAATAAATGATGCCCTGGAGCAAAATAAATGAACTCTCGCCACTGGAGCTTCATATGGGGTGATGAGATAATTGATTGTTAGTCCAATAAAAAGTAACTGATGATGAGTTTGTAGACTCGCACATCATTTTTGTGCTGTGACTGATATTAAAAAAAAAAAAAGTTAAAAATGGGGAAGAAAAATTTATAATTTACTGTGATGCTGATCTGTTTGGTTTTTTGTGTGTGTGTGTTTTGTTCTTGCTCTCGTAGGTGGGGTTGAGTGCTGCAGTATGGAAGGCAAAAAGGATTTTGAAGAATTCCAAGGACCTGGTAAGATATTGGTGGTGTTGTGGTGTTTTGCACTGTATTTTCTTACTGGGAGTGAGTCCTTACTCATTTTGCCCACTCATGAGCCATCTTGATCATCATGGAGTTGGATGGCTGAATCACTCCTACCAAGCTCCTCAAGTGAGACTAGAAGGAAGGACAGAGAAATAAGAGAAACAAAATGTAAAATAGAGGGAGAACAGATAAAACCTCATGGAAAATGCGGACTGCTTGTTGAGTGGGGATAACTGTTGATATCTAACCAAGATATGTGTCTGAAATTCATGGAGCAGCTGACATCATTTGTGGGCTCCATAGTGCAGATCCACACTGGAATACTTGCTTGTTTAAAAAAAATAAAAAATAAAAATACAAGCGTATAGATATTTTGTTTAGATTTTTTACAAGGCAGGAATTTCCCCACACATCCTTTCCCTGTGCCCTTCCTCCTAGAGATGTTCTTCCTTCAAACTACTTGAGTTGTTTATCATTGCTGGGCCTCAGCTCCTCCTCATCTCATGCATCCTCCGTGTCCCTAGCCATCCCTGCTTTGCCCTTGTAGACACATGTAGGTGGAAGCCTCATGAACGAAGCTGCTGTTTCAGAGCACAGAGTGCCCTTTGGGGTTGTCTGAAATTCAAGCAATAGCCTAAATGCAAATTCTGCTTTTTTTTTTTTTTCCTTTATGTCCCTCTTAACTTGAAAGCTGGGGTTGGAAATCTTCCACCTCCACCAGTTTCCAGATTTACAGTAGATCTCTACTCAGTTGCAGAGAAGGGAAGGGCAGCTTTTATTCTGCTGGGTTCACTTATGAGCTCAGCCATGGAGTTTGCTTCCAGTTGTCTTCAGGCACTTAATTCAGAGCAAATGTTTTCGCTGTTTGTGAAGAAATTATTGATATCGCTTCTTCCTGAACCCTCACTGTGATGCTACTCACAAAAGTGAAAATGGAGGTGCCTAATTAGCCTTTGGGTAATTGCCAAATTGTGAAGCCAGGGAAATAAACAATGCGCTGGAGAGATGGGTCTCAGCTTCTACAGAACAGCAACCAGCAGGATCTTATTCATTTTCCTCCCTGTTCAGTGCTGTCCTCCTGATAGTCTGAGATTTCCTCTCAAATTACATGCAATACCTAATTCCCTTCCCAGGGTGCAAGCCCACAGTCTAATGCTTGCAGAAAGACTCTCTGAGTTAAGGAGGTCCTCTCTGTTAGATTGAGCTCCGGAGCAGGTGTGGGATGGAGAGGGATCGATGAGCAACTGCTGCCTCTTAGGATGCAGAGCTCTTTACCTCCCTTGCATGGGTTTACGAGATGAAATGAGGAGTCTGATCCTTTTCTTTTCCTCCTGTTTGCACACCTAGCTGTGTCCCTTGTGTGGCAAGCCATGACTGGCCTCCGCAGAACATAGCATGTCCTTTTGAGGTCTCCAAAGTAGGTTGGCATGGTTGGCAACAGTCCTTGGTGCAATGGGGTCTCTCTTCAATTTACCAGTGCTCTATCACGAACTCAAATCTGCTACACAATGCTCCTGTACTTCCTCATTCTCTGTCACTATGCCCTTGGCTTCTTTCAGCCCCTGATTGCCTGTTCATCAATGGAAAGGGCAATTAGGAAGTACCCTGGCTTTCTCCAGTCAATGGATTTCTAAGCCTACATAGCCATACAGCATGAGGCCGTATCAAATTAAAAAAGGTATCACCTCAGTGAATGTACTTCTGCAGTAGTTATACCTAGTGTGTTTCTTGTAATGATACTTCAAGAAAAACATGTTAAAGGCAGAAAATAAATAATAGCAACACTTCTGGGGGCATAACAGGACCTCTTTCAAGTCTTGACCCATGTTGGAGGGAGACAGCAAGTTATCTCTTTTCTCATAGCCACCATTTTGGGTGCTTTCGCTCTGCGGCGTGTTTGGAGAAAGAACTCCGCAGCCTTCTGGAGAGGTTCTTGCATGTTAACTGTCCCCATCTCGGCTCAGCTGCTGTGCATGGCTGTGCATAAAACAGAGGTGATTACAGCTGGTGCTAAGGAGACTGGGAGGTCTGCCTGGCTGCCAGGGGACTGTATTTACTGAGCATTTCTTAGGGTCGTTGTAGGTTTGGGAAAAAGAGAAGGTATCTTCCAGATGTGGAGATGTTGTGAAAAATGCTACAACCCAAAATATATAATAAGCTCCTCCATTCATTAAATGTAGTAAGCCATCTGTGAGCAACTCATTTAAACCAAGCACCAACAAACATTGGGGCTTTTTCTTTGTTTTCATAAAACCAATTAAAATAATTACTGGAATGTCATTATGGAATGCTAACAGGTCATGAATTAAATATTATTGTTATTGGTTGTTATGAGCATTTCTAGCACTAACTTTTCTTATGGATGGGGAGGCAGCTTTGAGTAACAGCAGAGAAAAAATTACTTCAGCAGAAGAGAGTTGTGCCTTTAGTATTTAATGAGAGTAAGCTGTGTGCAATCTTGCAGCTACTGCATGTTGCCTATAATTCATATCCCTGCAACAGGAGAAGCAGAAAGCCACAGAAGGGAGAAAAAAGAGGGCTGCAGGGCATGAACCAGTCTCCTGCCCACCAACTGCTGCTGCTCAAGAGGCACTAAGGAGCCTCTTCCCAAAAACTCACCCTGCAATCATGGCATGGCTCTGCTGGGAAGATGCCTGCATTCCCACCAGAGCTGAGCAGTGTGCTGGGGCTGCAGGGCTGCCTTCTTTCGAAGCTCACAGAGCTCCAGTCAGCAGCAGTTTTCACAACTAGCTGCGAAAAATGCAGGAAAGGTTTTATTCTACTTGCAGCAAATGATAAACTTTAAATGAAGCCTGAAAGCAGAATAAGAGAAGGCCTGCTTTATTAACTTATTTCTTGGAAATTTTGTCTTTCTGACACAGTTTGGGCTCTGGGTGCCTTAACTTCAAAGGCTTTGCATGCTGTGATTTAGGCTGAAGTAAGAAGCCAACAGCTTAGATGAAGACAGCACAAATCTTAGCACAATGGAAAGTTTTCAGAGCCTCCAGTGCTTTTGCAGGCAGTGTTGAGATTAGTCCTACATGGAGGAGGTGGGGAAAGTGTGTTTTTTTTTTTGTTTTTAATTCTTTCCAGGAAGCTGTACAGAGGTTTGCAAAGCTTTTGGTCCCCTGTAAGCCTGCACAACGCCAGCCTTGCCGTGAGAGTCTGACAGAACTAAGGAGAGTTAGCTGGGGTGTTGTTGTTTTGGTTTTTTTGGTTTTTTTTTTTTTGCAGGGTCCTTGTTTCTCCCCTGCATTTTTTTCCTTTTGTTTCTTTGATTTCCCTGTGGTGTCCATCAGAGAGTGCATTGTCACTACTTCACTTCTAGTGCTGCAAAGCTTCTACAAGCACAGCACAGCTTTCTTTTCATCTTCTGCTTCAGCTGCTGGTGCAGACATTGCCTACTGTCTTTACACTGGGGGCTGCCTCATCTCTTCACTACTCCTTTCCCTCCATGTTGAAATCCCAGCTGTGGCTTTCTGCTGAGGGTGTCCTCTGCTCTTACTGCTGTGTAGCTCGTCTTCATTGCTCCTTGTTAACTGCCCAAGCAAATGCCTTCCCTCACATGAGCTGTGGGGCAGCCCACACACACTGATGAAACCCTGCCTTGCTGCCCTTCAGCAACCTCTAGGTTCAGAATCACAGAATGGCCAGGGTTGGAAGGGGCCTCGAGGATCATGAATCTCCAACCCCCCTGCCACAGGCAGGGCCACCAACCTCCACATTTAATACCAGACCAGGCTGCCCA
>JAOWBP010002978.1:40641995-40662312 GCA_028571105.1 Tragopan temminckii
AATTCTCAGAACAAGGGTTTTCCAATGACTAAACCACATGCAAAATAAGACTTAAGCATAGCTCTTGCTAAGAAGAATATTTATGCTGAAGACTCAACGTCAGTACTTTTATATAGCAGCAGTGCCATTCAACTAGAAGTTCTCAGACAGTTTCAGAAAAGGAATCTGGATCTATACATAGAAGGTAAACCTTTTGAAAATCAAACTGAGATTGTTCTGATATTTTGTTTTTGAACTTGTGCACAAACCACTACTCTTATAGTCTCATCTCCTGTCAGAAGCTCTTGTTGCAATACTACTTTCATCTCAATATGTCAGTTAGAATTCTAAGAGAAAATTTATTTTGATACTGCTGTTTGGACAGATAAAATTGCAATTCAGTACCAGCATAAACTGTAGTAGCTTGTGAATTAACTTAAGCTAGTTTAAGGATAGCTGCTGGCATTAACCTAAAACTATTTCAATGTTTAAGATGTTACAAGGTTACACTTTTCAATGAATGCAAATACGTAGTTTTTAGAACTTGTAATGACAAGAGCCAGTAAAGTTATCTGGACAAAGGACTAGCAATATAAAACTTGGTAATAGCTCTTGCAAAAAATACTGCTTGTTTCTAAAAGGTTAGTTGGGCTATGAAAGGAAACCCATACTCTTATGTGATTTCATAGTGAGGTTTTAAAGTCATTTAAATGCAGAGAACTTTAAATACTTCACCATCATTACAACACAGTACCTTATTTATCTATTCAGTAACAAGCTATTGATTAGCATAAGACAGTAAGAGCAACAAACAACAAGAAGTCTATGTACACAAAGATGTCAGTTTTGTCAGAGACAGCAATCAGTAACCAAATGCTGACATTAGCTTTGCATAACCACACTATGCACTGATCTTACAGAGAAGAAAACACCTATCATGATAGCATACCTTTTTTCTGCTGCATCTTAAATTGATGTTTCAGTCATTGGAAGCTAAGATCAGTAAAACCACTTGTGTTCATACATACACACGTATATAACTTTTTGCCTAGATTTTCTAGAACTGCAATTTTGCCTGGGAACAGTAAGCTCATTCTTTTTTCTAGTGGTATGTTATTATCTTACAAACACAGTAATCTCCATTACCTTATCCAGTGCGAATTTGGCATGTCCTACAGAAGACAGTGATAGCTTGTGGGATCCAACAAGGATGAAATTAGTAGTGCGTACAGCATTAGGGCCACCTGGACTGGCCATGGCTGTGGAGAAAAGTTCAAGTCAAGCTGTAACACTACAAACAACCAAGTTGCTTTAAGGTGTAAGCAGGCTCTATCTATAATACTGTGCAAATGCTCTACTCAATACATCAGAAGCACTCTTTGCAGCATAGCCAAGGCATACATTCAGACAATCTTTATACTCTCCATTCCTCCTCACTAGGATCCTTTCCTTTGGTAAAAGGCTTTGAAACGTTCACAGAGGATAAGCTAAATTATCTTAAGAGGCCTCAGGGGAAAGAAGAGCAGTCTAGGGCCTACTGCAAAGCACATATGACCTGCAATAGGAACTTGAGAAAAAGTTAAAAGAGATTTGAAATGATAACACTGCAGTTTTCAGAACTTGAACAACTATTTCTCTGCACTATATCAATAGAAATAAGCCGTGTAGCTCAGGCACAGGAATCAGACTAGCTGCAGCAATTTTGTAGATATTTCAGAGCTTGCACATCAGCTTATTATTGCTGCAGTTTGTACGAAGGCTATCAAGTACCTCATGCAAGTTAGACAAGTGTATAATGCATTTCAGTGATGTCAGAGAAACTGAGATGCTGCTGTCCTTCTTGCCAAGTATCAGAAGGAAATATATTGTTAAAACACTACAAAGAAGCAAAATTTCATAATCTGATCATATATTAAAGAACTTCCAAGTTTATTCTATATTAGTCTGATATTAAACCAATTTAAGTCTCAAAATTCGTTTGAGTTCATCTTCGCAGGAGGAACTTTAACTACAGGCATTAGATACAAGATATTAATTTTGATTCTGTGAAGAGAGCTTCCACTAATCATAACATAATCATAAGATACACCAATGGTAACTGACAAATTGACATTTTCTCTTTATTACACGTAATTATTATATTGCAAATATTTACTGATACACTGCTTTTGATAGTAATGCTGCTTATTCATCTTGGTATAAGATGTTTAGATTTTGCTTACCTGGAGTAAGAAGTGTGCTTTTCTAGAAAGAGAAAAACAAAAGCTTAGTGAGAAAATAGTTGGAGAATTTCTACAGAAGACTAAGCTAGGTTACAGACAAACTAGTTTTGAAGTTTTTACATACTTAAAAACAACTAGAAAATAAATGCAAATAAGCATGTACTAACCATACTTTCAGCATTATTTATCTAGAGCTGTCACCAATTCCTTCAGCTTTCTTGAGCTGATGCTGAAGAGTTTGGTAGAAATCTGCACTGTTACAGTTTCAAGTAAGGGACATAAAAGCCTGATAGAAATACAGGCTCACATGTGGAAATACAGCCTTTGGAAGCTATACGCAGAGCTTGTTAAGTATTAAATTCATACTTACAGAGGTAATAGATGTTAATAATCTCTTTGGAGTGATAACCTGCAAAACAACACAAGAAAATGAATGCATTTGGATTTCAAGCTACTGTAACTGTTCATTACATTGCCATGAAAATTATATTTTAACTCTTAGCGTTTAAATTAATTTTAAATAGATGCTAGCTCTTGTTATAAGTCCTTGTTTATTGAACCCAGACTCAATGCAACAACTTGGAATGCATAGCATGCACTTGAAAAAGCAATCTTAGGCATCTTTCCTTCCTGTAATAAGTAAATGCAACTTGTTAACAAGATGATAACAGCACAAGTGTAGAGCCATTCAATGTCCACCTTGCTGTATATTACCTATACTTTCACGTGAAAGTATCAAAGTTTAAAAAGAGGTAGTATATTAAAAATTAGAATTATATATGTATCTGTTCTTGAACCTGAAAGATGAAAGCAGGTACAAGATGCCATTAGTCCTGTATCAGCAAGAGTGCCACAAAAACATTTAGTATTAAGTGAAGGTTCCTGTAAAATACTGCACAAGAAAGCAAAATCCTGGACTTCTTAACTAGTCTTATTAGTGGATAAGACAAGAGTATGTTTCCACTATGCAACATGAAGATAAAGATTTAAAAAAAAAAAATCACTATTTCTTTTCTCTGGTATGGGATTTTAGAATGTATCCCATTACCTTTGAAAGATGCTCAAGTTTCTTTCACTTTTTTTTTTTTTTTGCAGACTGACAGATATCTTTAAGAGAAGGAAATAGGACCTAAAACAGGCAATCAGTGCACACCCAACTATTGGAATGGCAAACGAAAAACACCTCTACAAAGCCACTGGCATGCATGTTGAAGGCTAACAAAGCCTTAGTAAAGCACAAACACCTGAAACATGTATGTTATTCATGCTTAAATGTTTACTTCCAAGAGATCATTAAAGAAACATTTGCTTTAAAAATATGCAACTGTTGCTTTTACTTAATATTAGAAAGAAAAAAGCATTATAGATGACCAATAGAGCTTTAGGACCAACAGAATTGCAGGGTAGGGTACACTGACTTGTGGATTTTATGTGAATTGGAGAATAAGAGCACTAAATCACTACCTGAGGCAACCATATATTAAATATATATATTTTTTTCATTCTGCATTTTGCAGAACAATTAAGAATCCTTCTTCACTTTGTCCCCCAATATATTTTAGACCTTAAGTGCTGCAAGCCCAAACCACTAATACCTGCAAGACTGCATAACTCATCTGTTACTGCAGATCTTCTTAGAAGGAAGAAGAGGAGTAAAAGCAGGCAACAGATTGTTTAAAACTATTAGTCAGTTCTTCCTGAAAACTACAATCTTCATAGTGTACCCTCTTGAAACACAACACAATGAATTGTGTTCCATTTACCTTAGATTTATTTGCCTTTTTCTTTTTATCAGTGCTTGGAGCTTCTTTTCTCTGCACCTGTAAGGCAAAAAAGGTATTAAGAAAGTACAACACATCATTCTCCCTTACACATACTCTTGACACAGACAATACATACCAAACTGTAGACTTCTATATTTATTTCAAAGTCATTTGATACATCATGCCTAAAAAGGATGAATGGGAAAAAGATGTTAAGCCACAGACTGCAGAAAAAAATGTTTTTTTCTTTGTTTTTTTTGCTGTTGTTACTCATTACTACTTCCCTCCTCCTCATCCCTCAAATTCACCAAGGAACAGCTAAGAATACCTAAGCTCTATTTAGAAGAATCTTAGCAATGGTGCTTAATAATAGCTAGTATTTCTTATTAGTAAACTTTAGGCTGTCCCTGGAGGTCTGAACTCCTTGGAATAGCGTTGCTATTCCAAAGACCTCAGTATGTTACTACTCAAAGTTGCTTTCTAGAACTCCATGAAAGAAAGTAGAGAGAAGGTAGGGGGTAGATAGAATACATCTACCATTTCTCAGAGCATACTCTTCAGCCCACTGCTGGCAAATGTTTTTAGAATACAAACTGCTTTTGCGGTAATTAGCCTGAAGTGAAAACTACAGTTGTGTTGCACTTGAAAAACTGAGTTAACTTACTTTCAAAGACTTGATAAATCAAACATCCATTTGAACTCACATCTTTTTAGTTAAAATTTGAGAATTAATTTTAGTTTTAACAATCCTTTCTTTCCCCCCCTCCCCTCTCAAATAGCTACATGAAGTGTTAGTTGCTGCAAAAGAACTCTCAGGAAGAGTAATTCATCTGTCACTATAGTTATTACAGAATCATGAAATGGCCAGGGTTGGAAGGGACCTCAAGGATCATGAATCTCCAACCCCCCTGCCACAGGCAGGGCCACCAACCTCCCTATTTAATACCAGACCAGGCTGCCCAGGGCCCCATCCAATCTGGCCTTGAACACCTCCAGGCATGGGGCATCCACAACCTCTCTGGGCAGCCTGTTCCAGCACCTCACCATTCTTCCCGTAAAGAACCTAATCCAGGAGAGAACTTTTGAAAAACCAACAGACAAATTAACTTATGGTATAAATCTAGATTACCCTTTTAAAAAGTACATTCTGGCTATTTCTTAAAATAAGATCACCTCACTCAATTTGTTTGCAGAATAAGGCAAATATGAAGATTTTCAGTGACATTTTTATACATGCTCCACCATCAGAGATAGAATAAGTTCCAAAATAGTATTTTGTACTTATACTTACATAGTAAATGTTGTAGTAAAAGTAAGAGCATCTCCATTCAGGGAACTGGCAGTACTTGCTAAGGGAGTTGCAACCATGTTTTCTGCTCCAGATCTCAGAATTATCACATAGTAATAGTTTGCTGCTTCTGTAAATACATTTCAGATGCTCATTTTCTTTATTCAAGAATTGTTCAAGTATCTAAAAGTCCTCCAGTATTGCATTACTATTAAGTGTGCCTGTTTCACCCAATTTAAACGCTTGTGTTAGTCAAGATTTGCTTACGAACTTTATCTGCATGCAAATTGTTTTTCCTATGGTATCCATTGGTCGAATCATCTCCACAGAAATCACAAGTGCATTAGCATCTGGAACTTTTCAGGCCAGACCTATACTACCCAGTGCATGAGACAAAGGAGGATGAAATTGTAATCAGACACAGCAATTCATCTTAGTTCCCTATCCTCTAGGCCTACCAGCTTAGCAATATATCACTTTGCTACTGCCCATCTTCTTTTTCCCCCTGCCATCCTATGATGGAATTGATACTGAGGCAACTTATTTCCCTGATTTTTCATGTAATAGGGAAAGAAAGAAAGACCACCACCACAAGAGCACATTTCAATACCATCAGATATTTGAAGGTTTAGAGCATCTGCAGCAAGTTGATAAGCAGTAAGACAAAATTGATGCATAATATTATAACGTTAAAAACAGAAGTTTAGTTGCTCTGCAGTAGAGGACAGGTCTCAGCCTTCAGAATAACTGGCTGAGAGTCTATTGATTTGTAGTCTTTATATTTGATGCTTTCTTCAGAAATAAAATGATTTATAGAGTTTGTTCTGGTGCACAATACCAAATGCTGTGCTTCCAGAAGATATTTTCTATTACAAGGAATATTCAGAATCATACAATCGCTCAGGTTGGAGAAGACCTTAAAGATCATCAAGTCCAACCACAACCTAACCATACTACCCTAACAGGAATTACTGGAAAAACTAAGTAACTTTGTATTAAACAAGCTTATAAAATGAGAAATCTGTTTACTCTCATATAACCAGAACCACAACATATCAAGAGATTAAATTATGTCAGGTGTTTCCATTTGTGTTCTTGGCAATATAAACATTTGATGTCCTTTCTAATATACATTTGAAGATATTAAAATTTAATTTACATTTTGCAATACAGTTAAAAAAGAAAACAAGAAAGGCTACATATGCATTCATTAATAGTAGTTTTGGAACAGATATTAAACAAGAACTGTTCAGTAACTTTTTCTCTTACATTTTAGTGAGGTACAAAGGAAGAACCTGTCAGAATTATCCTGCTACAATGAAATTTTGTGACAATATTTAAAAATAGCACTGGTTATTGTGGGCTTGCAGATTCTTGTAAACAATCATTTGAGAAAGGATCTTACTACATTCCTGGCTGTCTCTAGACCTACAAAGAGCTATTTCCAGATACTGATCTAGAGCAAAAGAAACTACTTGACATTAATACTTTAATGATTTAAATATGACAGCTTAATAGATGCCTGGTGTTTATACACAGAATTATAGAATTGCTCAGGTTGGAAAAGACCTTCAAGATCATCAAGTCCAACCGCAACCTAACCATACTGCCTGAACTCTAACTACCCTGAGCACCACATCCAAACCGTTTTTAGGATTGAGGTGCTGACAGGACTTGGGGAAAAAAAAAAAAAGGAAGTGATGCTATTACCATTTCAGAAGGCTACAAAAGTCAGAATTTACATGGTGATATTTAGTAGTAGACTTGCATCCATGAAAAAAGTCCAAGACAGGAAAAGATAGACCTGAGACAAAATTTTACTTCCTTCCCAATAAGTTACAGAGAACCATGGAAACATTTATTCTAAGATTGGCCTGGAAAAGTCATACAAGTTTCTTGAATGTCACAGGTAAGAAAAAGGATGCTGCTAAAACAGACTAGGGAAACAGCAAAAGCCAACAAGGAGAAAACTAAACATTGTTTAGTATGTATCTACTGTAGACAGATGTATCTAGTGAGGGAGGGAGAACAGCAAAACGGTAAGAGAAGGGGTATAATATCTAGTTGCTACTTTTACCTGGTTTTTGAACTGTACCACAAACAAAGTCTGCTTTTAGAGGTAGACGCATTTCTGAAATAGAAACAGATCCCCTGGATGGAGTGAAGTCAGAAGACGTTGACGCAGCTTTGTTTCTTTTAATAAGAGGTCCCTCAATCTTCAGTTTATTTAATTCTTCCAATAAAGCAGTTCTCTTCTCAGCTGTGTAGAGAAATTAATGAATTATAGTTGTAATTAGGTAAAAATAGTACTAAACAGCATTGAGACGCTGTGGTTTTTGTTTTGGGTTTGGTTGGTTTTGGTTTGTTTTTGTTTTGCTTTTTTTTTTTTTGCCGTAAGCATATAAAATGCAATATAAGCATTAATCAACTTCCAGAATAGTAAAAATACCTTGGACAAGAAAGGTACCAAAAAAGTTCCCCTGCCTCCTGGAGAAGGCAAAACAGAACAGATGTTATCTTCTCCTGTTTTCCAAAAGGAAGAACTGTAAATAGGCCGGTACAAAGTAATACTGTAAATTAATTCCAAGAGCATATCACAAAAATCTTCACAAAGTGTTCATGCTGAAAAGAATTGGACTTAAATCTAAAAACCTACTTGCAAGGAGAAGTAGTCTCTCTGCTTCTGCTTCCTCTTGTGATCCTTTTCCATGTTCCTCATCAAAACAGCAGTTCAGAGCTTGGCTGGCTTGGTAAATCACTGTCTGCTGCATGTTGATCTCATTATTCAGCTCCTAGAATAAATTAGACAGATCGTAAACCACAAAACATCTTGCAGTTCCATCTTATTTCTGCAAGAGAATACTCCAGCACAACTTTTTCTACCTGAAAGGTAATTTAAATGTGATAGGGAGTGAATGACTACAACGTCTGCATGCTCCATATCCAGTCTAGCCTTCCCTTTATCACTGGAAGCAGCAGCTAACCAGAAATTCAGCAGTATAGGTGATGAGGCAGCAACAAAGATCAGAATGTTGCTTACTGAGTGTGGTTGCAAATCCTGTCAAATTCAGTAGCAGAAATGAAGTATCACTCCCCCTATCCTATTCAAAACAACATCTTGTGTTCACCAAACAGTTATGGCGTGACCCAATCGGAAGATGTATTGCTACAATGTGACTTGAGCTACTACATACTGTTAAGTGTTTATGTTAGAACTGCAAAATCAGTTTATGTAGTATGTTAACGTGTGGTATTCTGCAGGGTGAACTAGGCATAGGAATAGGAAAACTATTTTTAAAAGTATATTAGATACCTGCATTTTCTTTTTGATATTGACTTGATCACATGGACCATTCTTTTTCATTTCCAGTTTGGAAGCAACATCTTCTTTGCGAACAATGACTTGCTTTATTGAAGGACGATCTGTTTCTTTAAATCTTTGAGATCTATATGCATCAACACTGAAAACAGAAAACTGGGTTAAAAAGTGTTTTCCATGCATATCAAGCTTTATTATTTACACACTTATTTACACATACATCATTCATTAATGCTTTCCATCTTGACGTTAAAATAAAAGCACTCTTCAATACATTTTAAGTTTAGACAATATGAAGACTACATAGAGGCAGCCTTTGGTAAAGGCTGACAGTTCCAAAAAGAAAAAACTACTTTTGTAGTTTAAGAAAAAAGAAGAGCCATGCCACATTCTTAATTTGTGCACTTAAGACAATCTTTGAGTTTATTACCTATATGGGAGACTGCGATCTTCTGATAGAGAGCTCATACTGTCTCCAGATTCTGCCCTGGGGACTTTAGTTCTTTGGAACTTCTCAGACTTTTGACTTACATCACTGACACTGCTATCCTCATCAACTGACTTACTAGGAGAAACAAAGACCTGGCAAGAAGACGATATTGGATCATGAGTAACATGGATAGATGTTTGAAATACATTTTCTCTTATATTCGCTTGTTTTGAGATTACATATAAGCAGTAAGTTCAGAGGGAGCTGAATATTATTTAGCAAACCGTTTACAAATATTTTCTAGAACACAGAACAAGCAATTTGTTTATTTTAAAAAACACCAACAGATCACTGAATTCTAGAATATTTCACCCTTAGTTTTCAAATCTGTACTGTTAAATAATTACTTAAGATTTTCACAGATAACTGCTTCAATGAACGCACATATACAACTACAAGCCCAGTGCAAGTAATAGATCTATATATTAAAATTGGATTTTACAGGAACTTGTTTAATGTAGCATCTGACATACAATGATTTCTAGAGGCAAAAGAAACAACCTTCAGAAACTTTACCTCGTTAAGTTTTCATTAGCAAAATGTTATTTATAGTTTCAGTATTTGACCATGTATCACAATACACTAAAATATCACACTGTTCACAAGCAAATGGAACAACTTTCTACAGTCAAGTCATCCTTCCCCATCTCCCAAGAGCTCTCACCTCCGGACCAACAGATTCCACTAGAGGGGTTAACAGAGACATTGATGAAATATTTAGTGACTCTTCCTGCTCATCATCATCACTTTCACCCTCCAGGCTCATGCTCATTTCCTTCTTCAGCTTTTCTATGTCTGGACCATCCTCTTGAAGAATTTCAAAAATTTCATTTATCACTTTTGAGCTATTCATTTCATCGCCAGCCTTCATTTCAACTTCACATACTTCATCTGAAAGGTGATGTTTTATAAATATTAGCAGCATCTAAATTAAATGTTTGTTTATATAACAAGACTGGAGAGTTGACAGACAAGCCATCCACTTCTGCTTTTCAAGTAATGTTAATTAAAAACTGCTTATTAGTCAGCCACGTGAGAACCCTGAAGTATACTTCCATCCTTACTTTAATATACTTTTATCCCATGTTCTGCATAAGTGATACAGGGAGGCAATACAAAGAGACTTGTGTTAGACAAGTTACAACATTTCAGCTTATACAGGTCTGAAACTGCAGTCTCCCATAGAGCAGCCATTTCTCTCCTTTCCCAATAAAGTTTAGTATCAGTTTTAATATTTCTTGAAGACTTAACATTGAGAGAAGAATTATAAATAAAAGCTTCCTGATTTGTTTTTTTATAAATCTGATTACAAAGCAAATGCATGAGTGCCAGTGGATATACAGTGAATTCATTATTCAGTCTTGAAGGATATTAACACTGCTGGAGAAGTGGGAACAGATAGCTAAGCACAATAAAATACATCTAATCAATACAAACCATCTGGCTTCTCAGCAACTTGTTCAAGTTTTGACACAGGCATCGCTTCTACAGGGCTCTTCGGCTGAGTGACCATCAGAGAACTGGATTTATCAGTTTCTTCACATTTAGGAGCATCTAAGAATTTTATAAAAGAAGTCAATGAAGATTTGCTATACATCTGATTTTATTTACTTTTTTTCTTAGCGTTGTGTTTCAGAAGATTGCTAATATAGCTGACAATTTACAAAAACACTGCGGAGTGCAGCCACTTGAGCAAAAAGTGAAATTAAACAGAAAACAACATCCAACCCCAACCTAAGAGAAGCATATGCTGCATTTATAGAAGCACATTTGAGAGTGTTTGCCCATAAAGTATATAAGGAGCATTTAAAGTTCACTCTGCTTTCATAGAATTGAAGGCTCTTCCAACCCCTGAATATTAGATAGGATGTCACGGGTATAACAAATCCTTTCACATCCCCTCCTGTAAGAATTAATACAAGGGGATACTCAAGAGGGAAGTGTTTGTGTAAATGTGGTAAACTCACGTACAAATGAAATCTGTAGCCGATTGTTTTCACACACTCACTCTAAAGTCAGCGTACATGAAAATACAAAGCATCGGTAAACCTACTGAGAAACAAAGGCAATCTGTCTTGCCAATACTTCAAGCAGCAAATTATTACGCGAGAAAATTTAGACAGATCGGCAACCAAATAAGGGTGTACTTAGGTCCAGTCCTAAACAAGAGTACTACTAACCTGTTTGTCTATTTATGAATGCTACAGACCTGCATTAGCCACAGGCAAAAAAATGAATTCTCACCTGTAGATTCTACACTGGGAGATTCTACTGGCCTGTCACCTGCTGGTGTGTCTTCTGCTGATCCAGAAGTAGTAGTATCTGAACAAGGAGAACGTTTTGGACTACCCTGAGATGGACCATCCTGTTAAAACCAAACACAGGACATTCAGGTGGTAACATTCAAAGTGACTAAAAAAAGGTTAGCTACCTATCCAATATGAAGGAGGATTCTATTTACACAAGAATGTCAGCTAAAGTTCCAAGTTGAAATGGCCGTAAGAAAAGTTTTTAGAAGCTGGCAGGGGATTGGGAAGGAGAAAGAATATTCATACATAAGAAATAAGCATGCTTATTTCCTAGATAATAATATAGGAAGTAGCACAATAACCATCATCAAGAACTAAATCAATCAGCTCAAGTCAGTATCATTTGTAACTGGTTCTATAGAAAAAAATCCAATACTTCATTAATAATCATACAAGCTACTCAAGAAGCAGTCTTGTGTAGCCTAGGTATTTACAAACCTTAGATTCTCATCTTTTATCTATGTTGTGCCAAAATACCCATGTTCAGAACACGTTAAAGCAATTCACACATCCTTTGATTCATGCAGCTAACATATTACCATTTTAGCTTCTGGAAGTTTTCTCTTAGAACTTTCACTTCTCTCTGCACTCCACAGATTGCCCCTATCAAATCGGCCACGAATGCATGCAAGTTCTCGTTCACGTTCCTATGCAAATAAAGGGGAATGGGAGAAGAGTTAACAGTTTTAAGACGTCAAGACATTGCAAACTTATCAGGTAGGGAAAGAACAGTAAGAATCTTCACCGAGCTTATAAGCAAGCTATGAATTTAGCAAGTCATACCTGCTTAAGCTGAAGCGCTAAAGTGGCAGTAGAGGAATTTTTATTTTGTTTGAGAAGCTTTTCCTGGATTGTCCTTGTATTTGGGGTGACGATGGGTGTTCTGTACCCCGCAGTATTCGTAGAAGGACTCCGTGCACTGTTCTCTTGACAGCGCTCTCCAAAACGTTCCAGGAAGGGCTTAATTCCCGATCCCCCTACAAGAACAATTATTTTGCTTTAAAAGAAGCTCTCAAACAGAAGAATTACACTGCAGTTTTAGATCTCACTTGAAGGTTCTCAATGAAGCAATTAAGATGCTTCCTTTACAACTTACTGTTACACTTTATACAAACTTAACCTCAAGTGCAAATCACTGCTGTAACAGAACACAGAAGATGTTAAAGCAGTAAATCAGAGCAAACAGATGCCCTCCTCTTTACAAAGACCACACGTGACCCTGTTCATTATTCCAATTGGTTTGCTTTTTAAACATTTCTCACTTGCATCTTTCATCTAAATGAGCATTCTAGTACCTAAGGGAGATAAACTGTTTGGAATCCACCTTACTTTATCATTAAAAAGAAAGATACTACACATCTACATGGCCTTCGAGACTGGAAGCACTTTTTGATTTCTAACATATTCAGGCTCTTTTTTTTTTTTTTCTTTTAAACATAATATCTATTGAATATATATCTTAGCCAACAATTTGAAATACACTTTTAATAGCCTGTCATCAACTGATGTTAACAGCATACTTTTCAGACAGAACCATTAGATTGGTTGTGCTCTCAGGAGTTACTAAAAATACATTCAAAAAATACTCTTGCAAAATATGGAAGCCATATAACTTACAATTATCACAGACTTCTTCAACGAAGAAGTTAGAGCAAGAAATATGCATTATGCAACATGTTACTGCAACTTAACTAGCACATAGTTTTCAACATAGGTGATTTCAGTGACAATTCTTTGAACTCGCTGAAGCTGAAGAACAACTTACCTGGTGTTGTGGGTTTATCCTTAGGTTCAGGTTGCACATGTGTTCCTTTGACTGTCTCTTCTTTGGACTGAACCGACTGACACAAAGTTGATTGTACCGTCTGTGTGCGTTTCTCAGTCTTTTGAGGGCTGCAAGGATGCTCTGTTAGCTGTTGTGGTACTTCAGATTCCTTACAAGCAGGAATGGTACTGCTTGAGGACTGTGTTATAAAATTATTTGGATCCTTAAGAAGAGAAAAAAGGATAATGTTAAGCTGAGACTGTACAATGTTAGTCGTTCTCTCAAGAGAAAAAAAAGAATGAAAACATTATGCAGAACATACTACAAATTGAATTCCACCAAAACAGAAAGAACTGACACCCATTGTTATGAGCTATTTACAGCATCTTGATCCAGTGTTTCAAATTGTTTCAGTACTGGATTCAACGTGTTTTCGTCAGATACTTCAGGTAGCTTCCCACATTTCCCTAAACCAGATAGGGCACACAGATTATTGCCATTTAATAAGTGGCATAAATGGAACAATAAGCATTTGGTACTATTAATTTCAGCATTTCGATTCCATTGTTATTCAGCGTTAACATTCAGAGTTTCAGTCAGCTGAGAAATCAGTCAGAGTAAAGTCCAAAAGGGCTGTCACTTTAAGGAATCTCTTTCCAATAATCAAATACAGCAATCAATTACTTCGGCATCAGCATTTACAAGACTTGTATAACATTCATCTTCAGGTGTCAAGGAATTCTAAACTGTTTCAGGTCTGCTGCTTAAAAAATGTGAATTCTTATCAAACAAAAATAGTAAATGAACTAAGATTACTCACACTGAATCTTTAAATTTGTTACCAACATTCAGATTATTAAATTGGTATGAATTAACGCTTCTCCCCCCAGTACTCGAATCAATCCTTAATCAGCAACTAATCAGACACTCACCGCTATCTTTGAGTTTGCTGGTTTATTAATAGAAGCCTCAACAAGCCTTTGAGAACAGGATGCAGCTTCCTGCTTTACACTGCTACTATTGATTCTAGCAGATGCTCCACTTGTAGTGGACAATTTGGATAAACAAGTAGTGCCAGGCTGTTCTTGTGCATTGTTTTGCTTTGCAGATGGATGACTTAGGTCATCTTCCCAGGAGCCAATTGTAGCTGCAAGGTTAGCTAAACGGCCCCTTCTCCCAATAGGGGTACCGCTTGCCAGATCGTTAGTTGCCCGCTTAGGTGGAGAAACAGACAGGTCCTTTGACTGGAGGGGAGACAGATGAGCACATTCAGAGGGATCTGGAAAAGAGAACACAATCTTCTTAATAAAATATATTGAGATATATTTGAATTTTGCTCTATTGTGAGTTTATCAACAGTTAGGTGCTCTGAAGGCACTGAGTCTGATCAAGGTAAATTAAAGCTTGTTGCAAAGGCAACACGATCTTGACCAAGTAGTTTACTAGGTTGACACCACCATTGTGATGAGCAAGGCTTCACACTAAAAGGTACACATAACACTCTGTTACAGTCAGTTTACTCATTTTAATCTACTTCTGGTGCTGTCTACAAAACTTCTGTACAAAAACATTAGCATTGTCTCACAAAAAAATTGTCTGCTAGCACACCCTATCATCAATGCAAACACACAAAAGCGGCAGTATTATTCAGCAAGTAACACATACCCTCACTATCCCAGCAGCGTCGCTGTTCTGCCAGTTTCTGCATACGTGTTTTGACTGAAAGGGTTGCAGGAGTTTCTGACTTGGTGCTTGTTTTTCCTTTCTCAAGAGGTTGAGCCGGTGAAGCCTTGTTACACACAGTCCCATGCAACTCCGAATTCATCACAGGAGAACGGTGGCTTGGGGAACTTGAAGGAACAGGCTGTGTGTTCTCTATAGTGGAAGCTTGGGTCTCTATATTATTGGAGCAGCGTCTCTTTGATGGTGATGGTTTAGTACTAGGTTTCACTGTACAAGTCAGAGTAGTCAACCAAATTAGTATTCTAACAGTCTCAAACATCCTCAGTACAAAACTGCAGTGCAAAGTTATGATGTACGAATAACCTCCCCTTTTCTACTTCCACTAATTATAAGGCATTACGTAATCATCTTTAAATAGCTTACTAATCATTAAGAGCATCTGCTCTCAGATAAAGGTAAACACTAACCATACCCAGTCTTAGTGGATTGGGTAACTGCACCCATTGCTATTTACTTTAGGATAAACACTGAGAGGTTTTCACAAGCCTCAAAACAACAAGGGAAAAAAAAAACGGAACAAAACCAACATTTTTGTAGGATACCTTCTTCATCAGGAAGAGATGCCTGGTTACCAGTCTCTAACAAAGGCTCTCTGACCCTCTTGGTCTGCGCTGCAAGTCTCGCTCCCATGGTCGGCCGCTCAGCCATTTTCTTCTGCAGGTTCTCCCTCCTGGCACGGGTTCGTTCAAGTAGTTTCTGAGTAGTTCATCAATCACATATCACTATACACTTCAGTGCATTAACAGTAACAGTTCAAAATCAAAATATTTGAAGTCTCTCTCTAACAAGCATGTACCAAAAGAGACAATACCATAAACGTATAGTGATGACTACACTGAGACAAATGTCTCTCAGATGTTGATAACTGACTTACTGTAATGCACAGCTAGGGAAACATTTAAAGCTTGATTTTCTGTTTGGTTACTCCCTCCTACTCCTGAAAACAGGAAAAACATGTTTTCTACACTGTCATCTATTTGTTTTTTTTGTCTTCCCCCTTTCTCTTGCTGCAGTAATTCCTGAGCTCCATAATTCTATTTGACCATTGCAAGACACACATCTTCTCCTATTTTCAGGAAGTTAGATGAAAGATAGCTCACACTGCAGCAAATTCCAAGCTACCTTCTTGCTATCTGGCTGGTTAGTTCATGTTTGCAGGGTATCTGAAGATCGTTTTGCCTACTGGACAGATAACAGGTTCCAGCATTTCTTTCAAATGGGCAGTGATTCCAGTCTTATCATCTAGACACAGACTATCATGGAAATTGCTGAAACAGTGAAGTTTGAGACATCTACTTTTATATCAAAAACCAGATGAAGATACCCAATAGATTACAAAGTTCCAGTAATTGGCTTCCTAAGGAAATCACACTAGAGAGAGATAAGCAATGACAAAAATGGGGAAAAAAATACATTGAGCCTGAAGTATTCAGAAACATTTGATAGTAATAATATTTCTTCCCTAAATCACCACATGATAATCTTAAGTTAGCAAGTCTGATCAGTGGGCTCTTGACCTTTGCTGAAGAACATGTTCAAGACACCCAGTTGTCACTGATCTTTTATTAAAAAAAGTTAGTGATCCCAAAGCATCCATAAGAAAAATAACTCAAATCCATGTTGTTAAAAGTAGAAAAAAACCAGCTACTGCAGCATCAAAACCAAAAGTGAACTTCTACTCTGCAAGATTAAGTTGTGAGGAACTGATGTCTTAATTGTCCAAATACAGAGATGATTTATCACTATCTCATACAGAAAAAAAAACATGTAAAGAGGTGTCAATTAACCTTATTTTATTAAGTTCTTACATTCCCTAACTTTTGGGGATTTGAATAGTATAATCACACTGCACATGAAATAGCTGTTTCAATGAATGTTTTACACTACTAGAGTGAGATTCCTTACAGCATCCAAGTTTGAAATAACATTTTTTAATGCGGCATTCGTAAATCAAGACCACAGTTTAACCACATGTAAAGAACACCTAATTATTACTTTGATCAATATTTTAAAGCACTTTGAAACAAAAAAATTGTGCTATTGAACTAATGACCTCTAAAGGGAAGCATATAAACTGCACTTGTTTGGTACCACATAAATTATTGTGAGAACTGTGGCAGCCACTATCTGGCCTGTCACATAGCAATTAAACACACATTGCACATTTTTAACTGTCTGAGGCTGAAGTCTCAAACAATGTTTCATTGTAGGGCAACACAGGACAAATGGAATGTCAGTCCCAACAATTCTCTGTCAAAGTATAAATGTTGCTTCTCTAACTTCCGTGGAAGAGAAGTTAAGGGGAAAAAATATGTTTAAAAGGGACACATGAAGTGCCTGGAATGGCTTCTCTATGAGTTGCATCCCAGTTGTTTCCACAGGCCAGTTTCCTTATTCCAATCCCCAAAAGGCAGAGCTATAAACTGTTCAGAAAATATACACATAAGTTAATATATACATTTTAAGTTGATCTGTATAACTGTTCTTTTGCAAATTCAAGTGCACTGTCTAAGACAGTTCTATTCAAATGCAGTCACATTCCTTTTTGCTTTTGTTAGTCCAGTAAGACAGTGCTTCAGTTGTTACAAATAGGATGTCATTTCACAGGAATGCACGCCTCTGTTGTTGAGCTCCAACTCCTACTGGCTTTTTCCATGCAACCGCCATAATTCAAACTGCTGTTACACACGATGAGTCAGCCAGCTACCAGAACTTGAGGCTTACTTTTAAGCTCATCATAGGTGTTCATTACTAACAGTACATTCTCCACGCATTCCAGTAACAGCCAACATTTCAGAGTAGGACAGGCTTATTTCATTTTATCTAGGAATATGAAAACAACTAAGTTGTACTTAGAGGATCATGGCCTGCGTGCAAAAGCACATTATAAAAATCAGAAAACACCTTCCTGCTTTAAATGTTGATGGACAGTCTTGGTTTAAAAGTAGCAAGTTACATACAGAAGCCATACATAGCAATCTTAGAGAAGACACACAGGCTTGTGAGTGATTACAAGAACTTGTTGCTGCTACCCTGCTTCAGTAGCAGAATGTTGCAGAAGGAGCACTGAAAGAACAGCTAACTTCAAATTTCACCTATGCAAACCTTTCTCTGAGCAACTGTGTCGCTTACTTCTTTTTGGTCACCTGCCACACTAGGAAACAATACTGCGCTCTACAATAAGAGCTTCACAGTATAAATAACCTAGACTATTCCTAGCACTCTGTACTACCAAACGCAGGCTCTTATGCAAGAAAATGAATTACACAATCAACTACCAACTAAGAGCCACAAGCATGCTCACTGTGATCCTAAAATAAGACTCCACCTTCTCCTCAGTGGACCATACTAACAATTGGGCTGACACCCAGGTTATTAGATTTTGCTTGTAAAATTAATAAAAAAACATTATTTTAGAACTGTTTCATTTGAAAGCACTGAATCTTGCAGCAGCATCTATTTAAATTAATTGAGACAGAGCATTTTTATTCTAAAGCCAAGTGATCAGTAAACAGCTTTGGTCAGCTAACACTTGAATTACTGCTGCTTTACCTAAGCAACATTTATAATGCCTCACCAGTTCCCTGCAAACAACAGAACAGTTATTTACAAATATTACCTGAAAATAGCTAAACTAATAAAACTGATACTTAAAAGAAATAAAAATTAGGACATAAATACTTTATAGCAGGTGATAATAAGGCTTTCTTTATAAAAAGTCCTTTTTGAGAAAAGTTATCAAACTAAAACTCCAATGCACTAACAGTGGTCAGATTTTTATACAGCAGGGGAACATCCTCCACAGCATAAGCATTCCTGGCAAAGCAATACCTCTCAAGCACTCTGCAACACCAGCAAATACTTGAATGAAGTTTACACTAAGGAGTGGCCCCTGAGTTGGTCACAGCTTTTCAAAGTCAGTTAACTACACAAAGGGTGTGTTGAGGTTGGAATATTTCCCAGCATGCAAAACCATTTTAAACTTGATCCAGTATTCTGGACTTGTGGTTTATTTAAGACTAGTCTCATCATGTCACCCACTACCAATTAAGGAAGGAGTTTTTAGATGTTTACGCTTAGCAAGCCTTACATGGGAGTAGCATTAATCTGCCTTGACACATGCAAATCAGTATCTGACGTGTGATTTCTTTAAGTTGGACCTTGCAATCTTCCCCTGCTACGAGCACCTCATTTATTTACAGGATGCCTATTTGAAATATAGATTATTCTTTCCTCATTGATAAAGCAATGTACTTGATAAAGATTTTTTACATCTTTTTATGATTAGGTTTGTGGGTTTTGGTTTTTTGTTTTTTGTTTTTTAATTAATTCAGGCTTTGGTTAAACAGGGCATGCATTAAAAAGAGCACGGCCAGCAGGTCGAAAGAGGCGACCCTCTCTGTCTACTCTGCCCTAAAGAGGCCACATCTGGAATAGTGCATCCAGTTCTGGGCTGCCCAGCTCAAAAAAGACAGAAACCTCCTTGAAAGAGTCCAGCAGAGAGCAAAAAAGATAATAAAGGGCATGGAGCCATCTTGCTTATGAAGAAAGGAAGAGAGACCTGAGCCTGTTCAGCTGAGAGAAGACGGAGAGGGGATCTGATCAGTGTTTATAAATATCTGAAGTGCAAGAGGCAATTAGATGAAGCCAGACACTTTCCAGTGATGCATAGTGATAGGACAAGGAGCAATGGCCAAGAACTGGGACACGGGAAGTTTTACACAAATATGCAGAACTTCTTTACAGCGTGGGTGACAGAGCACAGGAACAGGCTACCCAGAGAGGCTGAGGAGTCTCCTTTTTAAGAGATATTCAAGACCCATGTGGATGCCTGCCTACCTGCGTGACCTGCTGTAAGAACCTGCTTTAGCAGGTTGGGGTTGGACTCCATGATCTGCACAGGTCCCTTCCAACATCTGCCACTGTATAATTCTGCGTGTATTCAGAAGGTATTTCTGAAAGCCGTCACAAGGCAGCTCCGCTTTATACCTATCTCACATAAAAGCAGAGCACAGCATCCTTAAGAAGCCTTCAGCCCTCAAACACATTCAAGCCAGCCAATTCCATTTGTGTCAGCACAAGTTCGCTCTGTTAAAAAAACCGAACAGACATGGAAAAGGGCCTCCCTTCCACCAGCTCCTACGTGAATAACCCCTCTGTTCTCCATAGCAGTAAGGCGGAATGGAACAGAGGGCCGCTCGCAGCCCTTAGCAAAGCCTGAGAGAAGCCGTAAGTCAGCCCGGCTCCCCGCGGACCCTCCCCGGCTTTCGCCCCCGGCCCTAAGAACTAAAGCTCTCCCCACCTCGGTGAACGGATCCATCGCTGCCACTCCGGCCGCTCCCTCACGTCGCGCCGGGAAGAGCGAAATCCTCCACCCCAACCGCTCCGGGGATTTGAATTTCAGCGCCGCCTCGAGTGCGCATGCGCAGGGACTGCGTC
>JAOWBP010002978.1:40817529-40832381 GCA_028571105.1 Tragopan temminckii
AGAAAAAGTCATGAATGGATTCAGTAAGGACACAAAACACAACAACTATGCATTTACAGCAACAGACATCAGCAGCTGAAGTGATAGTGCTGCAGTTTATCTTTAGAGAAAGTAATTCTTTGACCAAAAGCACGAAGGTTAAAAGTACCAGTAACAGATTAAAAACAAATAAACAAAAAACAAACACCAAAAGCCATCATATCTTAGAGCTCACAGAAAACACCGCAAGTGCTTCCTGAGTTACAAACAGGAGCTGTGCTGCAAACAAAAGTAATCAAGAATATCTGATAATTAACGTGCATGTTAAATTACAAAACACTTGAATATCAGTAATGCATCAAATAACAGTATCTTGGACTTCCACAGAAGAAAAAATCTCACTGTTTTCATCCTAAAGCATTAACTATGTTAAGGATCTGTTTGGAAAAATATTATTAATTTATTAGTTTATTCCCCAATTAATATGAATTATTACGAATATTACTAATGAAAAGGATTAGTAGTATTATGAAGGTGAATTATCTGCACTGTCAGTACAGCATAACAAGTCTCTCCTGGACACTTCTGTTGGTAGGAACTGCAATCAAATGCCCCGGATGCAAGAATGGAAGCAGTGTGAGGAAAAGCAAAATCCCATTCAAGTAGTCTAACAAGTGTTTCTAAGTGAGATAAATAGAAACACCTCTTCTCCTTCTATCTTCTGAGCCTTTGTTGCACACAAACCCTTAGAAAGACTTTTTTAAAAAAGCTTCAAACTCAGAACTATCTACTGTCTACTTTTGAGCATACAGAAATATAATGAAAATTTATGAAGTTAAGAATGGAGAAGGAGGTAAAAAGAATGAATTACACAAACAATTAAAAACTGATATAGAGGGACACGACTGGTGAAAAAGTCAGGAAATAGTAAATGAAAAACAAAAATAAAGAGCTTTGTTCTCCTTGTTTTTAAGATCACAATTTCACTACGGGCTTATTGCCACGGTACATTGTAGAAGCCAGAAGTATGAATGAGTTCAATAATATTTAAGACAAAAAAAAAAAAGAAATCAAGGAAATGTAAGTCATCAGTACTTAAACAAAAAGAACCCTAGGTTGATGGTTTTGTTCTTCTGGGTTTTATGCTTTGTTTTTCCCCTCCCTCTCTCTGATGCAGTAAATCTTGGCTCTTTACAACACCCAGACTGGCAAGCATTTCAACTACTCTGCCAAGTTTCCTCTTTCCCTCAAATCTGAAGCCAAATTGTCTTCAGGAACTTTCGCAGTTTTAACTCCTCTACTGAACTCCTTGAGAGAAGCTGCCTCTTCAAAACTTAACATTTCTCTTCTACCTAAATGCAATTTTATACAAATCTCTTAGAATGAGCACTTCAAGAGGTGCCTAAACCCATAATTATTGCACCGTCAGAAGTTCAACTGGGTGAGACAGAAATTAAGAGCTAAATATGTGTAAAATTCACGTATGTTCAAATGACACAAAAATACTGCCAACGACACACACTTGTCTTTTCACCTCATTACTCTCATCTCTAGATGCTCTTAGACATTGTACCAGGAATTCCTGAAATGCTTCTTCAGTACATGAGGCCAATTGTTGTTACTAAATCAGCTTGTGTAAAACCATGAAAGTCTCAAGAACTTTAAGTACACTGAAGAAAACAGGTGCAACATATTCCACAGGAGGAGGAAAAAAGGGGATAAGAAAATTATGAAGTACTTCAGTGTACTGTGACAGTGAAAATGAAAAGAACATGTACATGAATGTTAAAATTACATTTTAAGTTTGTGCTTACACCATTTCACCCAAGGCAACAAGATGGGAATAAAGAATAACCAAGTTTTCTTTAACCATGGAATGCTGGAAGACCTTGGAGAAAAGAGCCATCTCTGTTCAGATTCAAGGATGTTTAAGACATTTGATTACCTCAGCTTCAGAGTCCTTCAGTTTCTGTACTTTTTCTTTGACTTTCATCTCAAACACCTGTTCCATTTCCATCTCCATTTTTTTCATTTTGGCTACATGCTCTCTCCTTTCCTCCTCCATCTGTGCCAATGGGCTCCTGCCATAAATACAGAAGAAGTTAGCTAATCACTTTTTTTTCCTGTTCTGTTAGGGCATCTGCAAGAAAAACAAGATAAAAATGCTGAAGCACTAAAATAAACAGCACAGCTGTATGCACAGCTAGCTTAAATTATTTTGTATTATTTTATTAACTATTACGCTGTCTACAAAATACATTTCATACGGTATCTCTCCTCCAGCTGATATATCTTGCATTAAAATTAAAGAAGCTTTTTTTTTTTTTTTTTACTCCTTAAGTCTGAGGTAAAACCTGGTCATGCGTAGGGGAGAAATCAAAGTAATAAAAAAAATTAACATCTTCCAAGTGATCTTCAGGCATCTTGTTCTTTCCAGTTCAAATATATGCAAAAATTAATGGACAGAAACTTTATGTAGAACAGATTAATAAAAATTTTAATGGTGTTGCAGACAAAAGTCTCAATTTCTCTCTAAATTTTCAGTGTTCAAAGTGATTGTAAGTGTAAAGTTAGCATTACAACTGTGTTGAAGGTGCTGGTTTAACCTTCTGAGGAGTTAACTTAGCAAAAAAAAAGTTCTGGGCAACTGAGCATCAGTTATTCATGAAGGTGTTAGTTGGATGACTTGACTCTAGAAAAATACTATTAAAGAATAAAAATAATGCAGTTTTTTTTCCTTGCATGTTACATGGTTACTACTTTTCTGAATTCTACTGAATTTTTTAGGATGTATGTAAAGCTTGTATCTCACATTAAAGTGATACAAGTTTTAAATGACAAGTGTGACATTAAATACCCAATAAAACAGGGTAATTTATGATCCAGTGATAATTCATACATAGTCCTATTAACAGACTTTCCTGCACTTCATCAAAGAACTACTGGCCTTATTCCAGATCTGAGGAACTATGGCTTTGGAAAACATCAATTTTAACCATTTTAGTGGTAAAAATGGAGAACTGCTGAATATATAGGGAACTGTTACAATCAACAAGCAGGGGGTATCTGCTGTAACGTATGCAAAATTCGCTCAGACTGGTAAATCATAAATTAGTGGTGGCAAATCTGCACTCTACCAAAAATGCTTTTGGTTTCAGTGCTTAAAAACAAACAAAAAAACCCTCCAAAATATTCTTTAAAAAAAAAATAATTCTAAGAGGACAAATAATTGAGGAACTCCCAAAGACAACTGAAATAAAATCAGCAACATCTATTTTGATTTAGTTTGTCATTCTTAAGGGAATGAGTATATATACCGAATTGTCAAGACCTGTTTGGACTGTTAATGGCTCAGTTTATCATTATTACTTACAGCTAACCACAACGTGAAAGTGAAGTATGTCGTGCCAAGGTCACATGAATGCTTTTTCAAATACTGGCATTTCTAAATGTGTTTCGAAGGTGACAACTGAGGGTGGTAAGGAGAAAGAAAATGGCTCTTCTATCTAAATTACTAAAAAAGTAATTTAAACCCGAACTATTATTTGCAAAATTTGGAACAAACACACAGATCTGAAAGCGATCCTCAGTCTAATGCTTACTTTACGTTATAAACAGCCAACTGATGGCAACTTTTGTCAAGCAGAAATTTTGTTTAAGCATGGGTCACATATAAAAATACACAAAAATGATGAAAGAGAAAGTAAGTAGCAGTATTTCTGTAAGGTAATCAGCTGTCAAAATCAAACTACTCAACTGTTGTTATTTTTTAGGATTATGAAGTTCTCAAACGTGTCTGCTCTTAGATTAACTTGGGACAGACTTGGGAGCAGTTCTGTCCTTCTGCTGACAGCCTGGCAGTCTAAAAGGGATGTCATGCAAGCTGTATTTGATAGAGTGGCAAAAAGTAGTCTGCATAGAAACTCTGCTGAACTAACAAGCAAACATTTATAGTTGAGATCTTTTCAGAGGTCACAACTTGTTTTTTGTTAGGGCTTAAGTACCTGCCACAGGTTTACCTTCTATTTCAGGTTAAAATAATGCAAATATGTCGAACAAAAAAGAGCGAATGCACCCAGCAAGGATGTAAAATGTTCTGTTAGATCAGTTAAATGTATGGTAACACAGCCCTCTGTTAAAAGTGGAACCTCTGCAAGCCACTAATAAAATGACACCATGGTCAGAGAAGATTAAAGTGACTGACTTCTCAACCCAATGAAGATGGGTAAATATACAGGTAAGCATGAAAATTCCACTCATTCTTTATTAGCATCTGTATTAATAAGATGGATCTTTAGATGGAAACTGAAGAATTTCATAGTTTATGAGCTGAAACAGCCTTCTAGTCATTATTAAAATTTGACCATATTTGTTTTGAGGCTTAGCCAGGAAGTTTCTAAAGAGAAAGAACTTTACAGAGATATTTGTCACTGAAAATATTTATAACTTCTTAAAGTTTATATTAGCATAGCTTTAGAACAACAAAAACCAGCTAGGGAAAAAAAAAAAACAGTGCCAAGAGTTGGAAAACAGAGAAGTGTTTTAAATTTGAACCATTAAACAGTAAAATCCTTTCTGTGTTTAAAGAATTTTTGTCTAAATTTTTTTGGAAAAATTTAAATGACCACTTACATGCCTTCAACTGTGTCAAATCTAAAAAACAAAAAATACAGAGGCTTAGCTTAGCATGCTTAAATAAAACCACAAAACCAAAAAGCAGTAATTTAAAAAGTAAATTCATTATTAATAGATTCCTAAAGCTAATTATGTGCTCCCACAAAAGCAAATTTTTCCACACTGAAAGGAAAGTGTTAGTTCAAGCTTATTATATTTAAAATTCAGTTAGTAAGTCACTACACCATATCAATATTAATGCAGATTTGATGTGCAGATATTTTCAGGAATAGTTTACCTACAATACGTAATGCTTTTAAAGCAATTTTAAATATTTTAGTGACATGAACAACGACTTGCTCTAAACAAGTTCTATAAACCCAAAGCCATATTGTAGCTCATGTACTCGTTCAAAGATTGTCACCTAGTAAAGGTAATTAAGTTAAAATCAAGCTTTAATGTTCCTGTGCTGCAAAAAGAGCACTTCAGTCAATGGCCAGCAGAGGTCTCACAGGAGGTTGTGCTCAGCTCTGCTTCACTGCTGCTGTTACTTCCTCCCAGCGTGATGCTTCACCCTACCTTTCCTTCTTTCTGGTGAAAGGAAGCAGAGAATCTTGGTGTTTCAATAAGGCTATCAAAATATTGAGAATATGGTCAAAAGGAGTTAGTAGTCGGCTAAGCTAGACAGTTGGAAGAATCTGTGCATTGTGTATTTTGTGACCCACTGTGCCAGTTGATTGAACAGAGGAGTAACCAGATAAGGATCATCTTTACAGTGTACAACATGACTTTAAACCCACTGAAAATATCAACCTCATATAGCAAACTGTAAAGATTTATCGAATTGAGAGCTGTAAATTTCAGAGCAAAGGCAAATTTCAGCGTATGGCACATAGTGCTCATGTACAATTACTGCAGAGTGTTATTTATATACCTGAAGATTACCCTTGATGATTTTTTTTTTTTTAATTATTATTAAGACAGATTTATCTCAACAATTTGAAGAAATCAGACACTAAATCCAAAAAGGTAACATCATCATGGTGCATGCTGCAGACTGCTCTTAGGCCAATGTGTCGCCTGTAGAACAGTTGATTACAGTTTCATCAAAGCAAAGGAGAGAAGTAAAAGAAAACTGCATGGAACACATTGCTTCAAGTCATCCACACAACACTGCTACAATTCATATGGTGTCCTTATACTCATTTTCACATTTGTACTTTTGTTTAAAAAAAAAAAAAGTTAACGGTTGCATGAAGAATAATGATCTCTTAAGCTCTTAATCTATTTCTAAGGTGAAAAGGTCAAGCCAGTCTTCACCAGCTGCCAGGAGGAGATGCTTTTGGAGAAGTCCCAGCACCACAGCTCATACAATCTCTTACATACACTCTCACAGTTTACAAAAGGGACAGCAGCACAGGAGTTTCCAGAGCCAGAGTTTGTATCTGTGCTTAACAGGATGCTTGTAATACAGCCAGACAGCAGCAGAGCCAGTCTCCATCCTCAGACAGAGACACAGGATCTGTCTCCCATTAAAGAATCAGATTTCCAGAGAGCAAGTTAAATATTACTCCATTTTGAGGCAGACAGTTCTTTCAAAAAGCAAGCAAACACAGCATTCCTCAGGGACACACAGATAAAGCATTAATATTTGTTCCTCCTTCTTGTAATTAATTTCCAGAAAGACACACATGGTTACCAGGAAAGTTTTCTTTATGCTGTATCAACTATCATAGATTCAAATGTATGAAAACACATCAATGCCAGAAGAAGCACGTTAAAGCTTTAAAGAAAAAAAGGATGGTAATTAAACACATGGATAAGGCAGCAAGAGAAGAATAGCATCAGCTACTTCATAACCACTATGTGCACTCGTGATACTTTTAAATTTAAAAAGTCACCCAGAGTTTGAAGAAATTCTCTAATGAAAGGTTCAAAATACCTGTTACAGGTTTGCAACAGACTTTGCTCTCTTTCAGATGGATTAATCAAACTGATAAATCATTCATCGAAGGAAAAGAAAAAAAAAAACCCAAAGTCAATGGCTAAATGTGCCAGTTGTATCTGTTCACCTCAGAGATTCAGTGCCACAGTGTTCCCTGTGAGAAAACTGGCTTCAAAAGGCTCTTTTAACTGTGAATATTTCAGTGGGACAGCACAGTGATTGAGACTGCGACTAAGCATGCTTCTGAAAGCAGAGTAGTTCCAGATATTTGGAGCATAAACTCCAGTGAAAAAAAAAGGTACAGTGATGACCTCAGTAACTGATTGGCAAAGATGGACGATGCAAATAGTTTTGAAATTGTTTGGAATAGGTACTCATGCATCTCACGTTCACAGTAGGGGAATAAAAAACTTTTTAACACGCGGTACCTCAGATATGAGCAACAGACAAAGCTCATAGGTACAGGCTAACAAAAATATAAGCAGGCACAGAACACAAGAAATGGTAAACATTCTTACCGAAGTCAAGATTTTTCTAAATCTAAACAAGCTACTGAGATTGGGAAAAGGAGACAAAATGCTATTAAACACCATATAAAAAAGAAAATCAAAACAATTTTCTCTGATATCCAAAACTGCAATTGTAGATGTTTCCCTTTTCAGTACAGTGATAGCAAACAAAAAAAAAAAAGTGTAATAACAGGAAGTTAGATAGATCCTGAGGAAGTGAAGAACTTTTTATTCTGTAATGTCATTAACACATTATCACCTCAGTGAAGAGAAAGTAGGCTCCAGTTCTTGCACTCAAGTGTGTTTCCTTCCCTGCTGCACTACTTTGCTCTGAAATGTGCAAGCTGCCTTACATCCGCCCCAATGTTTTCCACAATGACTAAACACCTCATTGAGTAATTTCAGTTCTGAGAGCTCCTCCCCTTTCAGCCCCAACACTGCAGTGCTCTGAATAGCTTGAGAAAATTCTAACGCACTTGCTACACATCTTCAGAAGCTCTGAGCTGCAAATCAGTACTAAGATGGCAGCAAGAAGTTACCACTGTGTTACACACTACTCTAAGATTTGACTTCACTACAAACTTTACCTGAATTTCAGCACAGTTTTTGAAGAGTTGATTTAACTGACACATTCCATCCTATTTTTGTTAATGCTAAGCAAGGAAGCCTCATTTTTTCCTCATTCTACATGCAGCTACACTGTGCCCACTTAAATCATTCTCTCACGGTAACCTTCAAAGCATGAAGATACTGTCAAGTAGAAAGTGCTTCACTGAAAGAATGGCTTTGAAGCGTTCACACAGATGAAAATAACAGCATTTTCCATGTTAATGGTGGGTAGCTTTTCTTTTTTCCTTCCAGGAAAAACAGCTGTAATTTAGCATATCACAGGCTGAACAGAAGAGCATCCTGTAATTTGGTTGAGAAATTTATATCTAAATACATCACAGGAAAGAAAAGCATCACTAATTAATAATAATTTAATCATTAATTATTGTTGATACATGTAGAACTGAGAAAATGCTTACACTTAAAAATGTAGCTATTTTTAAATAGCCTTGTATGTGAAGAAAACAAGAAAGCTTGCTTTTATATCTTTCAATGATTTCATCAGGTTGGCAAACAACTTGCTGCCAGAGGCAATCAAGATGACTTACTAAGGTTAGAAAGCAACAACCACCACCCCCTGCACTGCAACTTTACTCCCACAAAAGATAAAGATGTTGCAATAACTTCACAGTCATGATAAGCACCCCTAGAAGCAGCCAGGGCTGCCATTCAAAAAAAAAAAACAAAAAAAACAACAGTGTCATCGAATGCCAGTGATCACGATTTTTAAATTAAAGTTTCTAAACAAAGTATTAACTCACTCTTCTCTCAGAAGCATTCCCCATATTGATGATTCAGCATTCCTAAGAGCCAATAATGCCCAAGGTAGTATGTAATCAAAAACAGAAACAGTAAGGCAGTAAAACTTCCCATTATGCACCAGTGATATGTAACTTACAAACAGAAACACTGAAAAGGTTTCCTCTTCAGAGCTAATTCCAACTAAAACTCATGTTTTTTAACCTATTCAGTTAGATTAGCACAGATCTTAGTGAACAAAAGAAAACCAAATAATGAGTAAGCCAGAAGTGCAGTGTTCAGACCAGGACGCAACTAAGAGGTAACTGGCTGAAGAATAAAAAAGCAAAATAAAAAACCCACAATAAAACCGCCAACAAAAAAAAAGAGCAAACAGATTAAAGAGCAATACAACTGTAACAAGAACTTACTTTGTTAGCTGCCCTTTATTTTTATTGTTGTCAACACCGTTGTATGTAACAGCTGCCAGTTTTCTGCTTCTGTAGTTCTCATAATGTACATTGTTAGTGACATCCTTCAGGTCCTGCATATGAGTTCTGCCAATAAGTGAAATATATCACCTTAGTGCATAAACACAAAATACTACCTGAAAAATTATTACATGTTCACTTTACAGATTTACTTAAGCTATATTCTTCCATTAATGTTCCATATCCCACAGTGTCATCATTCATCCATTTAAATTAGAGCTGCCCAGACAGCAAAGTCACAGAAATATCAGGTTATTTTCCACTGAGCTATCTCAATTTTGCAGTTATTCCAAATGTTATTTGAGGAAAATGAGAGTTCTGAGAATAAACTTGTAAGTATATGAAGAATAAATAAGAAAGCTGGACATTACTTGTATAGTAAGAACTCATGACTATGGCAGGCAAGAAACAAGCCAAAACTTCCTCGTTTCTATCTTTCAAGCGTGCAAAAGATAAATGTAAAGTTCAACACAAACATGAGCTTCCTCTAGTATTTTCCCATCATCACTCTTAAGCTTAGAAGTTAAACTAGCCACTGTTACAGCAGATGAACTTACTGAACCACTGTGAATATAGGAAGAAAAGCCTCTCAGCACCTAACACTAAGAAGCACAGGAGTCTTGCTTTGGAAAGTGCCAGCAATGAAAATTTTAAAAGATGCCTTCAATTAAGCACACATCAACACTAACAGACAACTTGGATTTATATGGTGTATCACAACTCAAGAACAAATAATCAGGAAGAGAGGATTACTTGAAAAACAAAACACCAACCCACTAGCATCACTTACTAGACGTGGTTAAACGAGCTCTTACCAAAAATGAATGAAAGCTTACACTTAAAAATGCAGGGTTTATATGAATTCATTAGTTCAAATCCTTTTTCCCTCTGATACACGAATGTCCAACTTGCTATACATCCTAGAACATTTAATGTTACCCAGAAGTCGCTTACCTTATCAACATGTTCCTCAGAATTGTGAAGTCACAGTGTTCCCCATTTTCAACTGCAGAAAGAGATGAATTTTTTTTGTTAAGACTCCAACCAAAAAACGTGCCTTTCTCAGAGGTAAGGCTTTTTAGATATCATCCACCTTCTATATTCATTCCAACAACAGATTTCCTCCAACCTTTTTTCACTTGCACAATGCGTGATACCAGTAGGAGAGCATTAGCAGCATAACTTGTATCAGTGCATCCTGCCAGCCGAGTTCTTATGTTCCCTGAAGCCATACTACCACAGCAGAAACACAGATTTGTCACTTTCACTAGCTTTATGATCCTCTGGAGGCCCTGTCAGTACAGCTGTGTGATTAAGGAGCAGACATTCACTGAAGACCTCAGCCTAGATCCAGCTATGTTCAAAATCTTTAAAAGGCAGACTTTATGAAGGCAGTTTTTCCCTCCAACACCACAAAGGAGATGCAAAGTCTTCATCTGAATTTTCATGTAATTTTGTTATTCACCAAATAAGCAAAGGAAGGCTGTATATTCAGTTTTGCAAAGCCATTTAAGACGGTCCTTTTAGTTAGGCTGCAGTTGTTCCCTTTCAAAAAAATCACTTGAGTTTGAAACATTTCTAAAGTTTGTTTTAAAATAAAGAAGAGCTGCACCATTTTGTACATTTCAAAACACTAACGCAAGAGCCTTAAAATAAAGCTTGATCCATTCTGGTGCAGCTGGTTTTTACTTTGTGCCAAACCTCATTTCCTGCCAGACATGCACTTCAAAGAGCTACAGCATTGCTCTTTAAAGTACTGGTCCATACTGTGCTTGGTTTCTTTGCTGTTTTACACTGCATTGAGTTTATAGTGCTTTGAAGGCAAAAAACGTGAGAAAAACCTTCTCTTTATTCAATACATGCACACTACAAAGAAAAAAAAATGCAGACATCATATCATCAAGGAGAACAACACAAGTTTATAACCTTTATTTCACTATATGGCTTGGTACAAGCTTTATTTTCCACGTGTCATTTCAAATAGGTGAAACACAAGTAATGGTTAAAACACAAGTAATGGTTGCCAAAAGAACAAGCCATTCTCTTAAAAACTTATTTTCTAGAGTAGCAGAATTTTAAATGAACATAAAAAAGGGAACTATAAAAACTACTCAATTCAATACCAAGTACCTTCCTGCTATTATGCCTCAGCAATTAAGAGGCAAACATTTTAAGAAAAAAATATCTGTCCAGAAACTTGAAGTTGAATTGATGCTAGCCAAGCACATCAAATTAACATTTATAATATGAACATCCTGGAAAGTCGAATTCAAGAAATGAATATATTTCATATAAAAGAAATTAAAATAAGGATACTAGAGAAGACTTATTTTAAGCCTCATCTTACGTAGGAACTGCAGTAAGTTAAAGGTTTACAGTTCCTCAGTGAAACTTCAACAAGATTCTGCTTGCGACATTATGTGTTGCTGAACCTTTACCTCGTTCCTGTCAGAATAACAAAAAATAGTATATTCAAAAACACATTAAGTTAAGCATTTCAAATAAAGGCTCATGTCCTAATATGCTTCAAATGGCTACAAACAGCAAGAAAGCCTTACCTTCTGCAACACCCCACGGGTACTGTCTTCCTCTGACTCTCTTGCCATTGACTTCAATGATTGTATTACTACCTACCACGGCAAGAGGTAAACGGTCCTACAACAGAAAGCTTCGCTTTAAGAGAAGTAATTCAACATTTCTAACGCAGATAGCAAAAGCATGATCACGTATAAACTAGGCACAAAGCAGCTCAGTGTTGTGACACAGCAATGCAGTTCGCCCAGAGCACAAGAACATTTGTATTTCCTAACCTCCAAGGAGTTTATTACACTTTTTATACACACGCACGCTCCTTTGAAATCTGTAGACCGACATATTCTGCAAATCTGGCTAAGAAATACTACTGTCATTTGGTAAGCTAAACAGGCAAAACCATTTCCTATTTAATCTTCTTGCACAGTAATTATTTATCACCTCCTATTGCCACTGGCTACAATGATTACTACTTAGACTGGATTGTTCTACTCAGTTTTCTAAGATTTGCCAAAGAACTACTTCAAGTTCTTGTTTTCAGCTGAATCAAAAGATCTCTCAAGTGTAACAAGCAAAGTAGCCAAGCGCAGCTTCAAACAGCTGAAAGGAACAGCATACAAAGATCAAGTGTTTGGGGCTTTCATTCTTGCTTTTATTCTTCCTCTTCTCCTTTAGGCCAGCACATCTTAGTCCCAGAATAGCTTTAATCTGTGCTACTTGTGTTTTGTTTGTCTTAGGCAACTCCCACAATAACAAAAAGATGTAAAAGCTTTTACAGGCTGCCAAAGAGCAAAAAGAAGCAACGCGGCAAGATGGACTTCAACATACAAGAACAAACCAAAAGACACAAGTAAACAAGTCTTTCAACAACCTGAAGGCCCTATGGATTGTCTTCAGTCATTCATCTCCATTAAAGTTTCAGAAGATCAATTAGTCAGACAACACTTCTAGCAAGTGTAATGCACACACTTCATGCCACTGCACATCTTTCTGAAAGAGGATCCTTGCTTCTTACTATGCTCCCAATCAGAATGTGGCAGGTGGATAAAAGTCAAAGAGGGATGGAATAAATAAAAAGCAAGTGATCTTTAAAAGTTAATTAATGAGAATGTGATCTGGTGTTCTCATTCTGAATTTCACCCATGAAAGGGCTTAAGCAATCTCTGAGAAGAATTTCATTCCCTCAGGTGGAAAGCAGCAATTCTCAGAACAGCCTTACTTTTTTTTCCCATCCTCTAAAAAATCTGGTGGGCTCCTTGCTAAGGACAGAGCTTTTCATTCTCCATCCTCCCTCCAAAGAAAAAAAGACAGTAGTTTTTGAAAAAAGAATGTTACCTTTATCTTTTTAACAATCTTGTTTTCTTCTTCATCATCTGTTTCTGGAAATTCATATATTTTAATTTTGTGTTCCTGGATTTCTTTCATTATCTAAAAACCAAAAACATTATTCGTTTGAGAAAGTCACACTTTTATAATAGCTTATTTCTTGCTGCCATCTGATTCTCTCTCCTTCTGTTTGACCTGCAAGACTTTTTTAACTTAAGTTAACATCACGAAACTTGCACAGGTTTAATACCATGAGGCTACTCCAAGGGATTATTAGCATGACCATCACTTCTTTGGCAGGAGAACGCAGCTTAGCACTGGAGACTGCACAGCTAATGGAATACAGTCCATCAGTGCAAGGTAGCAGAAACAAACCAGGAGATTTATATCGATATATGTGCAAATACAAAAACTAATATAACTGAACTTAAATTTTCAGGCTGGTATAGGAATTGAGTAATCTACACAAAAAAAAGAAAAAAAACAATAACAACAAAAAATCTGTAGGCATACTTCAGCCCTTTGAATTCCCACACCTATAATTTTCTGGTCCTAGCTCACTCAAGCATCACTTGCCAGAAGCAAGATCACCTAGTTTAGTCGATAGTTTGATTCTAGCAGCAAGATGTATTGAAAACATTTGCATGCACTAATGAAAATTTAAGAATAGCTGACAGCATTATCAAAAATGAGGCTGTACTGTTTTGGTGCTTATTTGTCTGAAGCATAATTTTAGAAACAAGCTGATTAGTTTTACAGAATTTTAGATAGAAAAATATTAGACCATTTAGCTTTCAGCTACACTGCATGGCTTTGAAGAACGTTTCTGATTCACAGGTTAGCAATCTCATAAAGATATCAATTTCTAGATCAGTCAAGGACTTATTTTCAATTTCATTTTGGAAAGTCTGCCCTAATTAACATCAGCTCATTGATAAAACTGTGCAGAAATATGTTGCATTCTACATTTTTTCCCTTTTATATAGGGTTACATCCAAAGAAAAAACCCAACACATGAGAAGAAACCAAAACGGTCTACAGCATCTTGACTAAGCTTCTCCAAGGCAGGAAATGTCTTTTCTTATTCAGTCTTGTATCAAAAATTTTACATGCAGCATCTCTCTTACTATCAACGTTTTGAAGAACCTGTTACTTTTAAAACTACAACTGGACACAGTTTGATGAAACCAACCTAACGTCTTGTTCTATCATGTTGTGTGTCCTCCTTATCCTCCTTGTACAATGCAGGGAAGATTAAGTGTTCTGATCACATAGTTGAAATAAGCCAATTGGAAGCACTACCACCAAATTAGTAAAAATGCAAAGCAACAATGTCAGTTGTATCAATGCAACAGTTATCATCTTTAAAAAGTATTGCTACAGACAAGACTGATAGACAGGTATACTTTTTCTCATCTACTACCAGATGCAACTTTAATATACTTATGGCATTCACTTTCACATTGACACGTTAATAGTAATAATGTAATATTTTAAATACTGGGTTTTTTTGTGTACAAGTTTTGGGGATTATTATTTTTTTGTACTTTTTTCCTTTTTTTTTTTTCTTCCTTTTCTCTCTTTTTTTTTTTTGGGCACCTAAATCTTCAAAGGCCCTTCCTCCCTTACTGATTTTTATCTCAGCAGTGATATACTTCACCTGTCAAGAATCACGTTACACTTAAATCAGAGAATCTTCCCCCGAGGACAGAAACAAGATTATTTCACCAAGAAATACAATCAAATCTAGAGATATAAATTACTCAACTTTGCTGTCTCAAGTCACTGCTTCAGGGTTTGAACGTTGCATGTAAGAAGTTAAATCTCACCATTTCCATAAGGACCAGGCTACTAAGTTATCCCACATTGTAAATATTAATCTTTCAGCTCACCTGTTTTTTAAACTGTTGGCATTCCTCAGGTGTAAGTGTGTCTGCTTTGGCAATAAGTGGAATGATATTCACTTTTTCATGCAGGCGCTTCATAAACTCTATATCCAAAGGCTTAAGTCTGAAAGACAGCATTAATGAATATAAATTGCAAGGCTTTAAACTAGAACATACAAATTATTTGAGATTTGTCTTGACAGCTGTTCTTAAAGCACTGATT
>JAOWBP010002978.1:40832481-40860815 GCA_028571105.1 Tragopan temminckii
GCACTGATTTATAAGTGACAGATGCTTGAATTTCAAAAGACTACCTGTAATTGCAATAGGAAATCCCCTACTATTGTACAATGTTAGAGAAGCAAGTCATCAGCTGATGTTACTAGTAGACAAGATTTCTGCTAGAGGAAATTACACTAATTTAAGCATGTGATAAAAACTCTCCTACTAAGGTTGCAAAGCTCATGAGCTGTTTTTTAATATTGTGTTGTTGAAGACAGTTAGAACTGCCTATGTGCAATCAAAGTAGAAGCATCTCCAAAGTACTGTGTTTGACAACAGAATGTTATCAAAGCTGATGACCATACCTTAAACTAAACATCCATCATATGGTTACATAAAAAACACCAGTGCAGGTCAGAATGGTCAACATTTCCTGCTTGCTAAAATAAAGCCACAGGTTTCAATGCATTAATGCCTTAGAATTATAGCAAGTTTAGTCAGGCTTAAAGGATTCACTTAAAGGATTTAACAAGATTATTTCTCATATTAAAGAAATTAGGATTAGCAACAGATTCAATTGGTATTCAAATTTAGCTTCTCCTTCGACTCACATATACACATATATAAATGAATAAAGAAAGAGCCAAAGAAAGCATATTTAATTTCACTTTAACATTTTCTACTTGCCACTGAATTTCTCAGCTTCTCAGCATGCTTCTTTTCAAGCACTAACGCTAATGGATGTTGAGTTTAAAAGAACTGATGTGACTATCTATTTAGACAAGTATGCTTTCCCTCCCCTCATCTCAAACAGCCACCAAAGTCAACACTGTGCCAATGGGCAGCCGTCAAAGCAGAGTAGTTCCAACTTCAGCACTTGAGACTCAGACATGAAGACTTCATGTGAAGATCCCAGAAGTGCAGGAAGAGGCTGCAATTCAACACCCATCTACCAGCCTCTTCTTTCTCTCTTCTTGTCCCATTCCACCTAACTCGTTAGTTCAGATGTTTGTGTGGATACCAGCTACCAACAGTGAAACACATTAAATGGAAGGACCAAAAGCTGCATACAGAAGTTGCAGCAAGCCTCCTTTTTACAAAGGTATTAAGTCATTAAGACAAACAAGTTCACCTACGAATGCTTTAATTCACTGTAAACAGACACATGCACTAAGGGTGACAAGTATTTGTTTGATGAGTTGTAGGGGTTGCTGTCTTCACAGGAAGCACAATGGAAGACTGCACCACCACAAAAGCCAGGTAGGAAGTGAGTAATGTCCTTTCAGAGAAGAAAGCAGTATAAAAGAGAAAATTAATGCTAAGAGAAGCACTGATTCTCTCTGTGCTCCATTAATTTCCTTAATTACAGAACAACTCCAATCATTTATGTCTAAAATTGAAAAAACACAATGCAAATCTAACTCAACTTTGAACTTTTTTCAAGAACATACAGTATCACTGTAGGGAACATTTTACCAGCTCCTAAACTCATAGTCAAAACTAAAACTTGATTTATCTGAATTTTTCCATGCAAACAACTTGTACCAATGATGGGTTTAAAAGTCTTCAACAGATAAAAGCTGGGAGAAAAAAAAATACATTTTTTTTTTAAGAATCCCAAATCTATATTCAAAAAAATTGATTAACGAAAGAAGGTTTATTCTCCCTTTTATTAACATGAAATTTTAGTTTGGCCCAACTAATGAAGCATTATCTGCCTAACATTCAGATATTTGCATTGAAAATTGAAACGTACATGGAATAAAATTGACATAACAAACATGCACGTTGGTGAAAAAACATTTAAGGTAAGCCTGCACAAGAAAACCAGCCTTTTTTCACTGCCAGAGAAATATTCCTTAGAATTTCTTCTGTCACTTCCTTTACAAAGTTTTACTACTTTTGATCCATGCAACAAAATACTCTGCTTTTCTCCTCCTCCTGGTTTTGAAGATACTACTTTAAGAGCCCCTGAAACATTAATCAGTTGTAATATATGATAAAATGCTAAGCAACCAAACTCAAAGCCTGCATCTAATACACTCTGGAAATGCAGTTCTCTCTTTCTACCACTAGATAGAAGTCTGATCAAGTTAAAAAGCAAAAAGAGACGGAACGCTGCATAATAACTGAAAAAAAATCTAAAATGCCAATATTAGAATTGTCACTAGACAAAGGATTACTCCCCAGGTGTATACTTAAAAGGATGCCAGAAACTCTCCATCTTCAAGTTATCATTAACATCAGATGGAAGGAGGGAAGAGGAAAGGAAAAAACTCTGTTGCTTAAAGCGTGAGCCAACTTTTACAGCTGAAATGTATTACTGTATGTAGCAAGTGTATGAACAGTGACACAGAGCTAAGAAGTAGCTTTAGCACTTTTGAACACGTCTGTATTTTTAATTGTTCCAATACTATCTTTTCTTGTTACGCAATTGATGTGCAACCACATTTTCTTACCACCTGTAAAACTTGCTGATGTTCAGCAAGCCAAAATAAGCTCATCCTTGCGGTTAGGCATGGTCTGCAGGCCATTTAGGAAAAGTTTCTAAGTAAAAATGTCAAATTTGAGTGTTTATCTGAGATAAAGACAGAGATAGGAAACTTAACATATGCCACTACTAACCCATGTCCTGAAGGAGCAATGAAGTATAAACAGCACTGGACTCTATTATCTGGCATCTGACGTCTGTTCACACGAGATTCTGCATTCAGGTAGTCCTCAAATTTACTGTCAATGTAGTCAATAACAGGCTGCCAACTGCAGAGGTGACATGAATAAAAACCTGTAAGTTACATCATTTAGGTAAAAACTCTGACTTTGCTAAGAATTAATTGGCTTTTTTTTTTTTTTTTTTAAATGAAAGAAATCAACACAGCATGTTTTATGCAAACAGCTTCTAAACATACAATTGAGTTACATAAAGGCCTGAAGACTGAATATACAGTTCACTGGAAAACCCTTACAAACACAATTACCTTCATCATAATAGCATTAAATAGAATACTTAGAAAAGTAACCAAAGGAAGTGCTTTGATGGTCCAATCTTGTGAGAGCATATAAATAGGTTCAGCATACTGGAAGTGCTGATAAAGAGCTAAATGTTCTGTCCACTTTAAAGGCATTAAGAGACAAGCTGATAGCATTTCCATCAAGTTATAATGGTAATGAAAACCACAGCAGTCAAAGTTTCCAGTTAATGACAAAGTACAGGCAAGTTCAAATACATTAGTTTTTTAACTGAAGATCTAGGCATACACTTAAACTCACAAGGTATTGTATCACACACACAGAAAAAAAAGATAATCCCATATTACTGTGGGAGAACAAAGAATGCCTTCTTACCAATTACTATTATCCACAGCATCTCCAAATCCTGGTGTGTCAACTATTGTAAGTAGTAACTGAACACCACCTTCTTTGATTAAAACTTTTGACTGCTCCACCTGTAAAAAGAATCAGATTAAATGCTTCACAATATAGTCACCAGTTTTAAACAACAGGGAAAAGCACTCAATGAGTAAAAAACCCAACAAAAAGCTGCCAATCTTTCTGCCTCAGAGCAACTTGCTTTGCTTATAAAACGCCAATTTCTTTGGTAATCATTGATTTGTACATCAAAATGGATCATGATTTAAATTTTAGAAGTCCATAATAAAAGAACCCATTTAAATATATTAGATATCCTAATGTTTTATCTCCTTTAAAAATAGGAAAAACCCTAAGCTGATGTCAGCATAAAGATATTCTGAGATACATTCTTATAAACCAGGCATCATCCTCAACGAAACTGCTAACTGCAGTTATTTTAAAGAAAACAGTTTTTTAGAGCTAAGTCCCACCACCTGCCCCAACCATCTGAAATGTTACATTTCTAGTTCAGTTCATCTCTTAAGAGCGCACATATTGCATTCACCTAGCATAATGCTGGGGAAAGAATCCAAGAAAGTGACTGTTTCCTGTTACAAAGGCAGCAAGATTGGAAGAGAACACAATCCAGCTGCAGTCTGCTGCACGACAACTCACGTGATCATCCTGGATTGGTTTTCTGGTAGCTCAGGTCACTGATGGAAATCTGACTCAACAAGATAACCGCCACAGCACAAGATCTGATGCAAGACCTGGGTGTGGGAATGCCTGCCAAAGCTGTGACCATCCATACGCAGCACAGATCTGTGAGCTTGCAGGAAGTTGGTCAGAAAAGTTCAGGCTGAACAGCAAATTGACTGCTAAGTCCATTTTTTCCTTTTTTTTTTTCCCCCTCACATGATGTAGTAATATCTCAGTAATTATTGACAATGCCAATATCAGGTGCATCCAACAATAAAATAGCATTTAGTGAAAAAAATGTGCTATAATCACTGTCATACCTGTCAGTCTGATCCACAACACTAAGAAATGACAAAATTCACAGTAGTATTTTGGCTCTTTTGAACTGCTTGCATATTTAATTATGCTTTTCCTGATATTATTAGTAATTCAATAGAAATTGTCCTGAAGTTGTTTTCTAGGTACAGGTTTAATAAATCAACCATTCCACTTATTGCTCTTAATAGCAAGTGACTGCACACAACTTTGCAGACATTTATGCCACAGCATTGCTTAACTGCTTAAGCCTCTTGATCACCAACTACAGAAAGAAAATTCAGCTATATGTAACTACCTGCAAGAGCAGCAATGAGCTGTCAGAGTAGAAACTAGGATGGAAAGTCCTTTTTGGAGAGCCCCTTGACCTGCTCAAGATTCAACAGATCCTTCCAATGATACTTAAGAGCTTGCACATAGGTATTTGTGCAGGTGAAACAGGCTGGCTTACACACACACACACACACCCTGAAAACTGTTGCAAGCACTTTGCAATCATTGCCTGTATGATTTAACTTAAAGCTGTAAGACAAACGATCACTCTGCAGAAAGTCAAACTAAATACCTCTTGCATAAGTAAAACACTCATAATTAACAAGAGAATATCCAGAAGCACAGAAAACAACAACTTCAAAGAAGTTGCAGCTCCATATTTAACCTGTAAGTATGTAGAAAGCCATTTTTCCCCCTTTACTTATCAGTAGGTATCCTATCCAAGCCAGATCAATCCATTTTGCCTCTAGGTCTGAGCAAAGGAATTCAGCAATACCCTGGCTGTCTGCAGCACGCAGTCACCATGAGCAGATTCCTCACCCAACAAAAGGGCAAAAAAAATAAACATAAAATCAGTAAGGCATCTTCATAAAATAATTCTCAGCGCTGGAATTATCTGGATGATGAGTTACAGGAGAATCTGGGTTGGAGTGAACTCCAAGGCCACCCATGTTCTCCTTCTTGAGCATGCCTAACTGCAAAGTTAAGAAAGTTTAAAACAAAGTTAAAAAAAAAAAAAAGCCAACAAACCAAACACACTAAAACCCACCCACATCCGACCTAGACATCACCGAGCCATCCTTCCACTAACTGCACAACTTCTATCATTCCAAAAGTGTCCAGTACAAAGCACAGGGAATCTGTGAATTCATGCAACATTCTAGAACGTGAGGTTTTAATTGTGGTGAGTAGTTTTTTTTTCCCCCCCTCGAGAGCTCCATAGAGAAATTTTCTTGTACACAACTATGCCAGAACTCAAGGCAGTAATCCCCAGGCACACAGTCAACTCAGCCAAGAGTTTACTACTCACAAGCTTTAGCATGCAGAAGATTAACTTCTGATTCCTTGAATTCTTTTTGCTATCTTGCATACAGTAAACACACAACGTTCCTACAACCAAGCGCTCTGCAAGTATAAGAAAGCCATTACATTTTCTAAATACTACAGATGATAACATTAAGAACTGTACTCTTGCCAAGCACTACAAGGTATCAACTTTATTCTTCAGCACAAAAATTCCCAGTAAGAGTCATTAAATTCTTAAGCTCTCATAGTGGAATGCTTTTACAGGAAAAGCAATTAATAACGAATAATCTTGAATGTGTGTTTATAACCAAGAAAAAGGAAGGTCACGAGATCCTTAGGAATTCCACACCAAACATTTCTCTCTGAGTGCAGCTAAATTTCTGAAGTCACCTTCTGACAAATGCCCTGCCTTTGTAACTGAATCTTTGCCGACACTGCTAACATCTTACTTGATGGTAAGGATTGAAATTCTTACTTTTCATCAATTCCTGTAAACCCTACTGCAATAGCAAGGCATTTTCAAATACCTGTTGAATAAGAAATTTGGTCAATCTACTTGTTTGTGAGCACGCTGCGGACAGTCAGATCATACCCACCACACACTGTAAGTGGTAGAGACAGCTGCTAAGGGACAGTAGGTAAAAAAGAATTGCCCTACAGCCTCTGGAAAGTTGCATTTCTTTTGTAATTTAAATGGATGTGCCCATAGATGGTCAAAGGCAAAGAAAGCAGCAACATCTGGAAAAGATCCAAAAAAATCCCTGTAAACCAGTGTCATTCATAGTTAAGCATCCAACTGCATCCTATCATCTGGTTTTACAAGTATTCCCAAGGGATTCATGGAAAACATTAGTTCAAGCCTTGGAATTTGAAACTTTTAATAAAAACCCTACTCCAAACGGCCATTTTCCCATGCACTCTGGTTAACTGGGTCACGCTGGTCTACCCTGCAGTGCTACACAGAATTCTGTGACACCGAGCATGTTACAGCTTGGCTATTTTAATGGATTAAACAGGACTTTGCATCCACCTGACATCAAGTCATTTACTATTAACTGCTGGTTTTTGTGTGTTTTCTGTGAAAGGAACACAGAGGATGTGCCTCATGAAACAACGTAAAGCCACTATTGTTTGGGGAATGCTTGAAAACTATAGTTAACAGTTATTTAAGTGAGACTACTACATGTTTTCTGATCAATGACTCCCACCGTATGAAAGCAGGGAATTACTACCACTAGGGTTTAGGCTGCTCTCATGTTATGTCTTATCTCCACCCTACAAAACCTTAGCATTCTGATATTCAGCTTAAAAATGCTTACACTAGCCAAGAGTACAAATCCCATAGATCCAAATACCAGATTTTGTTACTAACTCTTTGATTTATTATTTGCTTGAAATCACACACAAACACACAGTTTCCAAAATTGTAGTGGCAAATTTTTATTCTCACTTAAAAATTGAAATAAGAGACTTCTGTCTCTGAAGAACACAACAGTTCAGGATGATTAGATCATCTAATTTTGCTATTTAGCACATGAAAACACTAAACTGAGACTCCAGAAACTCCACGTGAACAGTTCTTCATTTTTCTTACACTGATCCATCATTAGTCAGGGACGGAGTGAGTTACCTTTGAAAGCTGTTTTGTTACTCACTTGCTTGTTTTTAAGTTTGAACGTAAATTTTTCTTGTTTTTCCCAAATAAAAAAAATCTTCCAATGACAGAAGGCCAGCTCAGCCTTAAGTTATTTAAAACAATGTATGTGAACATAATCGGAATTGGTTTAGCTTCAGCTACCAATGCCAAATCAACAATAATAGTCACACCAAGCTTCTCCTCCAATAAGAAAAGTCATCCTTCTATGTAGTTTTCCAGCATTCAGTGAGCTTCATTATAGCTCATTAACAAGTTTGTTTTACTAGAGCTAAACTATTGGCACACCTTTTCCATACGACTTAACAGTTCTTTAAACCAGGTTCAATCAGCTCAGCTTTTCTTAGTGCTCTAATGCCCCTAATAACAAGCAGGCCCATGGCTCATTTTGGTACTATGATTTTATGAAATACTTCGACAGACATGGCCAAGGCTTAGAGAAATACACTGTTCACCTCCAGATGTTCAAAAGCTATCCTCCAAATAAAAATAAATAAACAATCTTCTTAACAAACACATTTTATGTTAGCGTCTGAAACTTTGAAGTTGAGCTAACTGGCAAGCAATTTCATTTAACTTTCTGTAGTATGAGCACAAGCATGTTTTTCCTGGTTACCATCTAGTGTTTTGAAAATGGATAAAAAGGGGAAAAAAATAATTTAAAAATCTGACACCCAAAACTCCATAAAAAAAACCCAAAACATCCCCACAAAATACTAAGGTCAGTGGATCATAGCACTGGAATAGTGCTATCCAATTCCACTGGGCATTCAATTTTAGAATTTCTGTTTAGTGTTCCAAGTACCTACTAGCTCAACACAAGGCCTTCTAATCCCCTCTTGACAGCTCTGTCAGTACACAATCACTTTGGACACAGCTGAGGTGATCCAAGTGTCACACTTTGCAGTTGGAGGAGCTGTGAGGGACAACAGCAGCAGTCGTGAGCCATAACTTGGTATTTGGCAGAGGTGTGTATTAAGCTGGACTTATCACAAGCTGTCTTCACCAAAATCTTAAGTGTCTGACAGACATCAAGAGAAATAAGTGGAGCTAGTCTGCTCTTATTCCTTCGTGCAACTGTGGAGTCAGAACATAGCTGACTGAATAGCAATTATTTCCTAACCTACTCACGACACCAAGAAGGCATTTAGTTATTTCTTAGTATTAGGTTGTTTTGTTTTCGAATAATATTTTTTATAATATGAACAACATGCTGCACTTCTCGAGAATACATTTAATAGCAGCAAAATATTACAGAAAACAAATAGATCAAGTTCTGCTTCTTCAATGTGACTAAGCATTTTAGTTGTAACACACACTTGCAGGAACATATTCTTTGCCTACAGAGTCTAGTGCTTAGAGTCAGCCAGGCCCACCCTAGACCAGAATAACATCTTCTAACTGGTAGAAAACGTACCACAAAGAAGACAGGTTGCAGAATACTGCTGGGCAGTTTTACGCAAGAGATTTGTAGTAAGTGGAAGGACCTAATAATACACAGTTTCTGAAAGCCTGCTTTAAAGAGATTTTACTGCACATTTAAGTATTTCTGCATATATACTCAATATCTTAATTGACAGTAAAACATTCCACTTCCCAGCAGAACTGAAGCCATATGACATTCCTAAAGCACAGGCAGCACAGGAAGTACTTCAGGGCTCCCACACTTCAAAAGGCTACAAGTTTCATAGCCTGAAAGTTTTGTGTAGTTACTGTATGCTGGGCTACACACTGAGTATTTAGTAGTGGTTCAACACTATGGCTGCACTTATTTAAAGCATTTGTACTTATCTGACAACTGTATCACCTTATGTCACCAAATTGCAAGTTAATTTACTCAAGCTGCAGTCTTCCCCCCAGACGTACCTGTACAGTCTTTTTAATTCTGTGTGAAGGACCTGGATACTCTGGGGAATATAATTCTGTTAAGAATAATGAGTTGATTAATGTTGATTTGCCCAGTCCAGATTCACCTAGAAGAAAACAGAACAGTTTAGTAAAACATAGTATCAGGGATGGTATCAGCACCTAGATGGATATTTCAAATACTCTTTAAAACATAATACCTGAAAATATTCACTTCTTTCTTAGGGCTTGAGAAGCTATCATCTTCCAGATATATATACTTTTTTTTTTTTTTAAACAACAGATCAAACTGTCACTGTTAGATTCTACAAACATTCATTTGTCAGATCACATTTTTGGTAATGCTAAATGCATTTAGCACTTCTTCACAGCTCCTGTTAAAATACACAAAGGCTGTACTGCCCCGATTAAAGTTTATTAACAAGTCACCCTTCTGGTATTAATTTGTATTGTGATATCAAAGTGAATTAATTTATTGTTGATTTGAATATTTTACTATGGGGAGGGGGGTGGTGGAAGAAAAGTAAGAACTTCAGATCATTTTGTTTTCATTACTAAGGTCATGAGAGCTAAAATGAGGTTTCAAAACTATGTGGTTTGCATGGCAATTTTTTTGGTGGTGTTGCAGCATGGAAGGGGAATGGATTTTATTTGTGGTGGGTTTATTTGCTAAATTGTTCATGAACAACAGTAAACCAGCCTTCCTAAAGAATCTGGAGACAGCATTGTCACAACAATCCAAATGAATGCATTTACAAATCCCACCATAAAAATGACCCCCATTTATAGCCCCAAAGAGACAGGAGCAAGAATTCCAGATCAACTACTTGCATTACAGTACTTAGAAATACAAGTCTTTTATTTAGGTTTGTATCATGAAGGAGTTACTTCAACGTGATAATGCACACCAGCATGAAAGTAAGCAAAAAGAAATTCATTCTTGATGTTCTTCTTTACAATTTTCCCTATGTGGTGGTGTTAATGTTAACTGAAACTGATACAGTGACACAGAAATTTGCTCTTGAGGCAACGCATTCAGATACAAACTAAAACTAGCCTGCTATACCCTATCCACCATCCAAAACACTGACAGTTTTAGAGACTAAATTTCAGGCCTTAAAACTTGTCTCATTAAGCGTCCTAGGTTAACATAAGTTATCAAGGGCTACAAAACAGAGAGCAGCTATGAGCTTCAGCAGACAGCCTGTGTTTCCGCTGTAATCGCTGGCTGGATTTCATCCACCAGCTAGTTTATACGCATCAGCCAGCTCCATTACAAGCACGGAGCTCCAAGTCTCCGTGGTACTGAACAGAGCAATCTGATTAGCTGTACTGTAAATGGATTAGCAGCTGCTGAAATGCTGCAAGTGGAGCTCCTGCAGTCTGGCTCTGCTATGAGAAGCGCTCCTCCTGCCCAGCCCACCCTGCCTCAGAGCTGAGCTCGCCTGCAGGGACCCATCATGTGGGGAGCACGGGCTGCGATGGCCAAGGAGCAAGGAGACACCCCAACTTATAACCTCGAAGCAGAACTGCTGGGAGCACAAACCCCAGAACGACAGCAATCCAAAAGCTAGGAGGGATGAGTTCGCTGACAAGCATTTCATAAATAGCATTACAGATTTTGTCTTTTTCTGCAGCCAGATCTCTCAGATGTTTCACTGCGCAGCAAATACATTGCTGAGAAGTGTCTGGTTGCAAGAGACACACACACACCGATGTTCTTCACTTGCTCAATCTTAAGGGCATGCCCAGTTGCATTTCCAAGGCTCCCTACAAAGCCTGCAGTGGACAGGAGCTCCCACAAAGCCCAGCTTGCCAAAACACCCAATGTTGCAGCCAGTTTGAAGCTCTGGATTCCTCTGCTCAGGACACACGCATCGCTCCAGGTGAGCTGGAGAATTATTTATCCACCCTACTGAACCCCATTTTGCAATTTATAATCCATATTCTTTTGCTGATCACTCCTCCTTCTTAGTTGACCATAATCTCCCTAAAGGCTCTCCGTGCACTGTTGAAGAAGCTGCAGAAAAACATTTGCGTAGCCAGTTCAACTTAAATATATACATAAATTGTTTCTTCTTTCCTCTCAGGCTTACTGCAAGTAAAAGTGGAAAACACAGCACAAACACTCCTCTCAAATATTACACTGCTTGTCGTAATACCACTGAAATTCAACATATGGAAATGAGATTTTTAGCTTTGAAAAGATTTGATGAAGAGCCAAGCAGCTTACCCAAGATGGCTGCTGCAGCTGCAGCACTGCACACAGTCTGCTTTCTGACCTACTGCAGCATCAGGAGCTGACAGATTTGGGGTTTCCTTCCAAGGTTAGGAAGGTAGTTTTGAGCTGAAGTCAGCCAAAAGACAACATACAAATGACATTCATGCACCACCCTGTGCTCAAAGGTGCCCAGCCACCTGAAAGCACATACTGATGCTAACTTTAATCAACCAGTGCAGACTGTAATAGTTCAGACTGCTCAACTACTACACCACCTGACAGTTAACACTTACGATAGCAGTTAAGGCTCTACTGGCAAATAAATTACACTGAAACCATAGACAAAACCCAACTGGAACATTCAATTCTGTGCTATGGGGAGTCACACTGCTCCCAGCGCTGTCCAGTAGGAGATTCTCTGCTGACTGCAAACGATGCAGAATTAGAGAAGCTAAATATGTTCAAGCAATTCTAGCCAGCCTCACACATTTAATTATTCTGATCTTAGCTAGAAATATATTCAACAAAACCCTTTGCTTTTCCCCAAACAGAGGCTTGTTCAATGCAAATTCAGCTGAAAGGACTCCCTACTGGAAAGGTTTGAAATGCAGCTTCAGAGGATTCCATTGGCTACTACGAACAAAACATAAGAGAAAAGGAAAAACAAATGGAATTTACCTTGCTTTAACATAAAAAGCACATCTACAAAAGACATATCCTCCCCACTTTATGTAAGCATTTCTGATGAGATTTTGCACTGTTAACACACCATAAAGAGGCAGAAGGATGACAGAACCATTTCGGTGGTCCTACCTTCCAATTGCTCTGTGCATCACGATGCATAACTAGAGCCAGCAGCCTAATTCAGAGTGATTTTTAAGAGACTTTTCTGTTTTCAGCATAAAATAATTCACTTCAGAAAGGAAAATAATGAAATCCTGAGACTTTGCAAGGTAATTCTGAACCCTGAAGTCCAATTGTTGTTTATGATGTTCACATGGTGCTGACTTCCTTTACCATGCCCTCACTCTCCCACTAAATGTTTCATATATGCTTCAGGTTTCTTCTCAACTTTCAATTCTCCATTCAATATTTTGTGCCTACGCTATCAGCAAGTTCGTGCTTTAGAATCCCAACATTTTCCCAAGCTGCTTTTCCTTTGAATTCACATCCTTGTACATTGAGTTAGCCATTCCCATTGGTAGAATTAAGCAGGTACTTCTGTTCTACAGACCCACCAGTCTTACAAAAGACAATCTTTTACTAGATCGGAAGAACTGGCAAAGTTCTGACTTTTCTCATGTCTGTGAATGTCTAAGTGTCTGTACAAACATTGCAGCTTCTCCTCACGCTTTGTTAACTTGTATATATCCAGTGCCTATTTTTTTCTAGTTCAAATTCTATCCATCAGCTCTTGTTCCAACTCTGTTACTTCAAAGGAACTTAAGCTGCAAGCCTCTCCTCCCTACGATAATATAAATGAATTCTTATCCTTACATCTTAATGACACTGCTTTTTTCCACCATTCATTGCTGTGGCATGTTGAGAATGTGGCCTATTTCCAACCTCCTCCAACTTTTCAACCTCCTCCATCCTTATTCAATCAAGTACAAGGGAAACGGGCAAGCAGTTCAATCCAGTTTCCAGCTTTACATGTGATTGCTGTTATACTCTTAACTCCAGCTGGAGAGTACTATCTTCCCATTACATACTCCATTTCCTGATAATGCACCACGTATCATCTTCAGGTCACTGTATCACCCTGAAAATCCAGGACCAATTTTCTACTGCCATCTCCTTGTACTTTTAGAAATCTTTTTCTAAAATCCAACCCTTCAACTCACAAGCACGACTCACACGCTTAGATTTATGAGTGTGCATTAAACGTGATCCAGATAACTAATCAATGCTGAAGATTCTCAGCATGCTCTCTGCAGGTTTTGTTTGCTTATTCTACTCACCCATCGAACAAGGAAAATTACTCTTGCAGATTTGACAAGTTTGCTACTCTTCGCTATCAATTAGCAGCTACCATCACTGCAGCAGCATTTCATGTTCATGCCCTATGACATTCAATTACACCACTGGGAATGTGACTACATACACTGTCTGTGCCCAGGAATTTCAAGTTGCTTTCCCAGGCTCCAAGTAGAATCCATAAATCCTCAGTTAAGCTGCCCTGAGAAGCTTCACGTACTGTCACCAGGATGACCCAGCTTCAGCCACTGTATCTATTTAGAACAGCAGTACCTGCAGATTCAAAATCACAAACTGTGGTGGGTGAGAGAAGGCATACTCACCTGAGGGTGCTGCAGACCTTAGCAGACAAGCCAACAGCACCTCACGTCTCAGACAAAACAAGTTTTCTACTGCACATTTTTTTCCAAATCTTTCACTGCATTTTAAGACAACTGTATTTAAGACTAATCAGTGCAAGCCAGTCAAATATATGCTGCACACTGCTTCAATCCAATACATTTCTTCTCAGACATAGGGGTAGAGATTTTTAGCCCCAGACAGATATTTAAAAGGGATCAAGTTCAACAGAAGAAGTGCTGTACTTCCCAACGAAATAACTACACAGAATATTTACATCAAAGCATATTTTATTTTTAGCAGGTACGTTAGGCTTCCGATGGAATCTCTCCCGTTATATAATTTCTAATTCAGTTTCTGCTCAAAATATAGTCCCAACAGTTTGATGTTGCTGATTCAAAGGAGGCAAAAGCTTGTCAGAAGACAAAAATAATGCATTTCCTTTCATCCCTGTACAACTCATAGTACATGCGCACGACAGCACCTGCAGCTTTATGCAAATGGCCCACGTCTTTGATGCTGCTGTACCACAGTTTTCGGTTTTTATACAAAAGTGAAGCTACATGAATAATCTAAGTTCATGAATAACCAAAGAGCAGACTAACAAGCAGCATTGAGAGCAAGCGAGAAAGCACACAGAGCTTGTTATGATGGAATAGGCTTCTCACAAAGGGGGAACGATGCTCTGCCACATGTCATTACAGACGACCACAAAACGGAGGCTACAAGATGCTTTTAATTTTAAGTCTAATTTTAGAAATTTTCATAAAGGCTGGTTCCTGCCTTCACAGCACTCTGCAAGACACAAAACAACGTTTCAATGCAAGTACGAGAACATCCAAACGAAGCCAATGGAAGCAGGGGTGGGCACACCACTACACTCTACAGCCTCTCCCATCTATCTGCAGTACCCTGTAGAACGTTGTCATGTGAAATCTTGCAGACAGTTCAACTTGGTGTTTTGTAGGCGTTCACAATGGGAAGAAAGCCAAGGCTCCGCCATTTCGTTATTTATGCTCCAAATTCAAGTTATGGAAGTAACATCTGTTAGAGCCACAGAGCTGATCCTAGCAAAACATTGCTGGGAAGTTCGCTGGCGATAAATTTGCTTTTGCCTATCAGCAACTGCGTCAACAACAACAAGAATCTGACATTGAGTATACAAGGAGATGATTTCATCAACTTTCTTCGAGCATAATTTAAAATTTAAGTGCAATAACTGAGGACAGTATCTTGGCATATTGTTCTGGCCACAGATCCCATCTAAATAATTCAGAAAAGCCAATAAAAGCAGGGAACTGAAGTACTTCAGAAGAATACTGCAACAGATTTAAGATAGCTTTTTTCAAGTAATATTAATTCTTCTAGCTTTCTGCAACTTCACAGATTAAAATGGCCGTGAAACACCGGATTTATCTGTTCAGATTTTGGCTGCTGTCAAAAGAAATGCCCCCCTATTCCCAACCACTGTTTGTGCTGGGATTCATCCTGCAGCACGGCGAAGCAAGACATGATGTCCAGTACCTGAAGGGGGCGTACAGAAAAGCTGAAGAGGGACTTTTTATAAGGGCATGTACAACAGGACCAGGGGAAGTGGTTTTAAACTGGAAGAGAGTAGATTTAAAATAGACAGTAGGAAGAAATTCTTTACTGTGAGGTGATCAGACACTGGAACAGGTTGCCCAGCAAAGGCTGTGGATGCCCCTTCCTCCCTGGGAGCATTCAAGGTCAGGCTGGATGGGGCTGTGAGCAACCTGGTCTAGTAGGAGGTGTCCCTGCCTATAGCAGGGGGGTTAGAACCAGATGATCTTAACCGTCCCTTCTGATCCAAACCATTCTATGATTCTATGATCCAGCTAACCAGGGCATGAAGAGCCTGTGGGAAGGAAAAGGAGGGAAAGCAAACACGATCTGCAAGGTAGTTTCTCAAGTTAAATGTGTTACTTCATCAATCATGAGGCAAAGAAAGGTCATGTCAGCATTAAACAGTGTCTAGTCTACTAAAACCAAAGAACTGAAATCACTGATTTCTGTTCAGTTCAAGCTCTTGTACGTGACTGCAGATGGTAAAAACAGCCTACACCTTCAGTCCATCCAAATCTAGCACCAGTAACAGCTGCAGTGACAACCTAGGATTCAGCATCTAGGCTGTATGCAGCTTCAGGTACTCAGCTAGTGCAGCAGCCCAGGCTTGCCAAAGCTCACTTTGATTTGTTTTCTGTGCTAGTTAGAGGAAAACCCTACGGCTGATAAAGATGTATTCACACTGCAATGCAGTTTAGAAGACATTACAAGCAATAAGGAGTTGTCTGAACTGACCTACATGGAAAATCTGAATTCACAAGCTCTGTGTGAAATAACTGGGTTGAGGGATTCAACCGAAAGTGACAAACTGCAGAGCTCCAAGACAACAATCTTTTGTGGTTAAATCCTACAGCCAGCACACACCTTGAATTTTCACCCATCTTAATGAAAGCAAAATGAAATGTCTTCATAAAAGAAGGAAAAAAAATATCTGGGTCCAAAATGAGAAAAGGAAAGGAACAAAGACAGTAGTGAAAGATGCTAGAGGAAGATGCTCTGTAGGACTATAAGCATACACCTTAGAATACCACTATCATGTTTAGAAGGACTACGCAGCTAGAGAAAGCTGCAGAGCTGGACATACTCTCTGAAGAGAGAAAAAGTGATGAATATAATTCATTGAATTTCCCAATTATATGAATTTTCATTAAAAATAGAAGAGAGAAGGGAAAGACAATAGGAACACATTTTTTCTCTATACATTATTAATACATTACTATGCATTCCTATCGACAACTAACTATATAGCATTTTCAGCACATACTGTAACTCCTAAAATAGCTTTAGCTCTTGAGTCAGCAGATGTTAATCAATATCACAGCTTAATTACTCACAGAAAGGTCCTTCATTACTTGAGCAGAAAAAACCTCACACAGCTATAGGACCACGAGGAGATTTTAACAAAAAGCAGATTTGGATTTCTTAACCTTTAAGGATAAAAAGAGTCCACAGTACAGAAGATCAACATCTTAGCAGCCTACATTACTTGCTTTCTGCTTAAAACCAGCAAGTTCTACACATCAGCTCAGGCAAAAGGAAAGAAAGGTAAAGCCTATTAAGCAGGATCTTACTCAAAAACAAACAAAATAATTTTGATAGAACTAAAGCAAGAGCAACAGTATCACAGAAGATTTGAGAAGGACAAAAAAAGGATTTTTAATTTAAATAGAAATTAATGAGTCTTCTGCATAATTCTAGAAAGAGCACCCAGACTGACTTACTAAACTCTGCATTAGCTCTTCTCTTTCAAATTACACAAGTGTATAATAAAAACTACTGGAAATAAGAGCTGAGCACTTTCAAAACATCCCAGGTGAAAAATTCTACCATTAAAGCAATCCATAAAATATGCCAGAGGACTGAACAGATTTCTAGTGCTAGTCAAAATTCCCCTTACCACCTTATATCTCATCTTTCAATGCCTTCTATTCTTGATGTCTGTGTAAGCACTTGCTATTGCAGGCAGCACAAAGGAAACTATGTTAGGACAAGGCACTTAACAACTGGTACGAGTGGCAGGAGAAGGATGGACAGCTTACTTACACAGTTTCACAAATTTACCCCAGTAACACTGTTCTGGGGGTGATAAATAATGAAAAACAGGGCAACAGCCTCTGCAAGGGAGGGAATTCTGTATCTGCTTTTCAATATTGGCTTAGTGTTAATAAAACAATGAGTAGAATAGATGCAGAGATATTATCTGTGGGGTATGCTGCTACCCCTTTTGAACAGTCTTGGCAAAACATATGTATTTGATACCTCATTTACTTCACATGGTTCTATGTCCTGTTTCCACGAGATAGGTCCCCCTGTATTCCATAAAAATGGGTAGTTTTCCTTTTAGGAAGAAATATATAAGCTAAGGTAGGTTAGAATCAGCTTGCACTGTCCAAACTATACCCTTTTTAACGTCAAGAAGAATTTGTGTTGCTTAAACTCTATAAGCCATTGCTTCCAAATTGCTACCACAGCTATTTAGTTTTCTAGTCATTACTCAGAGGAAAAGTGAGCTGCTTTTGTAGCCAACAACAGGAGCATACATTTAGAAAGCAGAAAGGAAAATGGATATGCCTGCTGATACGGTGATACCCTAAGACCTGTCTAGTGTGCTCACTCTTAGTGAGCTCCCTGTGTCTCCTGGTGGTTGAATGTGAAGGGGGACTTCTGAGCTCCTTAGAACTAGGGAGGATGCAGCCCAAAGCCAGGGATGCAGAATCAGGCAGTCACAGGCTTGGTCTCTGCACCAGATTAGGGTGACGTACAATGAATTAGGCAAATGTTTTCCCATATCAATTCTTCAATCAGTCAAATGCAATATTAAAAATAAACAACAACAAAAGCCACTGACTTCACACCAGCATGAAAATCTGACATTGCCTTCTTTCTGAATATCTGTAGAGCAGTTAGCTGCTGGTTTGTGTTATGCCTGGCACTCATACAGCAATTTCCTCTAAATTATCAACTCTGAATATACATTCTGGCCAACAGTGTATCCCTCCAACACCTAAGAAATAAAAACATCTTGCTATTTCTCTTCTACCACAGTGTGACGGTATCTCTTCAAATCAGTCTTTTTAATACAAAATGTAACAAAATCTCACCTCGTCTCCTGTGTGAATATCTGCACTACTCTAAGGCTGTGGGTTTCACTGGGGATCTTAAGAGTTATGTACTCCTAGCCTCTCAAAAGTAAATCAAATATTCTGGTAACCTTCATACTCCATAACCCAAAATATGAGCCTAATGGCTTTGGATAATCTACAGATCATCCAAACAGATTTGATGATCATGTAAAATGGAAAAGCTGAGTCTGAAGTAGCTTGTCCACAGTGAAATGCTTCCCAGTCCCCTTATGCCACCTTGTAGGAGCTTGTTTGGGAATTACTAAGACAGATTGCTGTTCAGGTTAGGTGTTGTAGGTACATGGTTCATCATCTACTAGTTTATACTGAAATCAATGAAATGGTAATTTACTAACAGCCTACAAAAAATTAAGAAAACCTTCAGTGATGTGTGGAAGTCCACATAAGATACATCTGACTAATATGTAGCCATTTATTTACAGTTTAACACATTAAAAAGTTTCCCACTCAATAAAAACTCAGAGTCACCCATAAATACATATAAGTAACATTTCCATAACTAACAAATGCTATGTTTGAAACATAGCCTAAAAAAACACTGATATAAAAACAAGATTACACTTGTGCTACTTACGTGCCATTTATGCTAAATAATGTGCCATTTATAAAGCAGGATAAGTTTTGATTGACTTACAGTGAAGACTTGCCTTCATCCTGCACTGACTGGGCAGATCAATGGCACCAACAAGGCACAGTGCCAATGCACAGATGTACTCGCTTATTAACAAGAGCTAATCTGATGCATGACTACAGCTAAGCATTGCTAGAGGTTGTGCTCCTCTCCTGAGCTCTCAAAAGTTTCAGACTGCTACAGATTTCACAAAACACCATTTCTAAATATTTACCTTGGATTATTTTTCAGAGACGCCCCACAAAAACTGAGGATCTCCATAGGATGAGCATCTCTTCCAGCTACAAAGGGTTGATACTCTTCAAGGAGAATTATTTCAGATAAACATAAATCCTTCATTACAGCCATCACAATAGTCAGTGATTCTGATGGTTTTAGACTTTTAGCCAAAAATCCAGAACAATTCCAAGAAAACCTAGGCTCATTTTGACAAGTTTCTAAAACAAACAACTAATTTCCAAAGTGGTATCAACCAGGACTGCTACCAAAAAAATGAAATCCCACACTCTGCATCACCCATTCCTTGTGTTGATATGAGATTTTCTTTTGTCATATAGACCACCCCTCCTTGCTGCTCCCAGAGAACTGTGCAGCTGGATTCCAATGCTGATCCCACCTGGACAAAGCACCATTAGCTGTTTCAGCAGACTTAAGACTGGCCAAAATGTGAACTAAAGCATGAAGAAACAGTTGCTTTTGTTGGATGACACTTTTTCCTAATTAAACCAGCTTGGCACTTTATAAATGCCACTGAGGCCAGCGTGCCTCTTCAAATACTCAGAATGATGGATAATCACTTCTGTAGTCTTACTTACACAAGTGACACCCCCCCATGCCAACTGAACGTTCCCATCCAAGCATCTTTAAAAGACTGCCTGTTATATTAAGAAACAGCATGAAAAAGGAATCCCAGCATCTGTGCAAAAACAGAATCAGTTTTAAAAAGCTCCAGACAGAAACTAGTCAAGAAGAGGCTGAACACACATGGAATAAACAGTTTAATTTTTCCCCCTTCACCTTGTTCTGTTTTTCATTACACAAGAAAACTCTTCAAGGTTTTGCAATGGAAGGCACTTGTTTTCCTAAAAGTCAGAATAACCTGGTTTGGAAAACAGAAAACCTGACAAATGCAGAGCACTGAAATGAAAATATTGCAAATTTTACAGGTTTTGAAGATGTGCAATTACTGAAAGGCTATCAAAATGAAAAAATAGAAATCTTGGAATAAAGAAATCCAGTGTTGACTCTAGTACTGCATTAAAAAGTGGGTTTCTGTACAGTGTTTTATCCATTAACTTCTGTGAAGCTCATCGTCCTTGCCATGTTTTGATGGGAGATCTTGCAAAGGAACCACAGACCTTGGAAATGGCAGATCATCTTATTTTCCAGTGGTAACTTTATGCTAGTTGCATTACTACCAACTTTAAAACGATGGAAGGAGAAAAAAAGAGTTTGCTACATCCAATTGGTTGGTGGAAAAAGAATCACGTCAAAGAAATCCTTTGGCATCAATAATAAATTTTAAAAATAAAAAAAGACAACTAGATGAGTTAAAGAACTTCAAAAACAGAGTTATACACTGCAATAGGCTCCCCAGGGTGGTGGTTGAGTTACCATCCCTGGATGTGTTTAAAACCATTTGGATGTGGTGCTCAGAGAAATGACTTAGCAGTGGGTTGTTAGAGTTAGGGTTGGATGGTTAGGTTGGGGTTGGACTCGATGATTGTTAAAGTCTTTTCCAACCTGAGCAATTCTATGATTCTATGGCAATGACAGCCAAGGAATTGCATCAATCCTACTGTACGTGAAAAGGTGCAATTCTAGATTCTTCCTATCTGTTTCTAAATACTAAGGCTAGAAGTGCTCATTGGTTAGAATACAGTCCTCGTAAATGGAAGAAAATAATCTCTTTACAAATTCAGTAGAGACATTTAATGTTGGAAATGACTACTACAACAACAAACAAGGCATTTTTTTGTACTTGATTATATGTAGAGCTATCAGCAACTCCATTCTCAAAAGCTCTCTGAAGACAGCTTCCCAGTGCTAAAGCCATGCAGAGCAATCACTCTGCAAGCAAGGACAGAACTCAGACTGGCTGTCACGCAGGGAAAAGCAGCATGAGCCACCCCAGCACCCATAATTAGGTTGAAGTCAAATAGTGCCACAGACAAAAAAGAAATCAATCAGAAAGCTGTGGAAAATGGTTTCAGGCGAGATTCAGCAGAAATGTCTGTACAATCTCTAATGTAAAATAGATAAATGAGCCCTTTGCTTTCCCAAGAACATTGCTTATAAAAATAAGCTCACCGTAGACAATCACAATAAACTTTGTTACATTATGCATTTTAATGGTTTTGTTTGTTTGTTTTTACAGTTTGCTCTAAAGTCATCTTTTTGTAAAGTAAAGAGATCAAGGCTGTCACTATCATCCTCCAAAACCTCACATTTTCTTCCTTGCACTAATTAAAAAAACCCAACCAATGAATTCTAACAATGAATTATAGGGGTAATGTGCTTCAGAGATAATTGAGGTCTTGGAGCGACAAACTAGACTTGCTCCTAACTGAACATAACTTGGGCACTAGAAGTAGCAAGTTATGTTTCACAACACCTCCCATCACCCCCTCAGGCAGCAACACAGTACTGCAACTCCTACCATGGTGCTATACTGCTTTTTTGACTAGACAGGCAATTCCAGTAATTAAAAATAAAATTCTTTACTAGCTAGCTTCCTAATTACTGCAAGAAGAGTCTCTTCCCAACTCCAGCTCCCCCCCAAAAAAGAGATGCAGATTCCTGCCTCTTTTTACACCTAATGGCTGCTCCCCTCTTGACATCCTAAGCACAAGCTGGGTCATTTCCACTGCTTAAAACATACAGGTAACCTATTCCTTGGTCATAAATTCCTTAAAACACACTTAACTATGATTCTGAAAGGAACCGCTTAAGAGAATTCAATTAAAGATTTAAGTTGAAAAATTTCTTTAAATTAATTGAACCTGCCAACCCTGAAGTCTCTGCACTAGTCCTACTAACGGTACATCAGGACAAAACCAGATCTCTGTGGGAGATTACCTTATTTCATTTTTAAGACTACACTGGAATAGCTGAAAGAGGTAGTCACTGCAAGTGAGGGAGACCAAACAGAGTGACTTGGATGGCTTCTTCACATGTCTACTCAAACAACAGCTGTGATCAGGAAAATTGCCTTATTTTCAGAGTCCACACAGGCTTTATTCCAACTATATACTCACAGAACCAGCTAGAAGTTTCCCCTTTCTTATTGTACCAGTTGTTCCATAACTGGCTCTCCTAGAAACCAGTTACCCCCATTTCCTACCAGGCCATTACTGCACCTCCCTCTTCCCACCCTCCTGCTCTCTGCCAGAGGACTGTCCTCAGCAAACACCTCAGAGCAGGCACAGCAGGCACCTGCTAGCTAGTCCTCCAGCTAACACCAATCGTAGAAGGAAAAAAACACCCATTTATACTGTACAGCAGGGACAGAAAGCCAACCAGTCTCATATAAGTTTTATAAGGAGTGTCTGTATATTGACATGACATTTTTAATCTCCCTGCCCCTTGAAATTCTTCAAGAGGTCCCAGTGTTATGTAGGGAGAGGGGCAGGAGAAAAGGATCTAATAAGTGGCAGTGTGAGCACACAGCCTTCTACTCACAAGGAAGGGCAACAAATTCCCTGGTGTCAGAAAAAAAGGCATGGGGAAGACAGGGCTGCTATTTTACACAGACATCTGCAATCTCAAGTTGAACTACAAAAAGCACTAACTTTAAAACTTGTATGCAGAATACTCAAGGGGCTCTTTTGCATGATCACTGCCAGCCTTAGTTACCTAAATGATTTTTCCTAGATAAATGACCCAACAACACAGGCAGGCTCCAGAAGTAAACAGTCTTCCTTCCTTTCTCCTCTTTTCCTCAAAACTTTAGGGTTTTTCTTTCCACACACAGGGGCAGGAGTGAGTTTAAAAAAAAAAAGAAAGAAAGAAAAAACTTCTATTTGACCAAGAGAGGAACACACCCTCAGTGGCCTTTTCCTGACATTTCATATAGCTCTGTATTAATTCTTTTGGATGCCAGCTGGTTTGCTCTCTCCTTTGGAGCACTGAAGCACTGTTTCACCTACAGCAAGCAGAGCAGTGCTTTCCAGTGCCCCCAGACTAAAGCAAGTTACATCAAGTGAGGAGCAACTTTCTCCCAAAACACAGCGGAGGTTTGCCAACCAAGGAAGCCAGATTTAGAGTCAAAGCTGAAAAATACCTATTAATATTGGGGCCTTGGAGGTGAATGTAATTATTTAGAACAACCAATTGACTCTGCTATTAAACTGACTGGAAATTACTTCCTTTAACTCTACACAGGAGTTTGCTTTCTCGGGCAGAACCTGAAATAGCCATTGTAAACCTCTCTGATTTTTGCAACCACACTCCTACTCTCCAGTCTCACATCTCATAACCTCCTGAACGCGTTTTATTTACACTCCTAACATTCATCCAGACAGCAATGAGCCACAAAATACTGTTAGGCTACTTGGAGTAATGTTTTGTAAGACATACACCCGAGAACAGGAATTCAGCACCTTTGGATTGTAGGGAAGGAGACTTAACACAGTTTCTGTGCTCGCCATTTTGAAAAGAAGCAGCGGCTCGGTACAGGCGTAGCAAACATACCATCTCATCTGGGTTGTCGTGCACCAGATCTCGTAAGACTTCAAAAGAAACCAATGCATTTAAGAATCTTTTTGCATACTGCTTTAACGTAAGTCTAAAAACAACCAAAAATAACCCTCAAAATACAAACGAACGCAGTTCCAAAGCTGCCCTCATCTTATTCATTTACTTGCTTCTTTCCAAAAGCACTACTCAACCTTAAGAACAGAAGAAATACTATTTTAGAGCTTTGGTGCATTTAACCAAGAAGGACCGATGTTAAACAACTGCTACGTTTCACAAATCCTCAAACAGAACGCCAAGAAAAACATGTATGTAACATGACAGAAGGCTCTATTAATCCACGTTATTCAGAACATACACAAACAGCGCTTAGTTCTGATTTCTGACCAATGACTGGCTACTGATTAGCAGGCTTAGAACTGAGATATTAAGAAATCTGCTTTCAAGAGAAGTTGGAATAGTTTCAACAACACTTGAGCAGTTATCAACACAGTCACAGCCACCCGAACGCAGCCAGCAAGATACACAGAGCCAGGAGAAAAAACACCTTTTGAAAACAGCATCACACAGCAAGATCGATGCCAATTAGAAAGGTAAGATTTTACTGCATTTTAGCATGACGAACTTTGTTAGGAACATTTTTCCTGCCGAGTATTCAATGTATTCTTTGCTGATTTCCACACAGTTTATACATCCAGGTTTTGTTGATGAAAAAATGCAAATTTTGTATTTCTAAAGTAAAGGCCTCTGAAACTATTCTAGAGTGAAATTAAATGCCTCAGAAGAGCTGGAGAATGCAAAGCACTTGTTATTAGCTTCAATGCATCTTTTGTATTTTTTTCAGCAATACTGCACTCAATAAAAGGCTCTGGTGTTCTGGATGCAGCTAATTTTTATTTTTTTTTTAAATAACCTATGGCTTTAAATGGAGACTCCAGATCAAAATGTTATACCAAACACCCTTCTTTTGAGCCAGAAAACCAATCCAGCTACTCAAAAAGCCAAAAGGGAAAATAAGAGCAGCCCTTCAGAAAAAAAAACCAGTCAATATATCCATGGCATGATGCAGAAAAATAGACCACTGCATCTGCGCGATAACTCCCAAAAGTTGGAAATCTAAGTTCCCATTATCCAACAGTGACACAACACACTGACAACTGTGATGCTCACTACAGAAAGGGCAGACCCAAAACAAGTTTAATCCCTCAAGAGGAAACAACCAATTCGCTCACAGTGTGTAAAATTTCCCTCACTTGCAAGGGCTGCAGCCACCTCCAAGGAAGATCTCAGAGAGGTGCCATTCAGCAAGATGTGGAGGACAGAAACCCTGCAGGTCCGTGCTGTTTTAAAAACATTTTTACACATGAGAACTCAACATGAATTTCTGCAAATCAGAATTTACTGCACCTCAAAACTAAGCAGCAATCAAGTTCTCTTTGCCTTGTATTTTCAACCTCTCGGTACCTTCCCACCTGAGGATATCAAGTCCTTACTTTCTCCCAGAATAGCTTCAAGAGCCATAGCTCGTGCTTGCTTCTAGAAGCAGACTAATGTGAAGCTACACATGTTCTGACATATGCAGTACTGCGTTACAAAATGTGGAAAGAGCTGAAGATGTTTTTGAATATCCAGTAATAAAAAGCCTTCTGGAAAGGATCCAAAGTACATCAACAATGAGCTCCACTCAGAAATCTCAGGAACAAGATCTCTGGACACGAAAGGATGCTACGTGTACCCAGCAGTGGTGCTGTGAAACAGCTCCTTGAGCAGAGCAGGTAGCAAGGCACAAGATAGGGCCTTTAACCTCCATTCTCGGCTGCACAAACATCATCTGTGCACATTTCAACTGAAAAGTTACACAGGATCCTTTACAGAAAGAGATTTTGTCGTTACAGCATTGTTTTCTTAGCTGGGCAATAAAGATTGCCAAAATGTAACAATGCACCCAAACCTATGCTGAACTCAGCTCAGGACACTTCACATAAAAAGTCAGAAAGGAAATTTTAGGTAGCAAACTGAGACCGTGGTTCCTGACAACCTACTCGTGTGACCTGGTGTAGGGAACCTGCTTTGGCAGGGGGTTGGACTCGATGATCTCTGGAGGCCCCTTCCAACCCCTACGATTCTGTGATTCTGTGACAAGCAGCAGCTGTCATTTCTCTCTTCATTAAAAAACCAGCAACAGTCAGTAACATTTCTTGAGGCAGTTGTGTCCCATCGCTCAGACGATGCTTCAAGTACCGGTACGAGCTGCACGAATCTCTCACATCACAGCACAGGAACCTTAAAGAAGGATACTTCATGGGAAAATTCACAGGAGAGGAAATATATAGCAAGCACTGACAACCTAAATTTGGCACATACGCCCACTTCCCTAAAAGATGCCACAATCTGCATAATTTTTAACTGTGTCAAAGTGAATTCTCTCTATTCTCTGCAGAGTTTAAAGTGCTAGAGGCTCCCAAACTGTTATCCAGTAATGACCAGCCTCAGATTTGATCTAAAGCATGCTGGTAGCCATTGCTGTTGGAACAATACGCCCACCTGAAGGAAACAAGCAACTTATAACAACATGACATGTATTCAATAAAGTAGGGGCTCTCTTAACAGAATCACAGAATGGCCAAGGTTGGAAGGGACCTCAGGGATGATGAATCTCCAACCCCCCTGCCACATGCAGTGCCACCAACCTCCACATTCAGCTAAAGAAGGGGACTTCAGAAGGGCCAATTCCACACAGCACCAGTATAAACAGCACAACAGCAACTATGAAATGTGAACAAGCTATGAAATGTCTCCCAAAGCAGGGCAAAGCTCAGACTGTATCTATTCATAACCCAAAGGCTAGGTCCAGAGTGCTTATTTTTCAACTCAGCAACTTGAAGATAACCTAACCTTAGAAAGATAGATCCAAACTAACCCACTTACACACATGCAAGCAAGGAAGGAACACAACAGAACATAAAAATCATTACATTTATTAAAATAATCCATATCAACAAGAGCCTCACAGCTTTGCATACTGAGATCAGACTCATTCACATAAGAACTACCATTAGATTACGTTTGTTATCAGCTGAAGAACAAATACTGTTGCTGCTCCTTATTTATTTTTTTTTTTTTTAAGTAGAACCTCAAGTACTCCAAGTATCTGCAAAATTCATAAAGCAATTCCTGAGTCAGTTTTGTTTCATCCAGTTATTTGAATGCTTGCCTTTTGACATCTATCAACCAAAGCAGATAAATTAAGTGAAATAAAAATGTGAAAAACATACTGTCTTCAGTTCAAACCACAGTCTAACAGCATACATAACAGATAAAAGCCACATCCTTTTATTTGCTGCACAAACTGGAAGAGCTGTGATAATTCAAGCCAACATGTTGCAATTTAAGGGATACTGAAGGCTAAAATCTAATCTGATTATCCAGTCCCAACTCATTTGTTTGCAGTCAGTACAGAAACCTCATCATTAAGCAGTATAAAAACATTATGCATTAGGGAAAAGGATCCAAGTGCACAGAACAAGAACTATGTACTTGACAAAACACTGTTTATTTATCATTTAATTTTCCAACTAACAAACCAACTTAACCTGCTAATGGAATTCATAAGTAATGAGAATTTGATGAAATAATGCAATCTGTTTTGTAGCAAGAGTAAGTTCAAAGCACACAGATTTTGCAGAATCACTAACAGAAGACCTTCCCCTGCAGTGATAATTGTTTTCATTCATTAGCTTCAGTTGCTCAGGAAGAACTGGGAGACAAAACATAACCTTGAAATAACTGTACAAATACAAGTCTTATGCACTCTGAGCACCTCAGACTACAATAAGCTACAAATGGAAAAGTTTTGTAAGGCCACGATGGAGTAAGTGAATGCAAAAAGCTATCCTTATCAATTCAGAAACCTACATACAGGAAGAGATGAGGTGAAGCAGGCAGTGAGGCTGCAGGCAAAAAGATCATGCTCTGCGAGGTCTGGTATCAGAGTTTCCCTAAAGCTCATCAACTGGCCACAAAAGCTAGTGCTGTGAAACATATACGAAGTGGGAGAAGAGGATTCCTTTTCCTTCCTCAGGCTAACACCTTCCTTAGCTGCCTTCACACAGGCTTCAGAGTACACGGAAAAAAAGGTGGTTAGCATTTCATTCAGCACTATTTCTTACCATCTAGGAAGAATCATGCTAACAAAGTTATCTTCAGCAAGAAGTACCACATACTAACTGTCTACAAGAAGGTGACATCATTTAATTCCTAACTCTGGATTTCTTGCTGGAAGCAAGAAAGAAAGGTTCACCACAAACCTGAATTACCATTTCAGAGGTTTGTAGGTTTCTCTAGCCTTTTGCCAGAAGCCTAAGATACAGAAATCCTGGCAACCAAAATGTAACAAGCTGAGAAGGGAAATATCCCTAATTACAATTAAACTCTAATGTTTTATGTACTCGGCACTGGTGAGGCCTCATCTTGAGTACTGTGTCCAGTTTTGGGCACCTCAGTACAGAAAGGACATGGAGGTGCTGGAGCTGGTCCAAAGAAGGGCAACAAGGCTTGTGAAGGGCTTGGAGAATGTGGCCTACGAGGAGAGACTGAAGGAACTGGGGC
>JAOWBP010002978.1:40868457-40878717 GCA_028571105.1 Tragopan temminckii
CTGGACGGGGCCCTGGGCAGCTTGGTCTAGTATTAACTGGGGAGGTTGGTGGCCCCTGCATGTGGCAGGGGGGTTGGAGATTCATGATCCTTGAGGTCCCTTCCAACCCTGGCCATTCTGTGATCACGTAGGAAAAAGAAGGGTTATATCTCAGCCTTCAGTTTCTTAAGAAAATTTTAGAAACACTACCAAAGGAAACAACTGAATTTAGAGAAAACATGACTATAGTTAATGAGGCTGAAAAACTGAAATGTTTATAATGGCTAAACTTTAACAGGAATTGGAATTACTCTGCAAAGTTAACTTTTCAATGATATTTAAAATATCAAATGTGAAAAGGATATATTTTAACATCAGCTGTTTATGAGTACTTCACAAACACATCACCTTTTAGTTACATTTAATGCAAACACCAGAACAATTGAGAATTAGCAACTACACTTCCAGAAAATACTTCACTAGAAATAAGCTCATTGCACCAAATCTAGGCTTGGACCAAATTACAGGATGCTAACAGCATGCTGCCCCACGTGACTGAAACGAAGCCCTTTCCAAAGCTACATCCTCAAGCACCTTCTAGCAGCTCCAGCAAGGAGCATTCACATCCTGAATCCTCTCCAGAAAACATATGCCAGGTTCTTCAGCAACCACTGGGCCTTACGTTCACTGTTCTCATTCTCCAATATCTCTTGCCCAGCACAAACACAGGAAGCAAGGTGACTCCACTGCATGCATTAGGGAAACAGTCACATCTGACACACTGGACAGAATCTGTAAAACTGACCTCCCTGACAAATTTCTTATTGAAACAAGAACTTTGGATTTGTTGGATACTTAATACCTTTTCAGAGGAAAACGTTATATAGAGGTAAACTGAAAATTGAAGTGTTTCTACAACAGTGTAACTGTGCAACTAACTATACTGACAAGTCCCTCCAAAACACCAATCAAGTGACTTTTTATAGAACACATTTCAAGAAAAAGAAGCCACATGTCTTGCTGTATAAATACTGTAAGCTGTATTGACAATCCCAGGCTAAATGAACAACTATCAGTATCTATGGAAATGCATTAGCTGCACATTAAAGCCTCCCAAGCACCTGAAAACTGCTGGGTACAGAGATGGCAGACCGCAAACGAGCTCTTCCTTGGATCTGTTTAACAGACAGACTTTTCACTTCAGAACAAACAGCTAACTTACTGACATTGTAGTACCTATAAATAAAGCAGAACCAGCAGATTTGCTCAATCTATAGTAAGAGGCAGCAATGCAGACATGACTCCTGGCAGCAGAAAAGAGCAAGAGAGTATTTTAGATTTTCAAGAAGAGATGATGCAGTTCTCAGCTAATCAGCACCAACCATATACATAACAGAACACAGTGCTAAAACTTTTAAATCCGAATATGCAGACTACAGGTAATTCCATTAACTATTAGTATTATCCTACTGGTAGCCAAAGACTGCAAACCCACAGTAGCTTACCTTAAAGCATGAACACAGCAATAGTTAATTACTTGAATTAAATTGCACGTTAGAGTTCAACATTTAAAAGCAAGTATTCAGTAAAACGCAAACTATCTCATGTTCATAGTTAAAATGGATGCATCTTTTCGGCACCAGATGGGTTACCCTGAAAATTTCTACCCAAAAATACACACTCACACTCACACACTCTCTCTCTCACACACACACCCACACACACTCACGTCCAAACACAGACCTTCTGTACCTGAGGTATGGTAAAAATCAACACTCAAATTTAGAAAACTACTGATGATTCCCTGAGTAAGCTTGCAGAAGATGTAACAGATTTGTTCACAAATGAAATTAAGTTTTAATACTATACACAAAAACAGTACTAAACATAAAAGTAGTAACAAAATTTTCTAGTCAAGATCTTCTTTTCCATCAACTTTTCTTCTCAAAAGACAGTTTCTACAGTTTCCCTAAATGCAACTGCATTAGACTGCACTACAGACAAAAGTAAGAACACATTTAAATTCACCCATTTCCTATAGTTCTAATATATGTCATTATTTGTGCTTTAAGTGACTTGATTCTTGCAAGATTGAAACAACGAAGAGCAAACTATAGCCCATTTTGGCTTAAAGACAGTTTTTCCTTCCCATTCGCCAATTCCCAAGAGCAGAAAACCATATTTTATTCAAAACAGTAGATTTCTGTAACAAATGAATTCTGTAGTTGGATGCTGGATTACAAAGGGGCTTCTAGTTCCAAAATAATTAAAAAACAACTCAAATTTTAAAATGTTTGCTTTGTAATCAATAGAAAATAACTGAACTACAAGTATTCACCAATTTGACCTTGGTTTCTAACTTTGTCAACAGTACTTTTATGTAACATGTACACGATGACTGCACAGCATGTCCATTGTATTGATGACAAAACAAAGCATTAAAGCAATCCAAATTACAAAAGACAAAGGCAGGCATCAAGAAAGAGACAGATGGCTATTACAAAATTATTTTGTGTTGTTTTGACCATTAGCATGACAAAATTGAATTACATAACCAGTACATATGCTTCAGTACCAAACTGTTATGATGATCTACCACCATACTAACACACTGATGAGAATAACAGGGAAATCAGATGTCCTATCAAAGCAGATAACAATTGGGGTGATCACTGACACCTAAACAAACTATTATGTCCAGCATTTTTCATCCATACCAACTACAGTTTCAAATTGCCTGCTGTCCATAGGGAACCCACTGTTTACATTTGGTTTTCATTGCAACCATACAAACTAGAAAGGTTTGTTTAAATTAAAGCTTTGATTTTGTACCACAGCTTTGTGGCCACAGAAACGTAGAATACACTGGATATGGCCAAATGGATTTGGATTCCAGATTCTCATGCTGCATTCACCGCTGTAAAAGCAGCTCCATTTTTATTCAGATGAAAATGTGAGCTCAAATCCCTTCTATTCTGTGATACATGCAAGTTATATTTTAGACAAGACCCACATCAGCCTTTTTTTTTTAGATTATATAAACTGCAGAGTTCTTATTCTTTGTTTTCTTCCTTATCTACCTGCATGTTCTTTTTGAACACTCTAGATCTAACAGTCAAGAAGACAAAGATGCTTGTTTTCTCAAAAGACCATGCAAAATAAAATTTAACATGATAATGTAAATGTTAGAACTATGTCAACATCCAGCAATTACTACTCAGTGAATAAAGAAACTTACCTACTACCATGAGTGTGAACTCAAATCCTCTCTTCACGGACTTCCGATAAACTTGATTTGGAAGATTTGCAAACCCCACATATCCTTCAAGGTTCTTCTGTTGCTAAGACAAGAGATATTCACAAGTTTAAGAAGCTTCCAACTCAGTGGGATTGTATTTTCTTAGAACCCCAAAAGGCGATGTCTATCCTACCTCTCAACATCCTGACCTGCATACATCAGACAGTGCAATGTACTACAGCAACATCCAGCAGTCTTGCACAGAAAGCTGGCTGTGTTAACACTATGACTGTGCAAGCACAACACAAGTACAGGTACAAACATTAAAAACTTTGTTCCCAAACTTGTTTGAAACACATGCAAGTTGTGGGAGTATATTCTTGTGAGTTTTGGTGGTACTGCCCTAATACTTCTGGGACTAACTTGGTGCACTCCTTCTGCATCACACAGCTAGAGGCCCTTGTTAATCCCTTTGTGGTAAATCTACACCCAGTGTTTGAAAACGCAGCACACGTTACAACAAACCCTTCACAAATGTAAAACTTCAGTTGCCTTTTACTGTGAAAAGTCATTCATAATATTGCCCTACTACGAAAAGAGATGAGGATTTTGGATGCTAGCCATTATTCTTTCTCACCACAAAAATGAAAAGGTTGGAGATATTTAAAATGCTGCTCCCTCGCTGTCCTAGAGCTGGCAACCCTCCAGACATCAGCCATGTCACTTTCAAACCATTCTTCTAGCAGAATCCTAGAAATGTGTTTGATGATGAAACTGGTCTGAGGATGTTCTTATGAGACACAAGAGTTTAGCTCTCCTTTACAGAAAAGGTGAGAATACTTTTGACACAATTGTCTACTGAAAACAACACCAGATACTGTTTTATATGGAACAATGGCTTTAAAACAGTAGATTATGTCCAACCAAAGATGACAGAATGTGACTTGATATTGCCTAGGTTTCACAGTTTAAGAGTTACACGCATCCAGAGTTGAAGCACTGTTTGCCAATTTGAATTCCCCTCTCCAAGACTAGCTTCAATAGCACAGAGATTCCATGAAAACCCATACACAAATCTGTTCTACTACAGGCACTACTGCCTTAGAACTCGACTGTATGGGATGGAGTATGGTTGATTTAAATTTGTACATGGTTGACTCGTGTTTATTTGGATGTTTTTTCTAAATACTGAAATAAACAGGGAAAAAACCCAACATGTTCACAGTAGTAACTCCTATACTTCAAAAGAAAATGTTTTTTAATTAAAGCAAGCATTCCTTGCAAGTATAGAAAAATGTTATCCTTTTTCAATGCACACAACGCCCTAAGAACTAGCTTATTTGCAATCCCAAAGCACTTGTCAATTAATTATTTTTGTTTAAGCTGACATAACTGCTACCTCCATTCGGCAGAGATATCATTATTCTCAATGAAGGCTACATCACTATAACACAAACTCAGTGATGGCACCAGTATAAGTAAATCTGAAGAGGCTGAACTTAGCAGAACTGCTTAAGAAAGAAAGATTTAATCCTGATACTAAATGATTATCAGTTCTCATTTAGTGATAATACAATGCATTAATTGTCTTCCCATTTTTAAAAAGGCAGTGTCTTTTAATTAATTCATACAGAATAAGAGAGGAATATTTAATGACAGCCTGTTAAAGCTAGGTACTATAGCTTCAAGTTCAAACACACACAGAAACAGATGTTAATACTCCAAATGTGTGATTTTTGCCTTTTGTCATCAAGAAATTCTATTCTGCTTGTTGTTTCATTTCAGTCTCAGGTGCAACACAAGGCCCATCTGAAAAGTTTTAGAAGATTTGAGTTCTTGACTTTTTTTTTTTTTAATTAATTCAAGGATTGTTTTACTTTTCTAATCCGTCACTACAACACGTGAGAAATATAATCAGCTACACTCTAACAAGCTAAACAGGAGCCAATGCTTCAGAGATAGCAACTCTCACTTAGTTGGATGTTCTTTAAGTTATGAAAAATTTCCTCAATAGGGCAGGTCCTTAATAATTATTAAATATACCTAATTGCTATTTGTCCTACAAGATATAAAATAGCTAATCATATTCAGACACTCCTTACAGTTCTACTTGTCAATTTGCACATACTTTTTAATGTAAGCCATTCTTACCAGAAACTATTCTTAAGCAAAAGAAATAACTGTTGCTTTGATTACATTATTCTTATTTCCTTTCCTTCTCCTTTACAAAGAGTTGCACAGCTGGAATGGTATTACTACTAAGAATTTTAAGAAATCAGAAAATGAAATGCTAAACAAGACTAGACAGCAACTTTCAGCTTGTTTACTCTGGTAAGTGGATGTATAATGTTTACTTCCACAATTTGTTTTAATTCAAACAAAATAGAGATGTCACTAAGCAAAAGGATGTATGAAGTGTCAAATCTGAATGCCACGTTTAACTCAAGGACTTACATTCCATCAACAGGAAAGAGCCTCTGTAAAAACCAAAATCAGTTGTCAAATTCCAGTTTCTGGAAAGCCAACATCAACTAAAATTGGCACTTTCACTGTACTGACTTGGAAAAGATCTGATTTGTTCATACACCTTCTACTTCTAAATAAACCAAAAAATAGGAGGAATCAAATTTCTTAAACTCCTCCAACAACTTTTAAAACAAATTACTTTTTTTGTTGCTGTTCAAGCATTACCTTCCAATGCATGGATCACTGTGCAGGGCAAGACTTTGTGTCTCCAACACTTACCAGAGGGTCTCCTTAGCTCTCATCCCTTCCTGACTTTTCACCCACCTCAGTTCAATTCAGTTACTAAAGTTTTAACAATTACCGTGTTTCACAGAAGTTGTAATATGTCTTTATCAACGCCATACTTACAGCTACTTTGTAAACAACGCATTTCCATCATTTCCAGTGTTGAAGACATTGATAGAATACATCCAAAAGTAGATTGGTGGATCAATGAATTTGAGCCATTGCAGCAAGGAGCCCATGCAGGTACAGCAGCAATCCAGGAAGAGGAACAGGTAGTGTGAGGAGAGAAAGAAAAAGAAAAAGTTACTTACATTTGATCAACAAAGTTACTCACTATTCTTTTAATCTCGTATGCTTAGTGCACAGTGTTTCATAAAACAGTGATTTAGTCTGTTCTCAAGAGATAGCTTCATCTCACAGCAATGAACTAAATAGTCTTTACACCATTTTCCAATACAAGCAGTTATTCGATAGTCCTTTTTATTCTAGTTGTGCAGCATGCTTTGAATTATCAGATGCTATCTAAACCCACAACAGACTCAACAGATATTTGTTTTCTTCATAGGTGCACACCACAATACATAATCCCATTTCACTGTGCTATTGCACATGATTTTTTAAGAGTGGAAAAGGTACAAAGATCAAAGCCATCATCATCATAAATATCTCTGAGGGTTTTGTATTTCTGTAACAATTTGCACATTCACTGAAGAGCCCCAATTCACTTCTGAGTATTAATACAAATTTTGACATCAGCTGAACAGACAGAAAATAAAGAACAAAACTGGAGTGCAAAAGTTAAGTGTTTGCTCAGCATCACTTAACTATGGGTGACAAGAGATCCACACTAGCTCTCCAACAGAGCACTGAGTGTAACTGTAACAACCATGAATACCATAACATAAATTCTCTTCACATTTCTGTGTTTTAGGGCTGTTGTTGTTTTTTTTCCACTAAGCATCTTCTGGTGCTTGACAGTTCCATGATAACGATATAAAAGAGAAGGACAAAAAATACCTTGTTACCATGTTTTAAGATTGCAATCACTGATGCTTCCTAGCCCTAATGTTCAATTTTTAACTATTTTCATACTCTCAGAGGCTCTGAGTCTATTTCTAGAAGATTTACACCACCATGGATACTAGCTCAGAGCAGTGCTGAGGTTCCCTTTCTCTTCTGCCACCTAGCAGGATGCATGCCTTTGGCTTTTGCAGTCCCCTCATAGCCTATCAGCGCCCATAGCCACAAGACCTTCCTCTGATTCACTCCACATTGTTAAATGGGGGACTTTCCCATTCTGAAATTACCTCCTGTTAGTTACCTGGCACACCTGCGTCAGGAAACAGCCTTAATAACCCAACGTACTTTAAGGAGAAGCAGCAGTTTCATGCTTCTGATCACCTCTGCAGCTCTTCTGCAACATTCCTTGATCTGTCATCTTCTAGAAAGATCAAGTGAGATCAATGTACTATTCAAGGAAAAGTCACACATCTACATGGCCTCACCACAAGCCATCTCCTGTTCTCAGCTCCTTCCTTACTTCCTCCCAACATGTCATTCGCTCTTTTGACCTCTGAGGACGGAGCTGATGCCTCTGGGGAATTGAACCACAGCCCCAAGCCTTTGCTCCTGGGCTGCAGCAGCTGTTCACAGCTCACTTCTGATCACACAGCACAAAATCAGTCCACATTTCTATCACTTTACATTCCCCTACACTGCGTTTAATGGTTACTTTTTATCAAGTGACCGTTAATATTCTTATGCAAGTCCTCACTGTTGTTCATCATCCCTGTCCTAACGGAGCACAAATGAAAGCAAGTCACATGAGAAATTATACTATTGGCCTTAGCTGACTTTTGATGCATCCACTTAGTGCACTCAATGTTATTTTAATAGAGGTTTGCCCCAAGCAAAATGTCAAAGCCCACATAAACCAGCAGTGGAGCGGGAGCTTTCAGATCCATCATCTGAAGCAATGGATTAACAGTCAACAGCAAGCTGCTCTAACTGTGCAGCTGATGAGAAGAAAGGAAGGAAGCAGTACCTTAGGAAGCTTTTTACAAACGACAATTAAAAAATCCTAATCTCTTTGTCATCTGCCAAACCTGTCTATTGTCTCTGTTGTTGCCCACTCTCTGCAATTTACATCTCTCTTTATTCTGTGCTGATCATATCCAAGAAAAAAAAAAAAAGTCAATCTTCAGGAAATACCATCTGGGCAAAAAGATGGCTGGCATACGGTCCACTACCTGACGAAGCAGTGCACCCTCTTATCAAGGAGAGATGCAAGCCCAAGGCAAGCTAAAGCCATTCTTGCCTCTGCTGTGTGCAGCCTGGGAGCGTAGCTCAGAGTCTGCCTGCATGGTGAGCACAGCTGCTGGGCACTGCCAGCAACCTGCAGCCTGGCACAGGATGTTATGAAAAATCTCAAGGATTTATGACCTAACCCATTCAATGGCAAGTATTAATGAAGACAATTGGATAAAACAGGAAAGCGGTTTGACAGTGTCGGAAATACTGATCTTTCCAATCAGTTTTTTCCATTAAAATGGGGCTTTGGAGCTTCACAATCGAAATTATTCTAAAAATAAGAAATGCAATTCATCCTTCCCTACTCTCCTTCTAGGACTTACCGTTTAAAAATAAACTAGCATCCCAGAAAACCTGAGAAATCCAACCACACCGTGAGCAACATCAGCACGGTTACTCATTGCACGAGGCACGGGCCAGCAATGGCACCTACCGATGATGTAAATAGAAAGCAACCGGCTTTAACTTAATTCACACATTTGGAATGGGGGACGCATCTTCAACATCTTTACCAAATTGTGTATTTGCTGTGCAGTCAATTTGCTCTTGAAAGGTACCTCGACATGGGGCAAGTTTCCCTTCTGTTTTGGAAGCTTCCATATCTTCTCACCTGCTCTGGTGAAACGCTGCTTTCAATGAAGTTAAAGTCATCTCCCAAGAACTTTCAACTTAAGTTCTGCACGCTCTTTAGCCACGCACATTTCTATTCTGTTTCATATCACCATGATAAGAATATTTTTTTTACATTTTTTCATATATTTTAATAATTACACACATTTTTAGTTTTATACAGAAAGACTATTTGTATACAAAGCACATTAGGGACTTCTATTTCCTTTAATATATTCAACATGGAAACTTACAAAAGTAAATAAAAATCATCCTTTGCAATAGTGCTAGTTGCTTAAAGCCTCCACATCAGTTCCTCAAAGTCTCTGAAGCCTATGGGAAGGCCTAGGAGTTACTTTACATCAAGATCCCTAAAAGCTTGCCAAAGGTTGACAAAGCCTACATTTCTTCCACCCTTCATAAAGCATACAGCCAATACATACCCCTATATTGCCCTGCCACATCCCAGAGACCAACGCTAACTGCACACTGACAGCTGTTCTTGGAACAAAAGCTCTGTGTAGGACTTCTTAGGGCAGTGATGCTGCTAGGTGCCTACAGCACTTGTTTTTTATGATTTTTGTTTGTTTGTTTCTTTTACACAATAGAGAGTACCTTAACTTTGCTTTTACAAACTTTAAGATATACTCTCTCTACTTTTAAAACAAATGCTGAATCTAAATAGCTGGGGAAAGGGAGGGGGGAAGAAGGAAACTCGTCAGCTACAATTGTAAACCTAAACTTAAGCTGACCATCTACAAACTTGTTTTTCCTTTCACTACTGAAAATAAACACCTGCTGAATCACTAACATCTGCCATAATCTGCACAGCAGAAATCTAGTGCAGATGGACAGGCAATCAGCACTTCTAGTCCCTCAAGCAGGCATCACCTGCAGATAGAAGACATCTATCAAAATATCTTATTTAATAAGAGTACTTGGCTTGCAAGCGTGAACTTGTGGTCTTGCCTGTATTAGAAAGAATTAAAACTCCTCAAGAAGGACCCAGAAGAGAAACTCCTTTCAATGTTTAAGTGCTATTAAGAAGCCAGGATCTCTTCAGTCTCCAGGAGCAAGCTGATTAAGTCAATAATCAATAACTTCAATCACTGATCAAGCAGTTACAATTCAAACTGTTCCCAAAACCTCACGGGGCATAGTCAGAGTCAGCACCAGTGAAGTTAGCTGGTTGTAGGCTCTCTCTTTTCCTGTGCTATCATTACTATCATCTGCTTTATTAACAGCATTAAACACATGTGAGTCCTAAGTGCAAAGAGTAGACAGCACAACCCATCCGTTGAGCTACAGGCAACATGGAAAGGTGGAAAACCTCAAAGAAAAGCAAAAGGGATCTAACAAGGACACTACTAAAG
>JAOWBP010002978.1:40894617-40912111 GCA_028571105.1 Tragopan temminckii
TCTTTTCTTTTCTTTTCTTTTCTTTTCTTTTCTTTTCTTTTCTTTTCTTTTCTTTTCTTTTCTTTTCTTTCCCTTTCCCTTTCCCTTTCCCTTTCCCTTCCCTTCTCTTTTCCCCAGACTGTCTAATGTAATGCCCAACGGTCTGTAAAAACCGTGGCTGAGTGTATATGAAGCATGCACTGTTATAAACTGATAGCTTTTTTTGATAGTTAATTTTGTGCTCTACTGAGTGCGTGGCAACACCTCTGTTCTACAGTATGCTAAACAAAACTGCTCTTCTTTATATACCTGGAATTCCTAGTTGCATTAATCCATGCTTTATGTGCATACTAATACTGAGGATACCCATGCTCGTGTTCAGATATTACTTGTTTTCATCAAAGACACTGCAATAGAAATCATCTATTGGATATGACACTTCCTTACAGACTCATGGCAGCGTTCTTTATTTCCTTGAAATACCTAGCTGAGAAATTGAATGTTACTGCAAGTGGGTTCAGCTGTGTAGGCAGCAAATATTCCCCACGTTACCCTTCTTTAACAAGTGTTTTGACTACTTTCACTGCGGAAAGAATTGTAATATTGTTCTAGTTGCAGTGTCTTTATTATGCAGCTCAGGTAGTTAATGCTGTGTTGACAATGCAGACCAAAAATTCAGTGTATTTAATTGTAGTTTGCAAGATAGTTATCTCCCATTTTATATCACTTTATTTCTTGGTGGTTTTCTAGTTTATTTTATTTATCTCAACTATTTAAAATGTCTGCAAATATCCCCATGGCAATGGAATTTGCTTGGCAGCAATGTATAGTTACATGAATCATGACTAGACGGTAAATAAATGGTTTAAGGCATAACTAAAGACCAAATGCAAGCTGATGTGTTTGGTAACAGCAGAAGGTGTTTATTGTGAATATACTTCTACACCATTAATATTCTTTCCTGGAAAACCAGAGTTCTGTAAAAAGTTTGAGAGTTTTATCCTGATTTTTGGGGGGATGCTGACCAAAACAAACTCTTTCCTTTTAGATGGATGGATATCCCCACAACTCTGCTGTGTCTGAACTCGGAAAGGAAAGGTGGCTGTGGTAATTCTATTTGAAAGAATTCAAGTTCATTGCATTTCTTTGATTATTTGCCTATTAGAGCTATGGACTGTCCACAGCAGATATATGGAAAAGTAACCTTGTAGATGAGCATTTTGCTTGAGGCCGTGCCTTCGACACACAGCAGGCTAAAGCAGCGTTTAGGGACTTTCAAAAGATCTCCTGTACATATATTTAACTTCCAGTGAATAGACAAGCCACTGTTTTTCTTAATGGTATGTAATGGAATAAGATGGCTGAAGATTTGCCGAGCTCTTTTATTTGTTTATTTATTTTTTTGCAAGAGAACAGTGTTTGATTTTCCTGGGATACAATTGGCAAAGAAGCCTTTTTCAGAGCATTCATAATTACTACAGCTATGAAAAAAGTGTCCATTCAACTTAATGTCTTAGATGGACCCATTAGCTACTGATGTCTTGTTGCATAAATGCACACAGTTGCAAAAGTGACACAGGTTTTTAATGTAGGATGTCTTAATCCATTGTGATAGCTACGTGGCTTCTCCTTCAAAACATGGAGGGGAGACTGTGCAGCCAAGGGTGTTTTAACTCCGTATCTGAAGTTCAGCAAATGGAAGAGAGAGCATTCAAAGACTTAAAATAAACCACGGTGTGATAAATCATAACAAAGTACAAAATGAAAACATTCAATTTATTTAGAGAACATTCTCAAAGAATGGAATACATCAGTCTTGGACCAAAGCATACATTTATCCAGACAGCTGTTAATTCACAGTTTATTTATAAAATGATTCAATTTTTGATAACATCTATGTATGGCAAGATGCCCAACCTCTGGGGCACAACGGGGAGAGGTTATTAAGCTAGCATCCTCCTTTCTCTTTGTCTACTAGCAAAGAAGCTGGAAAGAATCAGCGTTACTCTGCTGACTCAACTCCAACAGCAATGCCAGGTAAGTCCTACTAATTTACACCCATCAGAGAAAAGAAAGATCCTCTCCAATGAGAGAACAGGAAAACTTAACACGAGGTCCTCAGAACAGCCATCCAAAGCTAGTAGACCTATTCTGATACAAAGTCAGCACTTTGCCTTCTGTCACAGAGGAAATTAAAGAAAAGTAATCACACAGAGCGACTAAATAAAATCAGGAATTATACGTTTTGTGTAAGTTTATGATGGAAAATCCAGGTGTCTACAGGCAGCACAAACTTTATAGCTATTATAATTAATTCCATTTTTCTTATTACTTGAATGGGAAAACACTAACGTAATTTCTACTTGTGCAGTTTTTTGAAAGAACAGTGAGTGCAAGTAGCTAACGCATCTACAAGGCAAAGGACTGGACTGAAACAGAGGTCTTAAAATGTGTGTGTGTGTACGGAAGTTCCATTCGCTGTGTATGACTTACAAATTTAGCATGGCTGAAAAAAGAAGTTGCCTTGGCCACAAAATGTTTGTCTCTAATAGTAATGACTTAAAATATATATTTGATATTGGAAAAAATAACATATTGGTCATTTGTCTGACAGATTTTACCGCTTCCTGACTGATTATTGAGGAATTCAGAATGCTTTTTTGGCAAACAATAAGTATGCCTACACTGGGGAATTTCTTTTCTTTTCTTTTTTTTTTTTTTCCAGGAAACACAGCTACATTAGTGCTATAAAAGCAGGCTTTCTCACCACCATTTGTCTAATGCTGTCTGGGCTCCGTCGCTTTACTAGATCCCTTTTATCTGCTTCATAGCGGGCCCCAACCCTGCAATTAATTCCCCTTGGTACAGAGACTGGCAGTGCTCACTGCAGAGTCCCAGCCATTACCGATATCCTTCTGTAAACATGGAGGTGATAGCAGCACCTGAGCTAGCAAATACCAAGCTGGCAGTTTTGCACGGAGGTCAGATTAGATTCAGTGAGATACAGTGCCACGAAGGAGCCATTTGCCCTTCAGCATGGCAGCCACAGGGGCAGAGGCTGCATGATCCCAGGGCAGTGAGGTCCCCACCCTTGCTGCGGTGTTTGATGGCTGATGCAATCAATTAGGAAACGAAGATGAGAACGGGCCAACCTGGTTTCTGTTTTATCTTTTCCCAGTGTGATCTGAAGAGGTATTTCACTGTTCTGGAGTTTTCCTGTCCAGGCCCTTCCTCCCCTCCTCATTTTCATTTTTTAAACGAAATTTTAATTTTCTACAACTGAGAACTTTTATTTAATACAAAACAACACATCAAAAAAATGGAGGAGTGTTTTTAAGGCTTTCTTCCTCAGCAAACTGACTTCCACAGAGCTCCACACATGGCCCTGGTAAATAAATGAAGAAATAAAGAGCATTAAACTCATAAAACAATTGCAGTATTTTGCTGAGGGCTGGCATCCCTGCAGTACAGCTGCTTCTCCCGGCCTCCTGGGAGCTGGGAAAGGGACAATAGCGAGCTATGTGATGTGACTGACATATCTTCTAGTCCCCCATCCTAAAGGCATACACGCGTATATTCACCCATACCATCAGATCTGAAGCATTTCCGTAGGCTAGCACCATCTTAAAAGACTTTCAACCAACCGACCAGGGGTCAGTGGCTTCATGTGAGAATCCATTTCTGAAACTCCTGCATGAGCTTACTTAGGATGATCCTAACAAACTCTTTTGGCTGTGCAGTCAGTCACTGAGAAGACAATCTGATGGCTTTCCCCAGAACATGCCTTTTTATCTTGTTAAGCATCTAGCCTAACAGGTGTGGCTATGCCTGCAAGCAGCCCAAAACAGCCAGCTGTGCTTGTAAGGAAATACTAAAATCTGCAGTCATCAGGGGAGAGAAGTCTTCGCCGAAGACTGTAAATAAGAGGAGAAGAATGCAGTGGTTTTGGGCCTTCTGCCCAAGCAGATAAACCTTGACTCGTGTTGTGCCTTTGCTTTCTTAAGAAGCCCCAAGAGTTATTCCTGGTTGAAGATAAAAGAACTCGATTGTTGTCACTGTGTCACAAACAGGGGCCATTCCCACAGCTGGAGCTCGCACTGGAGGCCAGCGATGCCGAATTGAACCCATAGCGTTACTCCAGGCTGTGGGCAAGGCCCAGCATTCTCATCTGTACATGGCCCCTGGATGCTCTAGCTTGATCCTACACATTTCCTCCTCCACTGCTGATTTATGATGGCTTATCACACCCTATTTCCCAGTGTGCATGTCCTGCGACAAACCCTCAGCTCTCAAGTGGGTGTTGAAAAGGAGAAAGGGAACAGGAAGGTAGTAAGTAACTAGGTGATGGTTAATTAGCTTGGCCTTCCAGGAGCTAAAGGACAACAAATCTCACACCCTATAAGGAGAAGTCACTCCTCAGGAAATCCTTGCAGATCATTGTTCCACTGGAGCAGGAAAACAAGCCTCTCACAATAGAAAATATCTTCCCATCAGGAGCATTAGAAAACGATAAAGCAACCAAACTGTGATAGAGTGAGTCATCACTCAACAATTTTTCCTCAGTGCTTTCCCAGTGATTGCTTACAAAAGCTGTGGGTTGCTAAGCCAGAGTTTGAAGGCTCTAAGATGGGGAGGGCCATCAGAGGGACCCTATGTAATGAAAGTGCTGACTTCTAAATTTCAGTTAAGCTCAGAAGTATCTGCAGGAAGATCCATCCTTCTTGTTCTAAATTCAAGATGTGCTTTTTAGCAAATCTGAGGGAAGTGTTGTGGTTGCTATGGACAAAATGTACGTAGGATCCAAAACTCAGAATTTTCTCTTTTAGTAGATAAAAAGCAAAGAAGGTAGAAGAAGTTAAAGGAGTGTGATGCTGTCACATCCCTTGCAGAGCCACCAGTTCAGAGTTAGCCCCAGACCGTACCATGGAAAGTAGCTTTGACTGCAGCATTCCCCTGCCTGTCCTGGTACCTGCCCTAGAATCCTTCTAGCCCACTGAAGTGACTTCAAGTGCAGAAGGTCTTCAAGCCATCACTCAGCTCCCCCTTCATTACCCATTCGAACTGTTCAAGTAATTCATTTACTACCTGTAATTATCTGATATGAGGAGAAAATGAGCTTAAAAAAGGAAAGCCATGGGATTCTGAAGTCCTACAGAGGTATCACATTCTCTTCCTTCCTGCAGATGCAAGCTGTCAAAAATAGCCACCCTCCTCTAACATTCAGTTATCTCTGGTATAGCAGGCTGCCTGTAACTGCACTGAGAACAATTAAGATAAGACATCAGTATTTTATCACTGTGTGGTCTAACCTTACTTAAAGCAAGTCTGGTTGATGTAGTAATGACAAAAATATCAACACCTAACAGTACCTTTCTTGCCTTGAAGCTCATACTATTGTTATCAACAACCCAGCCACAAGGGATGTTCCAACAGTAGAAAATATAATGGAGAAAAGTCTGGTGGAAACCCAGGTTTTGGAGTCACACTGGAGCAAGAATCATGAGGAGAAGAAGAAATTGGAACTAGATTTCGTGTCTATTGTGCTCCTGTCTATCTGCAATATTCTTGTGGAAAATGATAGAAAAATGCTTAGGCGTTGTTAATCAACCTAATCATTAGTGACTTCCTGAGCTATAGGGAATTTAGAGCTTTCATGGAATTCCCTTTGGTTCTTTTTTCAAGATAGTTGGGAGATTGCTACATTTCTGTGTTTCACGATGGCTTGATATGCTGTGACTCCCTGCTCTAAGAGCAATAGGCTGTGCTGTAGCAGCGCCTCTGTTCTGAGAACGTTCAGACATGCTCCATACCTCTAATGAGATTATTTTTACTGTCTTAAGGGTATTTTAGGTCTTCACAGAGTTGGAGTTTAGCTGCATACCTTACAGGCATGTTATATATCTAAAGACTGATGTCAGCTGCATACACTACTGCATAAAGTATGTCAGAAATATGTAATGTACGATAAACAGAAAGATGTGCTTGGGGTTTCCATCATCCTTCCTCTTAGTGAGGTATTTCAGGACTTCAGCTAAATGCACATGTCTTACATTAGAGGAGCTTAGCGGGCTCAGAATATGTATATCCCCATTTCCCTTCAGCCTGTGAAGCTGCATTACTACCAAAGCTGAGTAAAGTATCTTTATTGAGTCACTGTAAACAGCTCCTATTCAGCTCTCGATCCAGCAGTCACACTACTGAGCTCTTTTTTTCCTTTTTTTTTTTTTTTCTTTCCCTGCAGCTTTTTTCTTTTTCGGAAATTAGAGCTTTTTTTCATGCATGTTGATTTCATCATTCAGGAATTTAATTCAGCAGTCACCTTAAAAGGCCATTTGAGTCTAGGGAGGAGTGCATTTGCTTCCTTTGCAAAATGTGATGTCAAGGTTTATAGATTTTTCCCCCCCTTAATTCATCTTAAAATAGGAAATGCAGAAAGAGCAGTATAGTAGAACACAGCACACGTTTATATGGTCAGCTAAAGGAACAAGGCCGAGAGGCTTGTGAGGGGCTTGCTTCTTACTAACCTGAGCACACTGGGAGCTCTTTCCAAGGGTCACAGGTACAGATGGAGTCGTTGCCCCAGTTGGGCAAGCTGCTGATTCAGGCTTTGTAATTAGCCAGCTAAAAAGATCAAAGACAAAAAAATAAAAAAAATCCAGATGAAAGGTAGGTGCTGGTGTGGCTGTAATTTCTCTCCAAAATATCTGGTTCCCAGATTACAGTGCTCTCTGGCTGTATCTGCCACACTTCCAATGGGGAGAATAAAACAAAGGCCTGTAGGCTTCACCACAGCATTATTATTATTATTATTATTATTATTATTATGATTTTATAGATTTCTCCAAATCTGATCAGTGATTGCAGTTGAGGCTGATAGCTCCAAGTGCTATTAAAGTTGTCTACACATTTCATCATAAAGTCCTGTTTCCAGCCAGTTGTAGCTTTTTCAGAGTTCAGCTTCTGGAACTGGACTGTTCAGAGGTGCTCAGCTGCACTTGCCACATCACAAACACACGCACGTATAGGTGATGATGCTTTTCAGATACAGGAAAAAAGTGAAATGCATTTCACTCAGGTCAAAGGTTTCTGGAATGAGTATTTGGCATTTGGTATCAGGAGGTGGGGAGGAGGAAGTGAGCTTTCTGAAAGAGCACCATCTTTTATGGTCCTTGAGCAAACTCAGCCAGGGTTAGCTAAGACAGGCCTTTCAAAGCTTGCAGCTCACACATGTTCAGCAGAAACCTTTAAAATATTAGCAGTTAATCTCCCTGATGATTTGCTGCCTTGAGAGCGTCTAGTCCAAATGCAAGATTCTTTTATTTTTTGGTATGGTTGCTACGATGCTCTGTGGCAGGCTATGCTTCACACTTAGATTTGAACTCTTCAGGGCCTGTCTCTGAGGTGGCACAGGAGGAAGGGAGAAAGTCCACAGGCAGTGATGCTGATCCAGGGAGAGGATAGCGGCAATGGTTCAGGTAACAAGCTGTGTCTGTGTTTGCATCTGATGTCTGCAATGCACTTATCTTGGATTTTCTAGGGCCAAGGATTTGCCGTGCGAGATTAGGAATGTGTGGGAAGTTTAAGGAGCAGAGGTGAGGGCTGGCTAAATACAAAGTACTGGACTTACAACTGAGGGTGAGGAGAAGGTGAAGCAGTGGTGCAGATAAATTGCTCCTGGGGTGTTAATGCTACCTTGGACTCAGTCCTGCTGCTCCAGAACTCCTTGCTCATAAGACAGAATTATGTGATGGTACTTGGATGCTCCTCGTTTCCTTGGGAATCAACATGATTCCTGACTTGAAACAGAGCCAGGTGCTCAGAGTTATAACTGAAGGCAATGGGGGCTGCGTTTTTAGTATATGCAAAAAACACATCAGAGATTTACGAAGAATTATTGATGTCTGTGAAGCACTCATAGATTGTAATATTGTCAATTGAAAAGTATCTTGGGGAACAAATGAAAGAATAGACAATAAAGTCTGATGCCACGTTAAACTGAGGAGAATACAAATCATGCAGTTGTTGTTCATTTCATGGCCACTTCTTGATCTGAATACTGGAAACAGCAAAATTACTCTGAAAAAATAGTTATGTAGCATGTCACTAGGAGCTGAGTCATAGTACCTCCATGGAAGCGTTAATTGGAAAAACACCATCCCTTTCCTTTCATGTAATAGTAATAGTGTGCAAGCCTTGTTTTTTCAAGCCTTCTCCACTTTACAGATCCCTATAAGCTTTGCAGGAGAGATGCAGACCCTTGGATAAGGACAAGATAATGGTTTGTTCCATGGCTACCTCTTCTGAAGCCCTTGGAAGTCCTCCGGATCACTAGGAATCTGCAGACCACATGTTGTAAACCACTGTTTCTGACTGTATATCTCACAAAGGCAAAAAAAGAAAAAAAAAAAAAAAAAAAAAGCCTGTTAAATCAAAAATCATTCTCTCGATCTTTGTAGTAACATACACTGTGTAATAATTAAGCGTATGAAACGTTCAGTGCTCTCACTGCTAGCAACATTCTCAAAAGGAAGAAAGGAGTTTGTTTTGACTGTACTATATCAGATGTCCTGCCTAAGACTTTGTCTCTTTCTTTATCTGTTCTTTTTCCCTCAGTTGCCACTGCTCTGTTTGCTCTGGCCAACCACCACTCCTGTAGCCCTGGTCTTAGTTAGGGTTCCAGTACGTTGGCTCACCTCTGCCTACTTAGTCCAGCTCCAACCACATGCCAGGTAGTGCCGCAATCTGCTTTGAACGTTCACGTACTTGAATGTTTCCATTCCACTGCAAATTGAGGGTGTTATTTGATTCTACAAAAACAAATATTACAAAGGTGTTTCCTCTTGAAGTTTTGGAACTTCTGTCACCAATGCATAAGGATCTGTAATTACAGCAATGTACCCCTCCATCCACAGCTGCCTCCAGCAGTGTTCCCCCTCATTAGAAATCTATGCTATAATTTCAGATTAGAACTGGAACATAAGGCAGTAATTGGCCCTTTCTGTTCTAGTCTTTGCAGATTTTACGTTGTCAAGATGAGGCATTTGTTGTTCTTAAACCTTTCCACCCCTTGGCAATAGGTCTTGAACTTCATTTTGCTTTGCTTCGCCTACGTTGGCAGTTGCCCTGGCTCAGTTGCTGTAAGAGCTGGCTGCAGACAGCTTTTCTTCAGGAAGAGCAAGCCTCTGATTCTCTTGGTAATAGTACAGCCACTGATTTATTTATTTTTTCTCACCACTTGACATTCAGCTTTTTGCTACAGTGGTGAGCTGAGTCACTTTCCCATTGCTACTCTGACTGTGAAAATCGTAGAAGAAAGTGATGTGAAATGATAGGCTTTGTCAGTGCCCTATTCTAAGTATCTTCTTTCTGGAAAATGGAACAAGGTATGTATCTCATTATTCATTATTTTTAAAATGACAAATCCTTTAAAACTGTGGTTGTTCCCTGTATAGGAGAGAAATATAAGAGACTTTCTCGAGCTCAGAATATGTCATTGCTGCCTTAATTCTGGTGAGGTCACACCAGAATGCTGGGTCCATTTCTGGGCCCCCCCGTACAAGAAAGATACAGACATACTGGAAAGAGCCAATGTAGGGCCGCAAAGGTGATGAAGAGGCTGGAGCATCTCTCTTATGAGGAATGGCTGAGATGTCTGGGCCTGTTCAGCCTGGAGAAGAAGCAGCCCAAGGGGATCTCATTCACATCTATGTATAGGTAAAGGGAGGGTGCCGAAAGGATGGGGCCAGGCTCTTTCCAGTGGTGCCCAGAGCCACGACAAGAGGCAGTGGACAAAAATTGGAACACAGGAGGTTTCCTCTGAACATCAGCAAACACTTTTACAATGCACAGATGCTGAAGTGTTTGCACAGGCTGCCCGGAGGCTATGGAGTCTCCTTGAAGATCTCCAAAAACTGCCTGGACGTGGGCCTGGGTGCCCTGCTGTGTATGGTCCTGCTTGTGCAGGAATTGGACCAGATGGACCCAGAGGTCCCTGCCCACCTCAGCCATTCTGAGATTCCACGATTGTCTGAAAGTCTTAGTAATAGGTGCTGGGCTGTACTTGCTAGAATAGCATAGCAACATACAGATAATGTAAATTTCTGAGTGAGCTTCTTTTAGCTATTTATTTATTTTGATTTCAATTGGCAAAATACAAAAAAGCATTTCTTATTCTGGCCTCCAAACTCATTTAACAATAGATTAAAAAAGCAGACCAACCCCCTAAGAGCTTTAGCAAACCATGAGCTTTTTCCCATATGCCAGGACGCGTCATCAGATGAGCATGAGTGGGCTGGGGGCAGAGGTCTATATATATGTACATGGAGCAGCAGCACTTAAAATATTTCCTTCTCTGATATTCCTGCCTCTTGCCTCAGTGTCTGCATGGCTGAGATGTGCACATGCACGCACATGTGTGTATACATGTATGTGTTGCTGCAGATATATGTGCATTGGGAACTATGCTTTTCTGGCTATGCACTGTATTAACTGTTCCTGATGTTTCTTGTTCCAGCCTTCCCACCCCCTGAACCACTAACACAATTCCCTTCTGCTTTATTGCTGCTAATACACTATACAATGCCAAAGATAAGTTTTTAAGTTCCACTTAAAAACCATCTTTCTTTCTAATTACCCCCAGTTAGCAGGAATAAACATTTCCTCAGAGGGCACAACGTTAAACCACATTCCAGTATTCACCTCAACTTTCTGGTAAGGCTGAGCTTTAAAAAGTGATCTTCTTCCTAGTGGGAAGCAGAAGATTCTGTCCTCAAAAGTACCTGTGAAAATCAAGCCTTTCTTTCTGGAGGAAAGTGTGCAGCTTGCACTTGGTGACTCTCCTGATGTGTTCCCATGAGTGGAGATGGCCCTAATCTGACTTTTCCTTTCTCATCATACTCGGTGCATTCGCTTCCTCTATGGGCTGTGTTTGATTGTGTTTGTTTAGTTTCTTGCTGTTTGCCAAACTAACTTCTTTATTTTTTTCTCCAGGAGTTTGCTGCGTATTTTATTGCAGCCTTGATTCTGTACCCTGCTCTGCTTTGTTTGGGTGGGTTTAGCATGTCAGTTTTATGAGGATGCACCTTTGTTGTCACTTTCATGTTTTGAACATCAGTGCTCTGTTGAAGATTGAGACTGCAGGGGGAAAGTCCAAAAATTAAAACTGTAAAGCAAAGCCCTATTAACAGCAAAGGGAAAATAAAAAGAAGAATGAAAAAAACAATATGCATAAGAAAGATTACTTAAACAGGTATGGGATTTAAAAAAGCACCTAATTTTTTCCCACTGGCTGAACCCAGATGTTATTCAATAAAAGAATCACATTTAAATACAAAAGAATCATACTTATTGCACTGTACAATCACTTCATTTTTGCAGTAAGAAAAAATATGAAAAATCCAGTGTTAGTAATGCCTCCCTTTCATAAGTATCCAAATCTTAGCATGGTTTAAGGCCATTGTGCAATATGATCCTCTTATCTCTGGTAAAAGTCTGTGAGGTTTATCAGCAGCTTTTGACACAAATGAACTCAAGATATTGCTGCTTTTCCACAGAAGCTCTCTGGGATCAGTGGGGCCATTCTGAAGATGAAAACTATCTGCTCTCCCTGCAGAAATACCTGAAAGGACCACAATGGTTATCTGCCTTGCTTCACATCCCCTCATGGAAAGCTGGTTGTCAGTATTTGTGTCAGTGGCATTTCATTTTCTGAGATGCCTCAGATTTTAAAATAAACAGTTCTATGTATCTCATAATTGATACCGAACAGCACACTCACCAGGCTATAGCCCAGCCTGGGAATGGTGAATGTCAGAAGGAGAAAAAAAAATAACTCAAAATAAGTTTGAAAAAAAGATGAGTAGCACTGACAGATGGTACAGCCCTTTTAGGAAATCACGACTTTCCCCTCCTTCTATCAGTTGCTAAATAGAGATTACATATGAGAGAATTATCAAGAATCAAGCAGTCAGGTAGAACTTAATGCTGACTGGTCTTGGGCACCCTTGAAGCCATCTGACACAACTTCCATCTTATCCAACCTGCTTCTCGGATGGTGGAATTCATCTCTGCAGTTCTTTATTTCTAAGTGGGAAGAGAGGAATACTCTACCTTTTAGACTGACCAGGAGGCTGCTCAGATGCTTTACCCAGTCCACCGTGCAGTTGTGTGTCTCTTGAACTGCAAAGGCAAATGGGAACTTGTCAGAATACCTTTCCCTGCCGCCTAGTGACTGCACATGCAGTGGCTGCTCTCACCCAGAACAGTGATCTTTCTCTTTGCTGCTTTCCATGGGATGGGGTTCAACCCCATTAATGGCTGAATATCCTTCCCAAGCACTCCAGGGATACTTGCCAAGAGACAGTGATGTAACGGTCACAACAGAAATGAAACTCAGATGAGTTGAGGGGAATGAGTATGAAGAACATGCATTTGCTACAGAAATTCATCTGGCAAAGAAATAGGAAAAAAAAAACCAAAAAAACAGATCACTGCTTGCTTTGAAAAAAAACATTGCAAAATGCATATTGTTTACTTCAGCCTTACTTCAGCAGAAGCAGGGACATATTGTCTGCAAAATTACCACCCGCATCCCCTAGTTTAACTGTATTATATCCAATAATTCCTCCAAAGAGAAAAGCTGTAGATACCTTCCAGACACACAGTCCTCAGAGCTGGACAAAGCCACATTTACAACAGGCTCCTCCCAGTGACACATAGAATGCTACAAAGGGGCAGTAGCGGGGCCATGGTCCCTCTGCTCTCTCATCTGGGATATAACTAGCCCTTGTTTCAGCAAAAGGATGGAGAAAATGTCACCCTTTATTTGGCAGCCATACACAACAATGACAGGATGGGAAGGGATAGGAATTAGTGATGAGGATACTGGAGAACTCCCTTACTTAAGAACTGAGAGCTGCCAGCAGAGGTGTTTGCATGTGTAGGATGGAGTCCCTCATCATCACGGAGAGGGATGCAGTTACGTGCTGCAAACTAATAATTCACGAAGGGCCTTCTGAGAGGCTAAGAAGGATCAGGCTTCTACATTTCTGTAGTGAAGAGCACAAAAGAAAGCCCAATACACCTCTTAGTGTTACTGGAAGAATCCATTTTGCTGTAATAAAAGAAAAGTTTAGGTGATTGGCAGCCAAACGTGCTGCAGATTAACTATACGTGATTATGACACGTGAGATGGAAGGCACAGAAAAAAATGAAGACTGGGAAAGCTGGCAAGTAGGACAGGGTCAGTGATGGCAGCTGGAGGATATCCATAAATTTTATGGCTACAGAGCAAGATAATGCAAAGCAAAGGCTGTAAAAGTGACTAATATGAATGAAGGCCAGTAGAGAGCAGGGTTGGCTGAATGCAGCAGCCACTGAAGATATGCTTTTGGGCTGAAGTACAGCAATAAGCATGTGGGCAGACAAACATCACTCAGGCTTGTCCCCCAGACCTTCTTCAGGATGCATGGCCTCTCCTATTCCCTATGACGAAGACTTTCCCATCTAACATTCCTCTTTTTTTTTTGGCTTGACTCTGACTGTAACGACCTCACTTTCAGGCTGGCACAAAATGGTTCTTGCTGTGTGGTCTGTAACTTTCTCAGCCAGGCTGTAAGCTCCACGGTATGCTTGCTACTCCAGCTGAATTTCTACGCCTGGCCTTCTATACTGTGCTGTGCAAACCATGATAGCAGTAAGTATGAAGCCCAGACTATGACAGTACCTACATGGCATCAAAAGCACACCAAGGGTGTTGTATGTGTGTGTAATAACCTACACAGCTGTAAAAATGAGATGTATGTGTACATTACAAAGGGGCGGGATTTACAACTTGTACACGCAGAACTATTCTTGCAACGGAGTTGAAGTACTAGCATAGCAGCTGTCTAGGGAAAAAGTAGTGATAAAAGAAAGTTAATTTTAATTTTGAGAGGACTTCCTGCGCAAGAAGAACACTATGTTCCGTGCATGAAGAAGTGAGTGGTGCTGCCACAGGAATAAAATGACCTAGATGCACTTGAGGTCTGGTCAAATTCAGATGCAGTCAAGAATTTTAAGCATCAAAATACATTTTTTTTTTTCCCTAAAACATTTGTAGCTCACAGAAAACCTCCACTTGGTGAGAAGCCATGATGTATTTCTAAAGCATGAAATATCTCAGGCAGAGCTGTCACCAGTGAAAAACAATTTGGACTCAAGTGAAAGAAATGGTAAAAAAAAGTGTAATAGGAAGCCATTATAGGCACTGGGGGAGGATGAGAAAGCAGAACAGGAAATGTTTGTGCAGATAAAGGAAGCCTGCAAAGCAACTACAACAGGGATCATAGGAATTTCAATCTGCCTGTCACTGTGTGGAATTGTAATTAGGAAATATCAAATGTGTGTGAAAAACTGAAGACTTAGCATAGCCCTGAATGACATTTAGACAGTTATTGGGTGTGCAGCTAGAGATATAGCTCAGAAAGCTCACAGCCTGGAGGTCCTTGCTTCTCCCTCAGCTCCAAACGAGTGCAGGTCGGAAAGCATCAGTTCATTGACCTTCTGGGTTACACCACCGCCTGTTTTCTCAGGCCTGCTGCAGATGGCTGGGGGCTGACATGTTCACAGAGGATGTCATTCGTTTAGCTTGTGGAGATTGACTCTTGTCATGTTTGTGGAGTGAATGAACTATAAATTGTTGGGAAGATAACTTTGTAAACTACAAGATGGTCCAGTCTTTATTCTTCTGGAAGGTATCGTGGTTACGGGTTTTTTATCACTTGGGTTATTCTTAAACAATGACGGAATATATGATAAGCAATACCTATCAATTTTGGAAACTACAATATTCACTAAAAAGTTCCTTTTACAGTTAAAAAAAAAAAAGATACAAAAAAATATTCTGCTGCCATCAACACCACCTTGGCTTTTGTGAGGTGCAAATTATCCTCTGCAAAAGTGCATTAATGGATAAGAAGCTTTGGGAAAACTTTTATTTGTTGCAGTTATAAGAAAGTATTGCTAAGTGAAAATCACTGGATGTTACTCAGGTGATGTTAAAGCTTCAGGTCTGACATCACTGATTTTCTATCTGTTCCCAGCTTCTGCTTGCCTTCTGCTCAGGCTCTCTGTGTCCTCTGCACTGCTGCAGCTCTTTCTTTTCCCACCTGTTCCTTCCGTTGACCACTCAATGCACTTGATGCATACGTCATCCAAAAAAAGCGTGTTCTGCCATGAGGCCACAATAAATCAAGTGGAAGTCCCCTCTGAAGCTGGGCTTGAACAGACTGGAAGAACACCAGCCCATGCTAAGAAGACTGCTGCCAGGAAATACAAAGTGTTGCAAGAGTAACCACCAAATATTTATGGGCAACGGTTCAAAGCGTGTTCTTCTGAGAAGCTGAAGCTGTAAAATTCATAGTGCTAGGCTTCATTTTTGCAAAGATGCATCTGAACAAGCATCCACTATGTTCTGATTCATAGCATGAGCCTGCTAGTGGATAATTCTGCACAACAGTAATCACTTCAAGATTTGTCCTGATTACATTCAAGATTTCTGCTATCAATGCAGATTGTTCCTCAGCATCTGCTAATACGAATAACACACATTATTTATGGCGTTTTACCTTTTCTGGTCTTCATTTGTCCTGGTGAAAGATGATCTAGTTTGATATTTCTCAAGACATAATAGTTGTGTCTGAAGTCGTGCTTGTTTGTGTAACAGGGACTGCACTTGAGAGCTTTGCAGGAATGAGAACGAGCACTGATTTCACAATGAGACTGAGATTCACTAAGGTTTCAGTGAAACAGTGGGAGAAGAGTGTAGATAGTAGATTCCACTTCCCTCTGATGCATGTATACATCGGTTTGCAAACGCTCTGCAGACAGGTTTTCAAGAACTAATTGGAGTATGAAACTTTTTCCTTGGAAACTCTCATTAGCAGTGTGCAGAAATGCCTGTTTTAATTTAATGAGCCTTCATAGTATTATCACACAGCTGTTTTCATAATCTCAAAGCTCTTCTTTAAATAACTGTGACAATCAAGCCAATTATGCTCCCATGGACCAATTTTTAGTTATCTTTGGTTTGCTTCCACTAGAAACATATTTGTGTCCCTTTGCTGTCATCTGAAATGTTTTTTTGGAATTCAGTATTATTTATCTCACTAATTACTCTTTAACTTGCTTTGCTTATTTTTACAAATCTCCTTTTTTTCCCCTGCTAGATTATTTATTTTTTTAAGGTTTACTCCTTATTGTTCTACTGACCTGTGAGGCTCTGAGGCTCTGGGATATTTTTCCTATTTAAAAGTCAAAAGGAGACATTTCAACTTCCTTTTTTTTTTTCTTTTTTTTTTTCCCAAATATTTTCTGCCAGCAATTCCCTTTGATATGATTGCTTAATTTGCTTTCCCCGACTCATAGAAATTTATGTTAAAGTGGGAGTAGAAGAGATTCTTTTGGCAGCCTGCCTGCTGAACTCTAGAAATGCCACTTCACATAGTCCACGCTTTGGATGGTTGAATGAGTTCCAGGGAATAGAACTGGGAAGACAAACCTGCCGACTGAAGCCTTTTAATCCGAGGAGAGGGGAAGCCAACCTCTAGAGTGCTTGATCCTAATCATCATGTCTGCTTTATTTTGACTGCTTCCTCTTGGCAAAGTAATTCATTCTCTTTGCCACTTAATTTGTTGGTCACTGTGATAACTCAGCCAGCAGGCACTAATGGTGCCAGTGGATTTGGTGACACTGACACCCATATGCAAATAAACAGAGAAGATAATGCCATACAGACAACCATGCAGTTACCAGGTATTAATGACCTTAGAGTTGTGCTTACCTGGGTCTCCTTTGAGACCGGAATCCGACAGAGGAAGCATGACCCTGCTGTTACACTGTGGTCATATCCCAAACAAGATGATCCTCATTATACAGCTGAGAAGTCCTAAAAGCATTTCTGTCTTTCCTAAGGGAAAAATAAACTGCAGGTTAACACTCGATCTTTGTATGGAAAATGTTAAAATTCACAGCAGATTTCCAGACGTCTGCTTCCCAACTGTTTTTAAAATCTAGGTCATTATATATAGGTGGCATCAGATAAGTCTCCATAGAAGTTTTAGAATGTTTTAAACAGAAAAAATGAGTCAGATCCCTGTAAGGCTAGTAACTGTCTAGCACAAGTTTTTCATGTGTACAGTCCGAGGAAGGTTAAATATCTTTCTTGACATCTCATTTTTAACTTGAACTCTGTGAATTTTTAACTTGTCATGTTCTCACAGCTGCGTAAGGTGGTATTTTGCAGGTAAAACTGCTATTTCAATCTGTTTGCAGATTTTTGCCATCCAGTGTGATAAAATTAATCCTTCTACCTTGTTCCAAACCTTTGCCATTCACTTCCACATGCTGTGCAGTCACTCCTTGACTGAAGGCATTTTCCATGTGCTGAAATGTTTGATGTGCTTCATTTACTACGTTTCCTTTGATTTTGTTATTCTTTTCTACATTGGCCCAGTCTGGAACTAAAAAAGCATTTCC
>JAOWBP010002978.1:40931848-40973949 GCA_028571105.1 Tragopan temminckii
TTTTTTTTTTAATTATTTTTTTTCCAAAATAAAAGTCAAGGCCTAACCTGTGCTTCCTTACATTTCTCTTGTGTGTTGTTTCGTTGGTTCTGCTAGACTGCAGTGTTAGGGGAAACTGTGGGTAAGTGAATGCTTAGCATGTGATTGTGGTCAGCTATGAAGAAAAAGTTAGTTCTGAAATAAGTATCTCTTGTTCTAGGCTTGGTTTTTGTTTTGTGATCTCTATTTCGTGTATTGTATCTTTATTGATTAAAAAGGACATTTTGAAAGTGGATTTTTAAACAGTTTTTTGCATGTAAATTTTGCAAATATTGTTGCTTTAGCTCTTCCGTCTCTTTGATTTTTAGCAAGATGAATATCATATGGTTCATCTGGTGTGTACTTCCCGGACACCCCCAAGTTCTCCAAAACCAAGCACCAGTAGAGGTGGTCACGGAGCTTCAACCTCCAGCAGCAGTAGCTCAGTGAGTTTTTTTTTTTTAATATGAGGACATTAATTTCTTCTACACTGAGGAAGCTTTCCAGCAAGCTATCTTCTCATTTCTAAAACTTTACTGTAGAAATGTGTGGTGAAAGCAGAGTATATCTTATGAATGCGTAAAATTATACTTGATTATTTCAAGGTGCCACTTTATTTAATTAAACTGTAACGTGTCATGTTTTTTGGATGCCCTGCTTCCTCTAACCTATTACTTCTGCCCCACTTTATGGAACAGTATGCCTTCCCTTCTTTCCGTCTTCCCATATCTTCGCAGTTCTGATTAGTTTTGTGAATACCTTCTGTTGAAGAGAGACCAGTCAAATTAGTGCCTTCCTTTTGAGAATGGTGGAACTTGGCCAGTGTTCATTCTGCCTGACAAGAGCTGGCCTGTACTTAGGCAGTTCCGAAGCAATCAGTAGTGTTGGTAGGCTGTAAGGAGATGAGGAATAGAAAGCATTTGTAATGTTGTATTAATAAGTTGTTCATAGGATTTTTTTTTTGGTGCATTTTGAGTTCTGTTCTTCACCCTTCCCATCTCCTGCACTGGAAGTGATGTTGTTCTTTAGCTGTACTCAGTTTTAACAGAAGAGAAAGTAACGTTTCTGCTGCTGATGTGCTGGTTGTCACTGTAATTTTCTTGGCTTTTCCAGAGCTGGTGGTATGAAGTGATCCACAAAGGTTAGTCAGAAAGGGGAATATACAGAACTGTTACTCTTCATCTGTGGTGTGTTGATTATCAACACCTGAAATACCCTTTCAGTAATAAGCTTTCTGTCTTGATTATTTGAGTGATGGTGTGCTGTTTCTGAGTGCTACATGACTTAAAAATTGACAGTTTCAGTGGTAGAAGAGTGGGCAGTCAGTGTGACGTCTTTCCAAAGACTGTTGCACTTGTGAACAGCAATATAAGTACAAAGGGGTCTTTTGTTTTATTGCTATATAGATTAGTGTAGATTACAAGTGATGTTAATAACTGTATTAATGAGTACTTAAAGCAGTCAGTGTGTTCATTGTTAAATTTATGATACTTGGAAGGAAGCAACCAAATTCCAAGGCTTGAATGGCCTTTGTTCTTCCATTTGTTTTTTTTTGTTTTCCCTACTGTCTAGTGGTAATTTTTTCTTGTTTTCCTTTGTAAGGCAAGTATGATGAAGATGTCTTAAATAGTTGCAGCTCCTCAGTTACTGAGTTGTCAGATTTGAAGAGGGATATTTTTACGAGTAAACATCACAATAATGCTTAGCAATAGGATTTGGGGATATAATAAAACTAAAATAATGCATCTTGGTAACCAAATTACAGTCTTGTTGTGGTGACAAATGATATAGGAGACCCACCTGTTGTCCTGCTTCCAGGATTAAGTATTTGTCCTGGAATGTGTTGAAGGCCTGAGACCCTATGTAGGTGTGAGCATGGGAGCCTGCAGAGTTCCTAGGTACTTTCTTGTTACTCCCTTCCCCCACCCCCAGCAGCTGGCACAGTGATTGGGATTGGTAACTGTCAGGTTGAATATGATGATTAGAAGAGTAGAATGGGAAACTGGAGACAAGGACAGAGAAGAGTATTTTGTTCTACAGCAGGCACCCCTTGTCTCTGAATGTAAAGCCACAACCTGAGTTCATAATTACATCTGTTAACAATGTGTTAGCAGTAGCCTCTAGAATTCGCTACTGCTAAATATTTTTTTTTTAATTAAGCTTTTCTTTGTTTCAGCTTTTCAAAACCTTGTTTCCCAGTGATTTATGGATTTCCCTTGGAGCTGTCAAATGTTGCGTGCTTCTGAAAACTTTGCTTTATGTACGCCTGAGTGCAATTTTGATTTTTTTTTGTTTTTAACTAAAACCTTGCCAGAGTAGATACAACCCCAGTAGTCTTGCTTGTTGCTTGTATACGCAATAGAACAGTTATAAACCAAAACATTAAAGCAAATAATTTTTTTAGGACACGGTTGTAACTTTTGTTATTGCAGTAAAAATATCCCTAACCTCAGTTTTATTTATTATGAAGAGTTTGGACCATTCTGGATCAACTGCTGCCTCACCCACAAACCAAGAAGCTTCATCTCCATCTTTGAACACTGGTGCAGATGGAGTGAGACATCGTAATCTCCCACAAGCACAGAGTGATCCCATACCGAGCCACCAGTTTCCTTATTTAATGCAGGGGTAAGTGAGACTGGAAGAACTAAGGGTTGCTTTATACTCTTTAGAATACTCTTAAATGTTCCCTTACGATTATGCTTCTTTAGCAGTCTTCAAAATGAGTTGGCTGTTTTGTCTCAAAGCAGAAGTCACATTTAGAAGCATTTTTTCATATGAACATCGATGTTTTTAAGCCAGGAGTGCTTTCTGCTCTCGATGTTCTGTTGATGGAAGCAAGCGTTTATCTAATGGTTGCAGTTAATGGATGTAGCTGATCAAATTATTGTGTGGTTGCTCTTTCTTGTCCTTTATTGGAGTCAACAAGACTAAATTTTTACCAGAATATGATGATTCTTGATTTTTTGACACATACGAAATTCAACTCTTCACTTGTTCATACTGGATTCAATTTTAGAAATGAGGTGTTTTGAGTACTGTGTTTCTGAACCTACAATATCTTATTTTCTTGTGTGGGAAAAACATAACCCATCTGTACACTTATTGATCTGTTAACTTTCAAAACCCTGTCTTTTTCTTTTTTGCACTTACAAAGTAGCTTTAGGAAATCTTATCCTGCATGATCTTTACAGCTCTTTATTAATTCTGGTTTAGTTTTCTTCCAACGGGAAGGCAGGAGGATGATGTATTCTTATATGTTAGCTCATCTGGGAATGCTTTCAAGAATTATTATTATTATTATTTTTTTTTTTACAAAGTGTTCTCCAGTAGTGCTGTGCATAGTTTGCAGGTATTTTTAGTGAATATTGGAGGGAGGCCCACAAAAACAACCTGTGAATCTGCCAATGATAATGCTTATTTCCCTCACTGGGGAAAACAGATGTCAAGAACTGTTAAAAATGTATTTAGATTTGCTTCAATTAGTTACTGTTCTGTTAGAGTTAACCTCAACTGTTCTGTTTTCACCCTGAGTTCTTTCAAGTCCATTTTATTATTCATCTGAAATGTGATCTCTCCTGAGAAGAGATTGCTTTTTGCATTCAGTGGAGCATTCACGTTATTCTGACCACATCAGAACCACTCTGTGGAAGTGGTTATACTTGCCTTTATGACAATGCTAGATGACAGTAGGTTGACTGGCAGGACTACGGCTCAGTGCACTGTAAATTAATTCCAGAAGTAATTCTTGCATATTATGTTACTCATCTGTAAGGTTTTCATTTTTCTTTTGAAATTAACTTTTCACATAAACATACCCTGAACATGGTATTTTTTTTTTCTGTGAGTGTGCATGGTGAACTGAATAGCCCGCAGACTTCAAAAAAGCAGCAGAACTCTTTGTTATGCCAGGTGAAATAATTAAGGTACACTTAGGAAGAGTCAGTTTAGAAGTCATTAGTGTTCAAAAAATGATTTTAAATTATTCTAAGACTGTATCTGTATTAACTGTTAATGTGGATTGAGAGGAGGGGATTTGCAGACTGAAAGAGGTGCTGAGGACTTGGCATCAATACTCACATATTTCAGGGCTTTGTATCTTATTTGTATCTACTGTGATCAGCTAACGTGTGCATACCAGGCTGGATGTGGCTCTGGACAGCCTGGTCTGGTGGTTGGCAACCCTGCACATAGCAGGAGGGTTGAAACCAAATGATCATTGTGGTCCTTTTCAACCCAGGCCATTCTGTGATTCTATGATTTGTTGCTGAAGTGCATTAGCAGTGCTCCTGAAGCACAACTTTCAGTTCAGTGAAACTCAAAAGAAATCCAGGTGGTGATCCAAGAGCATTCTTTGATGCAGTTAGAAGAACAGTAAGAGGAAATAAGTGGGAGATTTGCTTCGAGAGTACAGTCCTGATCTGAACAGAGATGCCATAATAAATAATCCTAAGTCATCTTTTAAGACTGAATTAATGAAACAGTATGAAAAACTGAGAACCTTTTTTTTTTTTCTTTGGGCTGCTAGGAACTGGCTTTGCTCTACTGTAATAGTAGGTCTGTGCCAGTGTCTGTTATAATCTGTTGTCTACCTGAAACACCTTTTTTAGTTCTGTTAGTAGTCTTTTCAATTAGTGTGCTGAAGCAAAAACAGATGCATCTGCTGCCTCTGTTCCAGGCATATGAAATACCTTGTGTTGTTTTAGATATTCTCTTTAAGCATCATGTGGGGCGATGAAATCTGGCATTAATGTAATTCTTTTATAGACAGCAACTTGTTAAGAACAGTGAAGATTTGTAGCTGAAACGTTGCTTTGTGAATTTTTCTTGTTGTTTCATGACTAAACACAGCTCTATTCTAGCTGCATGATGAACTATAGACTCTACTGATGAGAAAAGGTCTGCATTCATGAGAGTCCATTCACTTGAGCATTTTGCAACGTTTTAATTAGTAGAGTAATTAGTACAAATAGCAGAAATATTTGGCAATGAAGTGTTGATTTTTGCTGTTTTTTTCAGTTCCTGGCACAAAACTCCAGTGTACAAATCAAATCCTATTTGAGAAAACAGCTAAGTCAGATTTTTCAGTTTTGTTCTCTGTAATATTTCAACATTTTCTCTTGCTTCGAAGTTTTTATAAATTGCATTGTCTAAAAATCTAGATTTGAGATGGGTCTGGACAAGCAGTCTGCTTGTCTACCAAGTCAGGCTTTCTCTGTGGAGAGCAAGAGCAGCTTTGTCTGCTTCTATGGACTTAGTTCAGGGCTCCACTGTAGTGTGTGGGTACAACAAGCAGAACAGATGGATTCAATCCTGAAATGGCTTGCATTTCAAATTGGAGACTAGTTGGAAGCAGTGAATAGATGAGAAACGTGAAGGTGGTGGTGGGATTGTTTGTCAAGTGTGGGCAGCCCACCTAAAGAAATGTTTTTGCATTGTGTACATGCTAATGTTTGAAAGCGGGTGATAGAATGACATACAGACAGCAAACAGAATGTTCCAGAACACACATACCAGCTTTGCTTTGTCGGCAGCATTTGCTTGCTGTGTTGTCTTAAAGCAGCAAGTATACCATGGAGGATGTTGAAATAGCACTTGAAGTTGATATCCTAGTCTCATACGAAATGACTGGTAAATGTCTTTGGCCAAGGGTGTTGAACAAATGCATTTATTGTCAGTGATGTGAGATGACAAAGACTTTTATCAGAATAAGTAATGACTAAATCCAAAAACAACAAGCTGAGTTTAAGCAGAGTTGCTTGACAGGCTCTCATCCAGAATGACAGTGAAATACTTTCTCACGTATAAGATGGAAAAAGGCTTGGATGCCTTCCTCCTACCTTCCTTTCTGTGTGTGTCTGATATACTAAGGAAGTCTCTTGCTGATACTTTTGCGAGGAGTGCCTAACTTAAAGAACAGTTGTAGTTTGTGGAACTATTAGAATCATAGAATCACAGAACTGTTCAGGTTGGAAAAGACCTTCAAGATCATCAAGTCCAACCGCAACCTAACCATACTGCCTGAACTCTAACAACCCTCAGCTTGCTGCCTGCAGGCTGAGTGAACTTCATGCTTTATACTCTCACGCTATCCTGAAAGATGTCCGTGTTTACTACAGCTCAGTGCATCAAAATCTTTGGGGGAAAGTGTTAGAAATCTTGCCAAAACACACTGTGTGATCGACGAGGTAAGAGCAGCCAGAAAGTTTAAAAGCAGACAAATAAACATATGAAGTTCCTATATGTAAGTTTTTATTAAGTTTTTATTTCTTGCATGTGAGTCAGAGTTAAAAACCTGTAGAGAGGAGAATCCCTTATGCTGTTAAATATGAAGTGGGAAGAATAATGCATTTACAGTGTTCTGCCAGTTGTGGACTCTGTATCTGAAAGATGAGTTTTGATCTCTTTGCTTATGTTCAGTCCTTTGTCAGCAATCATAATGGTATTATTTGTAAAAGAAAGCTACAGAAGCTTGTAAGTTTTGTGTCTCCCGTAATGCCTCGGAGGCATCAGAACTTAAAAGGAATTAAATGGATGAATTTCTGCAGTTACACACAAAACTTTGATGAATTGACAGCTTGTTGTTTTTGTCCCAGAGATGAGGCTAGTGACAGAAATCTTAAGTTCAGAAATGCCAATTTTCTTTATATGGAAAAATAACTAATTTACTGTATGAAAGTGAAGAGCTCTTTTGGAATAGTCTGGATGTTCTTGCCATGTTTCAATGTTATTTAAGTGCATTACTTCAGAAGGACAAATGAAATGAGAAGTGTTACTTTAACTGTTTTTTAGTACTGGGGCATTTTATAAATGTGGGAATACAGAACTGAATATTTTTCTTTTAATCCTTCCACAGCAATATAGGCAACCAATTTCCAGGCCAGGCTATTCCTGCTGGATTTCCTGTGTATCCTGCGTTCAGTCCCTTACAGATGATATGGTGGCAACAAATGTATGCACGTCAGTACTACATGCAATAGTAAGTTTACATTATATTAGGTAGTGCTGTGTTACAGTAATGAAACAAAGATCTTAAATACTATTTGCAGCATCAAAATGTTTGTGCTTGCTTTGTCTGGATGTGCTGTTTTTACATGGAAAAACTTTATCCAAAAAATTACAAAATCCAGCTTTGGATTGGAATTAAACTATTGTATTAATGAGTAAGGATTTAAGGGAAAAAATGTTTTGACCTGTATTATATCTGGAATTGTGCGTTCAGCAGTGCAGGGAAGAAGACAAGAGTAGGCTTAGAAATTGTTTCATGCTTTTTGACAGAAGTTTTTGTATTTGAATCTTTAGCCAAGCTGCTGTTACAGCCCAAGTGACATCCACTGAACCAGTAAGATCTGCAGTCGCTCAGGCTGTAAATTCACAACGTGCTCCTGCAAATGAGCCTGCAGCAGTGCCGAATGTAGCCATCCAGGAGAACAGGCCTGTGAACCCAAATGTTCAGATGAACGCCCAGGGAGGCCCTGTGGTGAATGAGGAGGACTTCAACCGGGATTGGCTGGACTGGATGTACACATTCTCTAGAGCAGCTATTCTTCTGAGCATTGTATATTTCTATTCTTCCTTCAGTCGGTTTGTCATGGTAATGGGAGCCATGCTACTGGTTTACTTGTGAGTACAAAACTTAAGTATAACCACAGATCAGATATAGGGAATATAGTGCTAGTGTACAGTCTTTAAACTGTGAGTCATGCTTCAAATACAAAAGTTTAGTTACTGTTCCTTCATTGTAAGGTGTGTTCAAATTTAAATTTCAAATAAGGAGAAGAGCCTGTTTGAAGGATGGGGGGAACGCATTCATGAAATGTTAAGTTGTATCCAAGTAACTGTAAAAACATTTGAAACACGATGCTTTTAAATGTCAGTGATATTGACAGAGTGGTATTGCAGAAATGTAGAATTTGGGGATGGAAATCAAGAAAGCAGGTGTTGGGGAGGGAAGTTCATGTAATAACTCAGGAGTGTTCTTGTGTAAATTTAAAAATTTTACTGCTTGTATTTGAAGAGAGAACTGTGAAGCTGAGCTCATTTGTACATCAAAAATGTGTGAAAATCATGGAGCAGATTGTCAGGCAGAAATAAGGGCTTGACACTGTTGCTTTCATAATGTATCATCCAGACCTACACTCTGCCTCGTTTGTTAAGATGTATCAGTACCGTTGTTGTCAGTTCCCTTCCTGAAAGCAAGACTTTTCTTAACCCAGAAATAAAGGAATAGCCATTCTATCTTGAAATAAGACTTCTGGAAAAGTGCATACAACTTGTACAAGTGCTTTCAAATGAACAAGTTAATGCAGTGGCAAAGAGAAAATTATCCTTCCTTTTAAAAGAGATTCTCAGCTGCTCCATTTTCTTACACAGGCACCAGGCTGGATGGTTCCCCTTTAGGCAAGAGGGTGGCCAGCAACAAGCAGCCAATAATGTGGAAGGGAACCGTGATGGGCAAAATGCAAATAATCCTGATCTTGAAGAGATGGTGAGTAGAAGCATACATACTTTACAGTATAATACCTAGAAATCTTACAAGGTATATGCAACTACCTGTTGATAATAGAAAAAACTGTCTTGAATTGAGAATATGTAAGGTGGAAAACAGGTTAAATCTATTTAACCTGTTCACACTGGAACAGGTTGCCCAAAGAGGCTGTGGATGCCCCATCCCTGGAGGCATTCAAGGCCAGGCTGGATGTGGCTCTGGGCAGCCTGGTCTGGTGGCTGATGACCCTGCACACAACAGGGGGTTGAAACAAGATGAGCATTGTGGTCCTTTTCAACCCAGGCCATTCTGTGATTCTATCTTTTCAGTCTGACTGTTTGTCTCTACTTCAGTTGCATACCTTCACTTACTTAATGCAGTACAGTATTGCTGTTAGCTTTTGTTGGAGCTCTGAAAGGAAGTAGCTGAATTGCTTTAATTTCTGTTTTTTAAAGGAACGACTTATGGATGACGGGATTGATGAAGACAGTGGGGAAGATGCTGGTGAAGATGCCAATATAGAGCAGCAGCCTGGATTCATGGCTTCTGCTTGGTCCTTTATCACAACCTTCTTCACATCACTCATCCCTGAAGGGCCTCCACAGGTTGGCAATTAAAACTAAAGAGGAACTGCATCAGACAGTCTCAGTAGCCATACATAGAAGTGGAGCAGATTCTAGAGAGTGTTTTAAACGCAGTGCAATTTCATAAAATTTATAATGTTATCTTTTTGATCACGGTGTACAAAAATGTGTATTTTTTTTTCTTTTGGCTTTCTCATGCATTATGTATTTTAAGCACAAGTGGACTACTAAATGCTTTCCTTAAGATTCTTCTTTTTCTGAAGAATGAAATGTAAAGATACTGGTCTTCCATGTTTATTTTAATTTCAGATGTGTATTACACTGAGACAAAAAGCTTGTACTTAATCTGCACCATTACCTCTTTAAAGAGCTGTTAAAATCATGAATGCTGTCTGAATAACTTCAGTGTATCTTGAGTTAGTTCCATGCAGGTATGAATTGGGATTTGGAGTTTGCATCGTTCCCAAAAGAATGCTGTAAACACAAGGTTTACTTGCTAATGGCATGTTGTCTTCATGCCGCAAAATACCGAGCCTCTTTTTTGTATCTTTAGAAAGCTGAAAGCTTGTTATTGAGGCTGCAGTGAAGTTCATTAAATTTAGGGTGACAGCTCTTCAAAGAGAATTGAAAGTGATGGGATAAACCTTAAATGTTTGATACATACAGTACTTTTTAAAAAACATAGCTGTACTGGGGGGAAAACATGTAAATTAGTTTTTTTAATAAAAACTATTATGTCAACTCTTTTGGATGTTTATATGCATATTTGAATGCAGACAGCTAAACAGTGCATTGTTAAGGAGGAGGATATGATTGAGAGTGGAATAAAGTTAATCACGGTGGCATTACTGATACTGTCTGCAGTGATATGTTTGTAGCAGTGCTATACCACTACAGATGGGAGCTCAGCATCATGGTATCTGTATTCTCTTTGTGTTCTTTCTAAAATAAAACTGAAACAAAGAAAAATTTACATAAGGGTATGACAGTGCTGCTGTCAGTTTTCAGTTTACTTCAGATTTTAAACTGTTTGCTTATATTTGTCCTTAATTTTGAAATTATCATGTCTTACCTAACTTCAGAATGGCTGCCGGGATCCTGTTAATCTGTGACCAAAATTAAACCAGATATCTATTTTTCAGTTACAGAGCAAGGCTCTTAAATAGGTCTGAACAACGAAGGTTTTGTTTTCTGCTTGCTCATGACAAACTACTGAAGCTGTGCAGTGGAGATTTAAGCTTGCATCTTGTTTGGTTTAATATTCTTAAAACATTTGTCAGGTTTTCTAGGCCTTGTGGAGAGTTGAATTTCAATCTGGGGAAAAAATAAATGTGAACTATGATTTTTAATTTAAACAGCTTAAGAGTTTTTTGTAGCTCATAAAACATTCTCTATAACAGATCCTTCAGTAAAGGAGAAATAGATGTGTCTTTAAAGCATCAATCATTTTCTGGATAGATAGCAATGATGAATAAATAACATTTAATATGATGTTTTACTCCCCCGTTGCTGTGGACGGCTGCTTTCAGTTGAGAAGAACTATTATAAGGACTTTTTTTAAGAAGTGACATGCAGTGGCAGTCTTGGCTGCCATTGGACTTGCTTGATCAACAATTGGTAAGTTCAGAAATTTGTGTTTATGGGATTTTGAATAATTTAGCCATAGAATTGAACAGCATGACACATGTGGTGATAAAATAGAGAAGAAAAGCCTAGGAGAAGAGTTCTCTATATCTTTGTAGTTGTTGTCTTACAGAATAAAACAAATCATATGGTGTGTGGCTGTATGCAAAGCTAGATTCTGAATGATAGCAAATCTTTAGCATGAGATGAAATGAGAAGCATAAGGATTAAGGCAGCATAGGATGTGTCTTGGTATTAATGTTTCTGTCGTGTGCCTGTGCATCACTTGCTATTTTTCAATAGGAAGAAGTGGTTGAAATGTATCTTTCTTTCACCTTACAGGAGGGCATGAAATGGCAGATACTTGATATTTAGAGGAAGTCTGTGCACCAACTAGCAGATGTATGCCAGCATGTTCAGGAGGTTCGTAGTGTGATAAGATAGAGATGGAGAATGCTCCATCCATCCGTAACACTTGGTGTGAAGAGGCAGATGAGGTCATCAGTACTGATGTGGGAAGTATATGAAAGGAGCCTATGCAGTACTGAGGAAATAGAGCAAGAAAGGTATTGTGCTTTCTCCAACAACACTTTAGAACTGAAATGTGTCTCTAAGGACTTACAATGGCTTTTTGATCACAATTTACACTGTATTTAGCAACGCCACTGTTTAACAAACAAATGTAGTGTATACCCAAGCTTTTTCGAGTTTAAAATAATGAGTGGTTAAAGGGATTGTTTTTCTCCTGTTAATTTAAGAGCTTACAAGCCCTTCCTGGTGCTACTCCTTGCTGTAGAGACCTTGATGGGCAGCCTTTACATTCTGCTGCTTCCTGTTGCACTGTGGCTTACGTGAACATTAGAGCAACTTTAGGAAAAGGCAGCTTCTGCCTCACATCTTACTGCATGTCATCTTACTGCAGCAGAGGGAAAATACTTCATGAAGTGAAATTCATAATGGTAATAGGTGATGTGAAAGCACTTTGTTGGGGCATATGATGTGAATAATCATGTTTCTGCTGTTTGTTTCCCATGCAGTCTGAAAGCTTTCTAGCATAAGCCTTTTCTTCAGCAACATTTGCTACTGCAAGGAAGTGCAGAATTTATGCCAGCATCATGACTGTGGACCTACTTGAATTTTTTGGGCATGTCCAGATAGACAGTCGCAGGTAGGATTGCAGCCAAACTAGGTATGCATGTGCATCAGGTTGTAGGAATGCATTTACTTTTGCATAGACTAGCTGCCAAAGTATCCAGGGTGATACTGCATTGCTTGTGATTGGAAAGCTTTGATGCATTAAGTATTGGAGTTAATTTAATTAACATCACTGTGGTCTTACACGTGGATGATTTCTTTCAGATTGCAGTAGAAGTATAGGCAGGACAATGTGGACTGGGATGTGAGTTACCATACCACAACTCTTGTTGTTTCAAAGCCACTGCTCATCCGAGTAAGAAGATAATGTGAGGTAATAAAAATCTCAAGATTTTCATTCCAATAAAGGAAAAAAAAAAAAATTCCACTGTTCTGTGTGGCAGTGGTTCTGTGTGAGTGCTGGCCTCTAGAGTGCCTGTAATGTGGGAGGCAGACTCTTGCTGTCAGCTGGTTTTATTCAGTGACTGCTGTTTACAGAAGGCCTTACTTTTGAAAGAGGAGAGGGAGACTAATTGGAATGCTTAGCAGTTCAAGTGTACTTGAAAGACAATTTCCTCAGTAGTGCTTGTTGGAGTAGAGGGAAGTGCAAACCTGGACCTGGAAGAACTATCCATTAAAAAAAAAAAAGATTAAGCTGGTTAACATTTTATCCCCCTTAAAAGTTAAAGAAGCAAACAGTGTCTCGTGGCAGAATGGGCTGCATTCTTTTATTTTTGTTTGTTTAATGTAAAAAAACCATATTTGTGATACTGATATCCTGATATGATTTTATTAGAATTATTTTTAGGATATGGGCTGAGGAAGCTAAAGTCATTCTGTTCATGTTTGTTTAAGCTTATGCTTAGTGTTCTGGCCTGTAAACCTTGCTGTAATAAATTTTTTTCTTGGCTGCGGGAGGAGCAGAAGGGAAGGAGGAATTTATAATCCCAGGCGTTCTTTTCAACTGCTTGTTCATAAAATATCATTTCATGATATTAACTGTTAACTGTTGTTCTTACTTAGTTTTAGCTGTCCTTGGAGGAAAAAAATGCAGAAACAGAAGTCATTTTTGGAGCAGAGAGCTTTCCTGAAATGCTTTGGTTAGTAACTTGGTGCAAGGTTAAATTGTAGTGATAAAATAAACACATTAATGTGAAAATACATTGCTGTGAAAATAAATGAGCAATTTGCCTAGTCAGGCCAAGCTTGATGCTCTAATTAATCCAAGATAATTAGGGAAATGAGTAATAGACAAACTAAGAAAACACACTGTGTGTGATGGAGTAATTCTCGTGAACCTTTCCTCAGCGAGGTACTGAAGTCACCCCATTCATTTCTGGTTTCATGCAACAAAACCTTGCAGAAGAAATCTGAGGTGGAAGTGCACCGATTGAAGACAGCAGCACTTCTAAAATTCCCCACTAGATGGTGGCACAACACAACCCCTGCTACCACAGCTGCCTGATACCAGACCAGTGTGGTCCTTGGAAAGCTTTTTATTGTTATTTTTCGATCTTGTCTCTTAAGGAAGAAGACCTTAGCCTATGCAAGTGGTGCTCTTGGTGGCAGGAAGGTACAGCATGGCCTTGGGTGGCAGTCAGCTATTCAAGAGTGGTTGTAATATGGATAGAGGAAGAAATGTTTTGAAACAAAGAGATGCAGGGTCCTACTGGCCTAATGTTTCACCTTGCAAAAGGTGAAACTTGCCTAGGGAGAAGTTTTTTTTGAATACTGAGGGCTTAGGTAGTTTGTGCTGGAAGCATATGTTCTGTGTACACATCCACGTCCCAGGTTCAGTGTAACTACATATTATTTTAGAAAACCCTGGTAAGTGATTGATTTCATTTAAAGATTGACAGTGACAATTTTAGGAACTAATAGCTGTTTTATTTGCACGTAAGTTCTGCAGACACCTGCAGCTGTTCCTTTCTATAATCATCCAATATATACAAGTCAGATCTCAAGAGTAAAACCTGAGAAACAGTAATGTATTCTATGCAATTAAACCTCAATCATAAATTATTAGCAAACATTTGCACTCCTCTTGCATCAGAGAGTCACATAGTAGTAAATACACTGAGTGGACATTGTACATTTAAAATATTTTCCCATGCATGGCAGTCATCTTCCTGAGATAGATAGTGCTTGGAGGAAAGGCTAGGGAGTTTTCCTTTGACAAAAGAACCGCCAACCAAACCCTTCTTGGTCTCAACACCTACTAGAGATAAGAGCATGAGGTATGGTGAGGGAGCTGTGAAATTGCTCCCATTGCTGTATCTCCTTTTTGGCTTAAGGGCTTCATAGTCAAGGCTCTCTGAACAGTCCTATTTGTAGCAGTTAGACTTTCCCATTCAGAAGCATGTGGTAATGCTCCTGCTTGGTGAAGTATTGCTGCAACAAGTTAGGCACCCTGCTGTCTTCATCTGGCTGAAAAAGAAAAACAGCTTCCAGATTGTGACACAGAGCTGGCTCTGGGAAATGTGGAATCCTTGTTTTTTTCTGGTTTGTATGCTGTTGATAATACTGTTTGTTTTTTTTTTTTTTCTTGCTACAGGGGTAGGTGGAACACAAGTTGCAGCACGAATGTCATTAATTAGGATGATTATGTCTGACTTGGTCTTGATTTGTCTTAACTTACACTTCCTACATCTTAATTATAATGCAAAGGATGGCATGTGTCTTCCTAGCAACCAGCTATGATATATGACACTTCAGAGCAACTAATGTTTTTAATTGCTGAAGCAAACATTTGTCTCAAGTCATCCAAATAACTTCCCCCTAAATAAACTGCAGCTGGTGGAGGACAACTGTCACCTTTCTGATGTTGTTTTGCCAATTGCATTTATTTGGTGAGGGATGAAATTCAGTCAGAACACTTGAGGTCCATTGCAAGGCGAGGTGACAGCATCTAAGAGATCCAGTTCTGTACCATTAATAATGGTGACATATGCAGCATTACAATGTGGCACTGATCTGTAGAGGTTGTCATTCTTATGGTGCTTAAAAAGGCTGAGTCAGTTACCTGGTCCAGTTCCCAGTGGGGACACACAGCAGATCTTTTAGTCTAATGGAGTGGGAGGTGCTGCATGGCATGGCACCACACGAGCACCACTCAGTGGCAGAAATATCTTAAGATACTGTTGCTGTGAAATATACTATCTCATGAGACCAAAGCTGTTGTTCTGAAGCACTAAAGGAAGTAAAGCACTAAGCTGATCTGGACAACATCTTGGTTTTGTATTTCAAACAAAATGCAGATGAGTGAACTAGGCAGAACCCTGAAACTGTTGGCCTTACTCCTCATCTGCTGTCTGTGCATCATATGGTGCTGGCTAAATAAGCTGTGTGGATTTGGGCCTGATTGCACTGTACAAAAATCTGGGCCCAAGGTTATTTGAGCTAATACTCTTTAAGCATTGCAGACATACATGACTTTACATGTACATAAAATATATAATGCTTCAGTTTCTTTCTACCTTGGAGTGTTTGCATGTCTAGAGTTGGTCTTCTGTCCTCTTATAGATGACTAAAACCACTTGAAAGAATTTTGATGGGGAATAGATCTCAATTTTCTTCTGTCTCCCTCTGTATTGGCTTCATCTTCCTCTTTGTGACTGCAATTCAGGGACGTTTCCATATGTGAAATGCAAGGCAGATTATAGTGAGAATTGTATGATTAAGGTTTGTTTTCCGTGTTTGGATTGTTCTCTTGGTTAGACTGGTGCAGCATGAAATTGGTAGCTGTGAAAAACAGTTTCAGATGGCTAAGCTGAGGGAATGTGTTGTGAGGAGGAACCCTTTCTTGAGGGGGTCACTTTTTGCTGTGTTTGTAAGCATTCTTAGATGTCTGATGTCTATTTAAGAAGTAGGACTGTAATATCTATTCAAGCAGAATAACACCGGATTTTTTTTGTTGAGATCCAAGCTGAAAAACTTATGCAAGAAACTGTTATCATAGAATCATCATAGAACGATGAAATGGCTTGAATTGGAAGGGACCTTAAAGCCCATCCAGTTCCAACCCCGTGCTGTGAGCAGGGTTGCCACCCACTGGATCTGGTTGCTCAGGGCAATCACAATAGTGATTTTTTTTTTTTTCATGATAAATAAGCCATTATCAATGGCTGTCTTTTCTCATTGTTTGTCTGCTCTATTGCACATATCTAGGGTGATTTCTCTTTGGGTAGTGCGATTCTTTATGCTGCTGTTGAGGCCTCTTTTAATGTAGACAAAGATCCTGGCCTCGTTTGTGCATTCAGAGCTGCTGTTGAGAATTTGGGAGTTGGCTCTTGTGATGTATGAAGGCACCAAATGATCTCTTGGGAAAGTCTGTGCTTCTCCCTCTGCCCTTCTCTCCTCTCCTAGCAATTCTGTGTCAGCTGAAGATTTGAGCTTACAAATGACTTTAAATTGTATCATTGCTATTGTGGAGAATTTGGCAATATGAAATACCACTGATTGAGATGGAGATTGGGAAAGCACTTCCCATAAGATATCAGGTCAAACTCCCTATTTCAGTTTCCATGGTGTAATTACCGATCACTGAGGGCCTGTAGAGTCCCAACAGTCCAAAGAACAGTAAGATCACAGATAGAACTATGTCTTTTAAATCTAGTATTTGAGAGCAAGAAGTAGTATTGTTGAAACAAGTTCTGGAGAGCTCTGTTGACTGCTGTAGTACTGGGAAATTTTACTTTGTCCTTAATCTGAGAGCCTGTTTCCTTGGTACCCACATCACAGATGATAATACTTAACATCATCTGGCTTTTTTGATGTTAAAAGACAAAGAAATTAGGTCAAGGAACATTAAGGGTGAATTATCTTGTTTTTTCATTACTTATTTTTAAGTTCACCAGGAAAAACTCCAGTTTATTTCACTACATCTGCCTGTGAAGAATTTTTCCTTTTTTAAGAGGGAAAATTGTAATTGCAAATGTGGGTAACGATCATTTCTAAAATCAATTTGATTTTGATTTTAATGGCTACATTAATGTTTCTCCCTGTTGTAATTTAATAGCTACAGTGACCTTCCTTGTAAGGATAACAGACTGACTCACTCTGTATAGTCACATAGACACACATGCACTCACTCACATTCAATTACACGTATATCTAAGGAGCTGGTTTCACGTCAGTATAATCTACTCACATACATTAGCAGAATCTGCTCAGACGTGTTTCTGTTGTGTTGTTCTGTTGTTGTTTTGTATAGAAGAGGATGAGAGATTTTCTGCCTTAATTGCAGTAAATGAACCGTCAGTTGCTGGGTTTCAATGAAGATATGGAGCTGACCTCAGCAAAAGAAACAAATTATGATAAATCAGGGGAGCCCAGCAACTAGAGCCATGAAGTTGCTGTGAGGGTGATGCATTTTTATTAAAGTTGTATGTCAGGTGTTGCTTGAGATGGTAGACAATTGATGGTCTGTAAGAGTAGCTGGACATTATGGTGTAGTTTACTCATGGATTGGATAAGGTGGTAAGCACTCAGAATTTGCAGATAGCATTTGATGTCCATTCCTCAGTGGAATGAACCAAAGTGACTGACAGACTGATAAAATGGCCATAAGTTATAGCACTGGTGGTCTGCAGTGTGTGCGTGTAACTCAAGAGGGATGAGCAAAGCAAGCTATTGTTGTTGCTGGTAGCCCAGTGTTGTACGTGTGTTGGGAGCACCTGACCATGGGAAAGCTTTCATAGGCTCTGTGAGTGATGGCCACCACTGCAGATCTGCATCTGAGGCACTGCTTGGAGGAACAGTGCAGCTAGCTGAAGGAGATACTAGTGAACCAGCAGAACTGAGCTAGCAATTACAACCTTTGGGAGGCTGGGTAGTGTCTGAGCTCAGAAGAAACCGATGTAGTGGATACAGTAGTAGGTACAGGAGTACGGGGGCTGACAGTATTCAAGTGCTGGTTTTTTTTTTTTTTGAGTCCAGAATCAGGGAAGTGACCGAGTATTAGAAGGAATAATCTCAGTTAAAGAACATGGCATTTGTATAATTACAGAAACATTTCAGTTCTTAACAGATATCCAGTCAAGGCTGGATGGTATTAACACAAATATGTAATTAGTATTATTGCAATACAGGCAATGAATTAGTAGTGAATGATCTCGGTGGTACTGAAAATGCATTTTGGGAACAGATCATAAAAGAAAGTGGGGTATTAGGGGCAATGTTCAGGAAAGATTAGTAAAGCTAAAGCTATCAGTATTTGTGGTATGACATGATAAAGAAACAAATAAGGGTAACAGTGGTCAAGAAGACCCATTTTGCATTAAATTTTTATGACAAGGATGGTTAAAATAGAAACTTCCTGGTGTAGTGTTGGGAATCTGATAGATCCCCTGACTTAGATTAAGAAATGGGTGGACTTCTACGATTAAATTTGAGCTGAAAAGTCTAGGTGGGGGAATACAATAGCTAGAATTAGTAAGATCTAGGTATTCCTGTGCCCTTTAACTGGCAGATTTCTTCCACAAGGAGGCATTGGCCTAATAGGAGTCAGTGGAATTGCGGACTCCATGTTCAGCGGCAAGGATGTTGCCAAAGAATGGATCATCAAAACTGAACCAAAGTCCTTGAATTGACTGAATGCCATACAAATCCCTTTAAACCAAATGGCAGGTAAAGAAAAGGAAAAACTTTGCGAGATGATGGGAAATAATGCGTGGAGTAAGGGGGACTACTGGGCCCAAGGGCTGGATTGCAGAGGGATTTTGAAACTGTTGACAACAAAAGTGCAGGACCTCTCTTAACTTTGAACGAAGGAAAAGTTTTATAGGGAAGTGCTGTAGAGACAACAGGAACATGAAATGTCATGTCTAAAAGGGGATTTTGTCGTGCTTTCAGAGAATTTATTAGTTTAGATAGATAAGATAGGGAGGGATCCACAAGCTGGATAAAGAAGAAGAAACAGGAAGTTCTGTTGACGGGGGGATTTCAGGGCTGGAAGCATGTTTTGAAACAGAGTCTTGAGGAAAAAATTTGTATTGAATAGTTCAGTTCATGATCTTGCAGAAAAATCAGAATCTTTAAGGACAGATTAACATGGGCAGTCAGAGGATGATGGGGGTAACAACCATTTCCCTTTGTCTTTTCCAGTGCTAGGTTATATGCTGCAGTTACAGTTGTTCTCACCAGAACGTGGCCACGCTCTGGAGTGCCAAAGAAATTTGCTTCTAAGATGATATGATCATCAGCAGTATCAAAAAATTGGTGTTGTCCTTCAGTGAGAACTGAACTAATGAAAATAGGATGAAACACAGCAATGGAAAGAGTTGAATGAAAAAATCTGTGGTTAATTTCAGGAGTTAGTTTTATAAGCCAAAAATATATCATTTGGAAACAGCAAAGTATGCTGAATTTATTAGATGACCAAAGGTTCACGAAGAGTCACGGGTGTGAAGTAACCATAACAGAACGTATTTGTGATCTTGGGTATCTTAAGACACTTCAGATGAGATACTGGCAGAAGGAAGAAATTATTAAAACCTCTGTTCAGGCTGTTAATGTACAATGACACGAACAATTTCACTTACCCATTTTCACCATAGGTTATCTCAAAGCTGGAATGAGCACAGAGGAAAAGACACTTGGATGATTAGGAGAATTTTGAGAACTATTCCTGTGAGACTTAAGAAGCTTTAATCGTCTAATAAGATGGAGGCTGAGAGATGACGTGATTGTTGCCTGTGAATATGTCAAGGGAATAAAATCCAGCAGGGAAAATAGCTCTTCAGTGTAAAGAACTGTCATGGTTTTATGATTTCTGTTATCAGTATTCCACATCATAACATCAGGTAGTGCACTGGGAGTTAGAGTTAGTGCTCCAGTTCCGTGGATTGTTGATAGTTCTTGGGTATATCTTTCGCAGGGGAGAACTACAGATCCCAGAAAACTTCACTGTTCCATTTCTGTTTTCATTCAGAGGGAAAGATAAAACTGTTTGAGAGTCACGAGACTGCCCTTTTTTTTTTTTCTGCTCATCTCTGTGGTGTGTTTTCCTTAGCTGTGTTGCCTTCAGCATCAGAGTACGGCCTTCAGTTTTTGGGCACTCATTTATTAGCTTCAATTCCAATTATATTGTATTATAGTGTGTTATCTTGCATTCTGTTATCATATTTAGTAAATTAGTTCTCCCCTTTAGCTTGTTGCTGCTGTTTTGTTTTTAGGCCCATCTCCCCACCCTTTCTCCTTTCTCCTTTTTCCCCCTTACCCCTCTCCTAGGATGTGGGTCCGTGGGTCCCTTCACCCTATTAGTCATGGAACTGGGCCAGAACCTCGACAAGAACAAAACTGGCATCAAGAAGAATGAATGTAAGCTCCAAGATGTAAATCTGGGCCAGGAGATTATTTCTAACTATGAAGTGGTATCATCCCAAGAAGAGTGATAGGAGTGAAAGTTGCAGGGAGATATAACATGATGCTTGAGCGATCTTGTCATGGGCCAGAAGTCCCTTTCAGTTCTCCATTCTGCTGTCCTCCTACCAGTGTGTGCTTGCACAGTTTGCAGTTTTTGAGAAATTGTATCAGTGGGATACGGTATAGCTGGTACATCACAGCACATGAGAGCTGAAATTTAGTTTTCAGATTTGGAATCTGTCCTCAGTACCAGAAGTAATACTTGCTTATGCGAAAAGTCAAATTAGAATCTTGATGTTCAGTGAACTGGATTTTATTTTTATGCATCTTCTGAAAGGTTAATAATAGTTACTTTGGGATCTTCAGGGAACTCTTATTTCTTATGCTAATGTTACAGTCAAAAGAAGATTTTGGACTGGCACTAGATAGAAAAAAATACTAGATCCCATCAGTTTCAGTTGGATTGTGTCTGGATGGATTGTGTCTGGTGGTAGACAAAATCAGTTCCTGTGTGCAGTAGATTTGACTCTAACTCACCTGCTATCCTTATTAATGTAAGTACAGAGCTGGGTAAAAATACTTGATACATGGTTATTAATATCAGTATGGCAATACTCTTTAGCTATCACTTAAAACACTGAAAATCCTTTTGACAAAATTTTTGCACAAAACCTGAAATACGATTCCTAAACTATTCGGAGTTAGAGCTCTTAGCAGAGGGTAAACCTCTTAAAATGAGTTTTTAAACTCTGGAAACAGGGGTGTCCAGTGAATTGCCTGCGCAGTTAGGCAGCTCAGAAGCTACAGACACAATTGCTGTCACAATCCTGCCACTGTATGCCTGTGGTTGTACAGGAGATCTCTCCTGCAGCCATTGGCATGTTGGCTTTGGAGGCTACTGAGGTGATGGAGTCCTACATCTCAGATGCAAATAAGAAAAGACACAGATAAGGGAAGACAAAGGAATGTAGAAGACAAGAAGGATGTAAAAATGCTATAATGAACTCGTGTGTCTTGAGAAAACCTCTAATCTAATGAGAATGGATTTTGTTTGAGAGATAGTAGTAGTACAATTAATTATTCATGGCAGCGACATCATTAGGATTTCATTTTATTTAAAGGCCTCTAAGTGACTTGGAAAATTTTGTTAAGCTGAAGAGGTGCTTTAGGAGAGAGACAGAGGAAAGCTTTTCATTTTATTGGCTTTGTCTAGTATTTTCTAGAGAGTTATTAGATGTATAAACAGAAATTGCAGCTGAGACCTAAAATTTCTGCATTAAATGTGGGCGTATATTTGAACCCATAAATAGAAAATCTAGGCCAAATGGAAATCTAGATGGCTTTTTGTGGAATCAGCTAGACACCATTTAAGTGACCACTTAGGTGAAGAGTTGCAGTATTTCAGCATCGCATATTAACACCAACCAGTGATTGGTGGCTCCTTGCCACCAACCATAGAATTCTAATGTCTCCTGCAGAGAGGAATATGGGACTATATAGCTTTTCTTCTTGGCCTGTAGTATCATAAATATAGGCACAACCTGAGAACCATGGGGTTGTTCCCGTATAACCAAAATGGCTTTAGCTGAGGTACATCCAGAATAAAGTTAGCTGTCTTTGCCTTGCTGCAGTATAAAGGAAGGACAGAAACGTTCCCAGACACCAGCAGCAGACAGACCTCTTCTTTACGTGCAGTAGCTCAAGCTCCTTGCAATTGACCAAACTCCTATGTGTACTGCCCATAGTGACAGAAAACCTGGAAAATACAGCTTGTGTCTAACAGGAGGGGTGGTGTGCTCACAGGGAACAGTGTCCTGTCACCTGAAACTGTGTACCCTGCAAGGCACAGCTGATAGCAACATGGCAAGGATTAGCCTTCTCTACCCCCCCGGTAAATCTATATCTGATTCACAGACTGACAGACTGTACAGCTAACACTTAAGTGCTGTTGAGTTTATATATATATCTATATAACACATGGATTCTAGCCTGGGAACTGTCCAGGACTCTGAGTGTTTAAAAGTCTGGTTCTTTTTTTCTTTTTGTAATGTTTATTTGTTCCTTTCCTTGTCATTCTCCCTGTTAACTCATGGACATCATTCAGGGACAGATTTAAATCGAAGCAGACAGACTCCAGTTCTGCTCTGTCCCCCGAACAGTGGAGATTTGTTTTAAGGCACTGTCGGGAGAGCACTTGGTATGACTGGAATGCTCATGGCTTTATTTTTCATTTCACATCACGTGCAGGGTAACTCAGCTAACTCAAGATGGCTGTTCGCATGGCCATGGTGGTACCATCTCTGCTGTGGCTGAGGGCTATGTAGATTATTTACAGCAGCTTGCTGGAGATGTTCACAAACAATGGATTGGCCACCGGGAGGAAAATGGGAGATGAAGCTCATATGAACCTAGACTTGAGACCCTGAGAATTACATTGGGCAACGGCTCTTAAAAATGAAAGAAAATGTGTCTAAGTACTGATCTGGATCCAGTTTCAGACTTGGCCTGAAACAATTGCTCTCACTTTGATGTTTGGAAGGGTTTGTTTCACAATGTTTATATGTAGCTGACACTGGGAGGAAAAATTCCTATTGAAATTTTCTAATTAAGAAGACATTTCAGTAAGGCAATTGTCATTTGTCCTGCAGTCCCCAAGCCTTGTCTTGCATAAAAATCAATAGCAGCTCCAAGTTGCCACGTCCTTTCTCACCTGGAAACTATGCTGGGCCACTGCAAGGTTTTGCTGGCATGATGGGTATCATCTAGTTGAATCCTGAATCAGAAGGAAGAAAATGCAGTTGTATCTGATTTGCTAAAGGTATGACTAGCAAGGGGCATCTCCTGGGTGGTATCGTGGGTATCTTGCTGTAGTTGCAGTCCAGCCATGTATTTTTTTATGGTGCACATTGAATAAGGGCAAGAGGTGGATGTGTCTCTTCCTTCTGGTCATGGACACAAAACTGCTTATTCTTCTCCAGCTGCAGCCAGAGATGACTGAAAATATGTCTTCCCACGTTGTCTCATCTTAATCAGACCAAATAGATAATTGGGGCCGAGAAGTCTCTCCCTTGCTTCTCTGTGGCCCATCTCATAGTGCTCACCTAGGAGAACTTTTAGGCTTACAATCTCCCCAGACTTCTGCTGGGTGGAATGTGCTTGCAGTCTTACTGTTTATTTAGGTTTCAAGAAGAAGGAAAAAAAATCACTACAAATAATAAAACCTTTTTCTCCTGATGACTTTTTGATGACATTATTTTGGTGGCTAGACACTTGAATTTACAGTATGTAAATATTCATTTGTTTTCCCATGTGAGGAAAAAATTCAAGTCAAATAAATTTGAGTCAATTCAGTACATCCATTTATCGTCATTTTCAAAAATCCTTATTTTTTCAGCTAAGTAATGTGTTTGACTAACCATACTTTTTTTCCTGTGAATGACCTTGGATAAACACAATTATTAAAAAAACATAAGTGAAAACTAACTTTGCAGTACAGCGATCCTTGCACAAAACAGTTCTTTTATCATTCACAGTCTGTTGTAGCAAATGTAAAGCTTAATCCTGTACATGAAAGGTAACTGAATGAGCCTTAATTTGGGAAAATGGTTTTCCTTTAGTACTGGCTCACACAAATGTGATTGACTCTTCCTGGGACTGTAATGGCACTGTTCTAGCTGTTGAAGAGCTGCGTTGTTTTTCTAATCATCCATTATTAAATCTCAATCATCCAGGCCCTTTTTGAGAGACCCTTCTGGGGATTTTCCTTTAGCTCTGACCCTATTTTGCCCCAGGTGTATTTGTTGCTTTACACAGATCCAAATTCTTCCACTGGGTATGCAGAGGTCTGTGTTTATGGACTCAACAGTCTGCTTCAGTGAAAGTTGCACGCTTTGATCTTGTTGACTTCAGTGAGAAAGAGCATCTCCTTTGGTGCAGGCTTATCAGTTTCCTCATTTGGGATGGATTTTGATATGTCCCCACCTTGGAGTATTTCACAAAATTGTAGGGGTTGGAAGGGACCTATGGAGATCATTGAGTCCAACCCCCTGCTAAAGCAGGTTTCCTACAGCAGGTCACACAGCAGGCAGGCATCTAGACAGGTCTTGAATATCACCAGAGAAGGAGACTCCACAACCTTTCTGGGCAGCCTGTTCCAGTGCTCTGTTACTCTGACAGTGAAGTTGTTTCTTGCATTTGTATGGAACTTCCTGTATTCTGGTTCCTGCCCATTTGTTTAACAAGTCAAAACTGTTCTTTTGGGAAGAGGCTTTCCTTTCCTCCTTGTAAGGAGGAACATTGCATACTCCTAGGACAGGAATTAGTGCTTGCTGTGGTTCCTTTAACCCAAGGAACCCAGATTTTGGTTCCCTGTCTAAAAATCCTGCAGTGCCAGGTAGCTACTAGTAAACCAGGGAAAATCTTCAATAAGGCTGACACCTTGCGTTTTGCTTTGTAGGAAGAAACATCCTAATTGAAAGTACAAATAGTATCTACTAAGCTCCCTTATCTCTGGACGAGATGACTTGAAAAAGCACCAGCTGGGAGAAAGCTGGGTCCCTGCTACAGCTGGTACAAATCAGCAGGCCTGGCAGGAGCTTGGGGGAAGTCCAGAAGCTGTGATTTTGGACAGCTGGCAACAGGGGATTTAATATTGCTGGATCTGTGGGGGGTTGTGGCAGTTGGGGTTGGTGAGGTAGTTGGGCCAGCTTGGCCTGAGGTAGAACTGTGAGCAGCTCGGAGGTCCCTTGTCCTTGAAGAGTAAGTTGATCAATCCAACTTTGTGAGAGTGTTAAAGACCTAGCAGTAGTGCTGTGCAGGAGGGCTGTGGACCAGGAGCAGCTCAAAGTGTGTGAGGAAGGAAGGGGGAGGGGAGGAATGCTGGGCGCCATTTTGTGGTGGGTGCGGACCTTTGGCTTGGGTTTGGCTGCAGGTGTCACATGAGGCTGTGAGGTGTGCGGGAAACTGATCGGTTCTGATGGAGGCTGCTGGGAGAGGGGGTAAATGCTTTCTGAAACAGAAGGGTGTCAAAGCTACGTGCAGCTAGCACTTCGATGCTGGGCAGGGAACTGCACAGCGCAAAGAACTGAGGCAGCAATCCTAAGCTTGAACTTGCCTTGTTAAGGCCTCTCTCGGGCACCTGGGCATCTAGCTCCCATCACACCAGAATGCCTTGTGTAGCTGGAAAATGCTATAAGCATTCAGACTGAGCAGAACCAAAGAGAAAAGGGAGAGCAGATAAAGCCATGTTTTAGGTTGTTCCATTTGGTTCAGCAGAACAGGCTGCTAAAATGTGCCCTTAGCAAGCTCTGTTTGGGCTGCTCCTTCCCCTGAGAGCTGTGTGATGCTCCCTTGCTCCTTCCTCTCAGCTCTTGCAGACACGGACTTTCCCCCGGGCTGACTGGTGTTAGTTTGACATCACACCTTGGCAGTGATGAGCGTGTGCCTGCTTTCTTTTTGAGCTGAGGGCTGTTTAACTACATCCGTGAGACACTGTGTGCTGGGGAGCAAGAATAATAAACTTCTGGAAGCTGTAGGCTCCTGGCTGGTGCCAGGAGAATGAGTGATGAAGGATTTCGCCTGCAGATCCCAGCGCGAGCAGGGCCTCTCGCTTTGGTCCGGTGAGTCTGTGTGGATGGGTGTTGGTATGGTGGGAGCATTTCATATATTATATGGAGCAACTTGTTCTGCTTCTCCCATCGCGTGTCCCTGGACACTGGGAGCAGAAATCTTCACTATTTGGAGAAGAGAAGAAAAGAAATGTGCGTGTGTAGATTTAATGAAATTACAAGTTCTGCTGTTCTTCCTTCAGCCCATACTTCATTTGTTTGCTTGGCTTTGTTAACACAAGGGAAAACTAAGAACCGTGCAGCTTGGTGACTGATTCTCAGAAACTTTTAATGTAGACCTTCCTAATGTATATTGCTTATGGTCCTCCTAATGCTTTATTAAGCAGGTAGGTACTGAAGTTGTATGGTACACCCTGATGTTGTTCTCCTAGTTTAGCATGTACAGCTGGCTGGATTGCTGTATAGTTCATATTCTTAGCAGCTAAATGCATAGTGCAGAGAATTGTCCCTCTAGAAGCTAGTTCATCTCCCAGTTGAATCTCCAAGCTGGGCCTCTAAAATCCATAGAAATTGGAAATTGAGACCAATGTTCTCATAACTGCTGTTGTATTTCAAGTACTCTATAGCTGTACTTGGACTGTAAACTGCCTACCCAAGTACGTGCAGAAATTAGCTCTGAATGCTGAAATCCCGTTACTGAGCTGAATTTTGTATTAGAGTACTCTGCACTGAGCTGCAATTATAGTAGTGACTGCAGTTTGGGCGTGACACAATTAGATATAACTGAATATCCCATTAGGCACCTAATACTATGCAAATTCTGCATTTAAGTCATCTGGGTGCTTTCTGTGTTACAGCTGTGGTGCTTTGAAGTCCTCTCCCCAAACCTTCCAAGGCTGTAAGTCTTCAAACTCAGTGTGTGCTCTGCTTCTAACTAGAAAAGGCAGTAAATCACAGAATGGCTGAGATGTGGAGGGCCTTCTGGGTCCATCCATCTGGAGCAACCCCTGCTCAAGCAGGGCTACCCACTGCAGAATGCTAAGGGCCGTGTCCAGGCGCTTTTGGAGATCTCCAAGGATGAGACCCCACAGTCTCTGGGCAGCCTGTGGCAGGGCTCCAGTACCTACGCAGCACAGTTCTTCCTGGTCTTCAGAGGGAACCTCCAGTGCTCATTTGTGCCTACTGCCTCTTGTCCGTGCACTGGGCACCACTGGATAGGGCCTGGCTCTGTTGTCTTTGCAGCCTCCTGTCAGGTATTAATATTCATTGATGAAAACCCCGTAAGCCTCCTCTGCTCCAGGCTGACCAGGCCCAGCTCTCTCATCCTCTTCTCGTTGCAGAGGTGCATCAAGCCCTTGATCATCCCGGTGACCTTCTTTTGGGCTCTCTTCAGTATGTCCATATCTCTCTTGTACTGGGGGGCCCAGAACTGGACCCAGCAGTCCATACGTGGCCTTGGTAATGCTGAGGAGAAGGGTCACCCCCTAGATCTGCTGGTGATACTTTGCCTAGTGCAGCCAAGAGCCTTTTTAGTAGAAGGGCACTCTGCTGACTGATGTTCAGCTGGCTGTTCACTAGGGCTGCTAGGTCCTCTTCTTCAGAGCTGCTTTGCTGGTGGTTGGCTCTCAGTATAGGAGGGTTTGGTATTTGGGGGTGCCTTCTGCATTTCTAGTATTTTTTTCCCCAGTAATTGGGAGCTTGCACAAAAATACTCTGTATGTGAAGGAAGAACATCAGATGCTCATCTCGCTTCTCTGACTTTGTGTTAGTGATCATACAGTGAGTGAGAATATCTGGCTGTGGCTGCACGACACCAAGGACATATGTGTCTCTGCATGGCAGTGCCATGGAGGTACCCCATGATGCAACATGGGTGATCTTACCTGGGAACTGTCTTTGGTTTTGAAGTAAGGGCATTAAACCAGATCTCTTTGAATATGGCTTATATCTGGCCAAAATTTGGTGCCTGTTTTGTAAATTCAGGATGAACTTGTGTAGGTGTGTTTCACAGCAGAACTCCTATCCAGAAGGATAGCTGCTTAGATGGACTTGACTTTTGTACCCAGACAAAAGTAAATAAATGCATATACACTTCATCAGATCTGCGTTTCTCTGTTAAAATACAGAGCTTGCTTTCTTTCTTTCTTCCTTTCTTTTTTTTTTTTTTTGAAATGCCACTAAATTACTCCTCTTCTTTAACTTCTGTTAACAGAAGCAATTAAAATCTACTCAGTGAATTTATGTGTTATTCCTCTAGTTTAATAACTACTTCTGGCTAAGTTCCTCTACGCAGTTTATACCCTAAACAGCTAAAAGTTTAGTTCTTAAAAATAATCCTCCCTCTTGGAGCCAAATGCTTTCCTTTCAACACTGTTTCCTTCATACCAGGGCGAGGGTGGGATTCCCAGCCTCAGGCTGATCTGCAGCTCTAGACTGAAACTAAATACAAAGGCCTGGGACCAAGTCCCATCATCTGCAGAAGTTGGGCAAGAGGAAATGTTTCTTGTGTTAGCTCAGCTTGTGGCCACACTGGGAGAATTTGTTTTCACACCAAACAGTTGGCTGCATGGGGAGAGGAGAATGGGGGACTGACCTCAGAGAAAAGATCTTACCTTAGGAACAACTCTTTCCAGAGACATGCTGTTATTTTTCAATAGAGTATGTAGCACAGACATAAAATGTATGCAGCACATGCGTAAAAGCTTCACTAATAGTGCACTTCTGCATAGCAGCACTGGAGTTGAGGAGGCTTGCTTGCATTTGCTTCTCACTGTCTTTAAGCCAGAAGACAAGTGAGGTAGGGCTTGTGCTGCACGATTCTTGCCTGGCTCTTATTCCCAGAGCTTAAATTTTGATGGTTTGGTGACAAGGGTTGGGTGGCTTGCGTTATGAAGCCCAAAGCTATTTGCAGAGTGTTGCTCAGCTTGTACTTCTGTTTCAGGTTGACCTCGAGGTTCAAAGAACAACACATTTAAAATGTTAAACATTTAAAATGATGTATCAAATTTTTAACCTGTTTCCCCAGCGTGGCTCAGTGGTATCTTGCCAGAAACAGCCTTGGTTTGGTTTCTGACCTCTTGTTTTGCAGGGAACTGAGAGCCCTCCGGAGTGTTGCAGTTTGGTCTGGCACAAGCTGAAGTGCTGAGCCCATCTCCCTGTGCGGTAACAGGGCTGCTGCTCCGGGCTTGTAAATCACCAGTGGTCAGGGACAAAAGGTGAATGCTCTTGTCATCATTGTGGCAAAGACTGAGAGTGAAGTTTTCACGTCTCCCTCCTGAGTGATGAGAGAGGACATCACAGACATGCTTGGTTTACTTCTTTGTATGTGTGTTTGCTGATTATGCGTGCCTGTGAATTTGCTGAGCGTGTTCTTTAGCATTTATTTCCTAAACAATGTTGCAACTGTGCCAGATGCACATCAATGATTTGCACATCTTCATACCCTTCGTTTGAAGCAGCAACAATTTCTGATTACTCATTTTCCAAGCAAAGCACTGGGGTAAGAGAAGTAGCATCTGCGGATGAACAGGGCACTTGCTAATATCTGGCTCTGCGTGACTAAATGAAGCAGTACGATTGGAAAAAGAGATAAAATGTTTTCATTACAGTGCTTAACACCTCCCTTAAACTCTTGCAGTTCTTTGTCTATATTTGTTGTTGCTTTTGCCTTTGTTTTTCCCCAAACTTTTCACATGGTAAAAACATTAGTATTGCATTAGAAGACAAGGTGTATAGTGAGTAGAGACTGTTTTCAGACTATCTCAGAATTATCTCCTCCTTTTTAGTGGGGAGATCAGAGAGGAGCTGCTGGGTCTAATTCTGGCAAACAATTTTCAGTATCTACTTCCCACTGTTTAGTGGCAATTTTAGATGTCTGATGGGCAGCATGACCACTGCCATGCTCTAGGCAGTATCCATAAAGAAGAAAAGAGTGCTGCCTTATAAAAGCTGCTCTAACTTGAACGTTGTTCTTGAGTTCTGCAATACTGAACCACAGCTCAAGTCCAAGGTTCTCGCCTTTGGAAAATGATGTGAAAGAAAAATGTACATAGTCAGTTGTAACCAGGAGCAGGGCGTATGAAAGCTGGCAGATAGCTACTTCCATGTTACTTCTTGCACACAGATAAAATATTCTGCAGCCTTTGTTTGGGGAACACACTGCACTGAAAAACAAACCAAAGGACCACCCAGGGAAATCTGTGCCAAGTGATTTTTAACTAAACTTTTACCATCAGTAAACTTTGTTAGGGGTTCCCATAGTAATTATATAATTAGATAATATAGAAGTAGCACAACAAACTAGGCACCCATTGCAAATACGCTGGAATGTTTGCAGCTTCATACGGGAAGTAACTCTTGACCATCTCAGTGGAAGTACATGTACACATGTTGGTTGCACCAAGCAGTGGGTATTTGCGGAGCAGTTCACAGCCCCTTGCTGTTATAGCAAGGTAGGCTAGTAAGATGCCTGGGAGCTGCTGTATCTTCTGTGCTGCCCACTCTCAGCACCCATTGTGAAATGAGAACTGTGGCACTGCTGAACAGCATAAGGATGGTCTAATTCTGGCAAGAACTCTGTCCTCCAGCTTCTTTTGAATAGCTGGAGATGAGACACTTGTAAAAATAGAAGACCTTGTCCCAGTGCATTCTGCTAAAGTCAAGTATGTAAGGTAAAATGGCTCCACAAAGCTGGGTGCTGGGCTGAAGGAAGGCACCTCTAGCATAAGCCATTCCAGGCGGTGACTAGCTAATGTTCTTTTCATCGTGTGGGCAGACTTGCTGAGATGAACCTCCTGTCATGAGAAGAAATAATAGTGTGTCCAACTCACAGGAAAGTCAGTTATGACTAGATCCTCTTTTTCTTACGGGCTCAAGTTGCTACTAGGTAAACTGCATAGTCAACAACTGATTTACCTTCATTAACTCTTAGTGAATGCAGTGCTCAAAAGCATGTTCAGTTGAAACAACTCATATTTCATCTGACCCTTTCTTCCGAACATATGGTTTTGACATGCAACTGTAAATGAATACCAGGTGGATGCTAGCTCAAAAATGGAAGTTTGGGTAAATCTGACGGTAAGCTTTCAGAAATATCGGTGAAATTGAGTTAAACTTTGCTTTTTGCTGGGCCACCTAGAAATATGTTGAAAGTTTGTTATAGCTAAGCAGCATGAACACCGAATACTGAATAAATCTCTAGTTAAATCTTCAGGGAAAAGCTGTATTATAGTAATAGAATGGGTTGCTTGTACTAGCCATGAAAGAGTCCAGCTGTTTAGGATGAAATATCTGATTTGATGTCAGCAATCTCAGTTTGGGCTGGATGATGATCTTTGTGGAGCCTTTATAGGAGTTAATTGTCTCCCAAGGAAAATGCAGCATAGGAGCATAGGCTTAAATCTTGCTGCAGCATGACATAGCAGCTTCCTGAGAGAGTGGGTGCTTTTGTAAAAACACAGCAGCCCTCTTAGGGATGTTGTAGAAAGAGTCTATATTTAACCAGCACTTAACTGGAGTAGCCCTTCCTTAGGCTTCTGGGGCATCTAAGTGCCTACTGCATCCTGAAGGCTAGGTAGCTTTGAAATCTAGCCTAGAGTATCCTGACAAATGCCTTAGGTAAGAGAAGCCAATGATGGCACTGCAGTGTTCATTTTCTGTGCATTTCTAAACTTAACCAAATAAATTTCAACCTAGATAGATCATCAGTTCAGTGGCTTACAGCAAAATGTAATAAACTGAATAACTGTAGGCTTGAATAGAATCTCACAAAATTGTATTACCGCTCAATTACTTTTTTGACCTCTTTAAAGCCATGCTTCCCTTAAAAATGCGCATGGTCTGCAGTTCTGACTGTCCTCTCAGCATCTTCTGTGCTGAGCAAATTGATAGATAAACTCAAGTACTGCATTGTCCTTCTGGCTCCTGTCTTTAGGAGGCTGGTAGTGTGCAAGGCATGGTGTGTGCTAGAGGAAGAGTTCCTCTAACTGATGCCTGCCAGTGCTTGCTCGGTTTCTCACATCCTAGAGAACTGAAGACAGCTATTTATTTTCCTGAAATCAGTAAGCAAATAAGGTCGTTATCCTACTGTCAGTGGCCAAGCTTCTTGAAGTCAGTAAGCTATTCCTCTTGATAAATAAAGGCTACGAATCTTGTCACCTCATTCAAGAGCAAATCCACTCAACAGCTGTGCAGGTACCTTCACTGACTTTAAATAAGTGTGAAGGGATGTCATCTGGCTCTGATTTAGGAAATGACTTCAGCACCTTCCTAGTTGTTTTCTTCCATGAAAATGTTTTGCGAGAGTTGATGCTTGGAAGAGGAAGATTTTAAGACAGCAGCTGATGCTGGAGAATCTGGAAAAGGCATTGAAGACATGGGTTTTAGTCACTAACTGGTATGAAATATGTTGTAGGGTTTTTGTTAGCCTGCATAATATGCATCACCATCTTTCTTTGAGGTCCTTGTGTGCTACTACTTGAAATACAGTTCTGTATTTTGTGCAATTGAGCAAGGGGTCATTAAGAGCAAATGCAGGTATTTTATATGGACTAAAAAAATCCCAGGCATCTTGCTCTAACATCACAAAGGTTAAAGATTCATTCGAGAGCTTAAAGGTGTGCAGGATCAGAGCTGAAGTGCTAGATATCCAGAAATTAGGCTGAACTTAATGCACTGTTGAAGCAGAAAGGCAGGGAATGACCTCAGCAGCTCAGTGGATCACATCTGGGAAAAAAAGGAGTAGAAGCCACACAGAAAAGTCTAGAAAACTGAGAACTGCAGCGTAGCTCAAGAGCTGCTGTACCTCAGGTAGTGTTGGTAATAAAAACTTATCTCCAAAAGCCAAGCCTCAGAATGTTCTTAATACTTACAAAATTGTAATGAAGTGGGATTTTTTTTTAATTAAGAAATGAATATTTAAATAGTTCAGTGTTGTCGTGTAGAGAATGATTTGTTTTTTTTTTTAAACTGTGGGTTGTGATATTTCTTATCACCTTCCAGTAGAGAATTCAAGCGCTTTGAAGAATTCCATTAAACGCCATTACTCTCTCTGAAGCTACCCAGCTAACAATTGATACTCAAAATCAGAAAGGATGCACAGAGAAAACTGTGAGGGTGCTGGATGTGCCACCCAACACACAAGCTGTCGTGCAGGAGGTTTCAGGTTCATGTTTCTTAGGGGTGTCTCGAATCAATCTGACTCCTGTGCCATATGGCCTGTGGTGATGTCTGGCAGGAAGAGACCTCTCTGGGAGAGGTGAGACCATTGATACTACGAGTCTCAATGTCTGCTGATGTGATTTTCTTCAGTGTGGCCACAGAGCAGAAAGCGTGGGGTTGATGCGAAGCAATAAGTGTCTTAATGAATGTTTTCTAGTTCTTTTAACTGCTTGTGTAAAATATGTTGGGACTCTGAGTTTCATAAAGGTTGCTGCTACCTTTTCAGGCTTTTATTTTTAGTGTTCTTTCATTTACAGATAGAAGAGGTCAGCTACTGTGGCAGGATTGAGTGAGGTTTCTCTGTCTATGAAGGGAGAGACAATGATGGATTTGTTTCTTCTAGCTTAGTGTTGTTGTGATTAAGGTTCTGAAGACAAGAGTAAGGCATGAGAGCTGCAAATATCCCTTTCCAGGTTCAGCACGTTCCCTAAGGAATAGTAACAGAAGAGGAAAGATTTGGAGTCTAAATGCTTTGTGTTTTTGAAGACGATGTGCCCCAAAAGTTGCTCATTTTTCCCAGCTATGAGAGTTAGTCTCTTACAATGTAGTGGAGAAAGAAAGAGATTTAAAAAGAAAACAGCAGGGATGATTGCAGTGAAAAAGAAATATTGAATGTAGTTTGGAACTGGGGAAATCTTTGTTTCGCAGATTATTTTCTGGCTTCCAGCCTGATCCAAGAAACCACTTCTATCAAAGGAATGAAAGATTAAAGCCAGAAATTTAATTGCTTAAGAAAAAAGATTTACTGCCCATGAAGTTCATTGGAATCCAAAATAAGATCTGTTCTGTAATGTATGCTACATCTCAACCACGTTGAAAACTGTTGCAGGGAAAAAGAAATCCTTGCATCTCCAAGAGCAGGGTTCTAGTTGCACCACAAGAAAGTGATTTCTCAATACCACTGGAATGTGGTTTCTAGTACAGAATTTCTGCTTACAGTATTCTCCTGTCATCTGTTGAATTTAAAGAATGAAATTAGAGGAGGAAATATTTTGTTATTATAGATCAAATAAATTAAGTCCCGGTTAAATTAATAGCTTGTTGAGTTATCCATAAGACGTTTTATTTTTCTTTGTGTCTCATTCATACAAAGTAGTATAAATGTTGCTCTTCTGGCTATTAGCATGTGATGCAACACATACCATGTTTTTGTAGGGCAGTGCCAAAAAGATAGTTCTTCTACAGCAAAATAATACGGTCAAGAGACTTTAGAAATACCAATCCAGTGTCTTCCAAGCTGTGTTCTTATTACTGTGACTGTTATGAAAAAGAAAGGAGGGGGGAAAAAAAAGAGAGGGAAACAAAACCACATAACTGGTGTGGTTTTAGCATTTGGAGATAAAGCGACCTAACAAATATAAACCAAACAAACTGAAAACCCACCTCACTGTGTAGCAATTGTATGTGTTAGGACTTTGTACTTTGAGGGAAAAGTTACCTTGCTATGCAATACCAGTCTAACAGAGTAAGGACTTTCCTTCCCAAAGCCCAGCAACAAAGGCAATGGAGTAAAAATCCCGATCTGTTCTGTGGGTTACTAATAGATCTTTGTGTTACCAAAGAAAATAGAGCCTCTGACAGAAACTATAATCTGTCAAAAGCTTTTTGGAGGAATAGAAGGCTCAGATGGAAGCTGGGAAGGAAAACTGGGGAAATAGAGAAGCAATGTAGGCATCTCTGTTGCTCAGTAGCTTGAAGGTCAATTCTGCACTATAAAGCAAGACTCTGGTCTTGCAGTCCTCAGCTTGACTGTATCTTCCTGAAGGAATAGGGAAGGAGTCCATGCTTGGAGGTATTCCTGCGCCCATGCTGATGGTTTGATCCTACCAGAGAAATAGGTCAAAAGCAGTGCTGAGGGAAAGCACCATCCAGCATTGATCAGTGGAGAACATCATACTGAGGGAATTTCTGCACTTAAGAGTGTAGTCTACTTCTCTTCTGATAGTACAATCACAAACATCCGTTTGGTTACAGCTTTTACTGGAAGTGGGCAAATTGGCAGAAAAACCTTATGGCGGTGCCAAGCCAAGGCATCTGGTTTGCTTCCAAATGTCCAAACACCAGTAATACCTATAAAGCTATCTACAGACATGTAAGATAGAAAAATATATTAAGTGATATACATGTTAAAGTTGTTGCCGAGAAATAATGACAGTAATTATTTTCACTGGCTCTTTCTTTTCTTTGGCATGCCCACATCTGTGAGCCTGGAGACAAGTCAGACCTGGAAAATGTGTTGGAGTTTGGATTTCAGATTAACCACCTTCTCAGCAGTCCTTTGGCAACAGGTTGGATCCAATAACTGATGTATATTGTGGTTTTGGTATGAACCTCATGAGTCGGGAGCTGCAGAAGTTACCTTCCTCAAATTAACTTCAGAGTAAGTCTTCCCTGGATGGGATGATGGAGAATTATGGTTCTATTTAAAATCAAGAATGGAAGATTAATACTGACAAATACAACTACCAGTTGAATCTGTTTCAGTATTCATTGGCACAAGTGGCTGCTCTCTGTCCTTTCCCAACGCAGCCAGACAAACTCATTTGTAATTAACAGATTGGTGGCTGAAAAGAATCTACTCATCTCACCAGTTTTGATGTTTTAGAAAGGCTTACACTGAAAAGAGGATAATATCTGGGTTGCATTCCGTGGGTACCCTCACATAGCCTGAGCACAGAAGAGCAGTAGTATGTAGTATAAACTGGTGTCTGAAGGTTTAAAGACTTCTCATGAGTGCTTTCTAGGCTATTGCTTAGCATTTTGTGGCAACTTTCCTTGTTTTTCTTTTTAGGATGTTGTTGTGATTTAACTAGAGAACTGGTCTCATTTTAGAATAATATTAAGTTCTTATCACTTGACTGTATGTCTACATGTAGATTTGGGGTATTTAAATTAAAGGATCAGACTGCTGAAGTGATGTTTTCCTGCATCCCGTTAGCTCCTTCACCAAGGATAAGGTAATATCTGATGGATCCTTCTAAAGGTGTAATGAAAACCAGTACAGCTGCAAGGTTTTGTCTTCTCTACCTTCTAAATCATTTAGCTTCTTACATAGCAGAGAAGTAGAAGGGGTCCCTTGCTGTGTATGGCACGTGTGTGGCGATGCTGATTTCAGCAGCATCCGTGGTAAAATGTGAGAGGGGCATACGATTTTAAAAACAGTAACAAAGAGCAAATCAAAATGCCTCTATGCAAGGCACGTGCAAAGCTGTCTTGTGTGTGGTAACAAGGTCTCCACTTGGAACACGCAGCTTCTTGCTGCCCTGCAGCCTATCTGTGCCAGGAAAAATGTGGCTTCTTGACTTGTGCAAGAAAAGCTGTTTCCTGGCCCCTCCTCCCTGCCTATAAACATTTATTCCCCAGTAAGCATAACCTTGGCCTTCGCACTGTTGAGTGAAAGCATTCTTGTGCTCTTGAAAGCAGTTGGCATTCTCTAACGAAGTCCCATGGGATCCGTAGGCACTGCAGGGGTAGTACACTCTGCTTGTAGTAATGCACCTTTCCTGGCAAGAGGAAAACAGTGCAGAGCAGGTTGTGAGCCAGGAGGAAGGCTGCACCAAGTGTGCTGATGCTGTAGTCACCATCATCGTGGCTGATGACAGAGTTGTAAGGAAATGCAGCTGAGATCAGTGATAGGCTGGGGATGAAGTTCCTCTGTGAGATGCTGCTCTGCAATGGGGTAACCTCTTTTAAATTGTCTGTCTTGTTTAAAAAAAAAAAAAAAAAAAGACAATTTGATAATGAGATAAATGCATAGCGTTTGGTCTTCCTCTACCTACCTATGTACCTAGTATACTTTTATTAAAAAAAAAAACTTTTCAGTTAGTCAGTTAAAAGGTTCTTATTTGTTTTTTCCATTTGACTGACACATGGAGATCTAGGATGTTTGGTGCTATGTTTGGGAATGGGACACATGGTCTTTGCCTCAGCTAACGAGAGTACTTGATAAGTACTGCTACTTCATCTCTGTCCTGCCACTGGTGTCACCAAGTTTTCCACTGTCCATCAGGCTGCTGAAATAAGTGAAAAAACAAACAAACAAACAAAAAAAACCCAACAAATCAGGGTCTTCCTTTGAGCACAGTGTATCAAAGTGCTAAGTTTCTATGCAGGAGGAAGTCAACACTATTGAAATGTCAGAATTTACAGGGAATGGAAATGCTGAGTGATCTGTGGCAGATTCTTGGGGTGCAGTAATACCACAGAGGCCCTAAAACAGGCAAGAGCCAGCTGTGTGCTCACACTTCCCTTTGGAGAGACCGCCACTTTCTGAAACCTGTGCAGACAGAGGGTTGTAAGACTTTCCCACAGATTGCAGACCTCCTTTTACTTGAGGCTGGGGGATGCAAAGGAGACTATCCCAGTTCTTGGTCATCTTTAAAATCATGATTTTCAATTATCAGCAATCTCCTCTGGAAAGATTTAGGAGCAGTGCTGACCTCTGCTGTGAAAAATGCCTATGATGACTGTCCAGCTGTCATGCAGCACCTGCAGAATGCACAGATGGGAGAGACTGGGGAACAGTTTGGACAGTCTGATGCATGAAGAAAAAATATTCTAAGAGCAGATAAAACTGAAGGGCATGACTTTCCAGCCCTGTATCTTTTTACTTATATCTGTGCAGTATGTGTATGTTAAAAAAAAAAAAAATACACACACACACAAAAACAAAATAGTGTGGTATACCTTACTTTGCAGAGATTTAGTTGATGAAACAGTGGTCAAAGCAAAAAGGAAATGGGTCTTGCATAGGAAATAGAGCAAAGAGAAGGAAACTGTTTATAGTTACTTATTTATGAAATCTAACCATAGCATTGTGAGGTTTAATATCTTATTTGCTAACTTGCTGTCTGTGATACTGCTGCTAGCTTGAGTGTAGCCCATCAGATGTATTTGCAACTTCCACCCTTTCAGTGAGGAACAACGGTGGGAGGACAACTAAAACAAGAAGTCTTTCTGCTCTTTGAGCACATGATCCCTGGCATCCAGTGACCACCCCGAAATGGATGTCATTTCCACTGTCAGTGGTGGCAGCTGGGAAGCTGCCACAAATCTGAATGCAGAATGCAAAACTGGAGCAGCCTCTGCTTTGCAGAAGGAATGTTTTTGTTCACAGAAGTCAACACTGGCCTAAGAGTGAACTAAAAGGTGCTAGCCTCTAGTCTGTGCTATGTTAATCTCTTCGATTCACAGAATTATAAATCATAGATTCACAGAATCATAGAATGGCTTGGGTTGGAAGGGACCTCAAGGATCATCAAGTTCCAACCCTCCTGCCATAGGCAGGGTTGCCAACTGCTATTTCAAGTACTAGATCAGGCTATCCAAGGCCCCATCCTACCTGGTCTTGAACACCTCTGGGGACAGGGCATCTACAACCTCTCTGGGCAACCTGTTCCAGCACCTCACCATCCTCTCAGTGAAAAGCTTCCCCTAACATCTAATCCAAATCTTACCTCTCTTAGTTTAAAAGTATTCCCCTTGTCCTATCACTATCTACCCATGTAAGAAGTTGATTTCCTTGCTGTTTATAATCTCCCTTTAAATACTGGAAGGCTGTAATGAGGTTACATGCCCTTGTTTCCCCTGCCTATATACACCTTTCTTTCCCATCAGCCAAGCCATGCCAAGCCTGCTTTCTTATTCTGAGGGGTGAAGAACTCTTGTGCTCTCAGAAAGGCATCCTTAAAGAGTAGCCAGCTTTGCTTCACTCCTTTGTCTCTAAGGACAGATTCCCAGGAGATCTTATCCAACAATTCCTTAAACAGCTGAAGTTCACTCTCCTGAAGTTCAGTGTCCTGACCCCACTCTTTGCCAGGCCCACATTCCTCAAGGTCATCAACTCAACCAGCTGCATCCCAGGCTGCCTCCAATCTTGATGTCTTTAATGATCTCCTCTGCATTGGTGAGCACCAGGTGCAGCAACACTTCACCCCTTGTCAATCTCTCCAATACCTGAACTAGAATGTTATCACTGATGGACTCCAGAAGTCTCCTAGATTGCTTGCAGCTTGCTGTAATGTTTTCCCAGTGGATATCCAGGTGATTGAAATCCTCCATCAGGATGAGAACCTGTGAGTGCAACACTTCGTGGAGCTGAAGCAGGGAAACCTCGGCAACAGTCTCCCCACCACCAGCTGTCCTTTATTGAGGCTTTGCTTGTAGACTCTAAGCTGATGTTACCAGCAAAGGGCCCACTGAGCTTAAGAGGAGCAAGAGAGCATCCAAGAGACAGATCAATCATGAGAAAGCTTTCCTATGCAAAGCTCTGGATATCGATGCCTTACAGATGCTGTGAAAGAATTATGCGTGCACAGGGCTGTCAATGGAAAAGCAAGATCATGATGTAAATATTGCTGGAGCGAGAAGCCTTACCTATAACAGAGCAAAAATAAAAATGCACAGTCAACGTTGCCAACCTAAACTAGACAGTTCTTGGAATGCAGGGGAGCTGTGAAATGAGCACCTGGCTAGAAGAAAAGCCTCAGATGAGATGGCTGTTGGCTGAGCTTCAGCATGGAAACAAAGGCTATAAATCAGAAACCTTTCTCACTAGTATCAGTGCCTGCGCTGGGCCTCAGCAGTGTTTGTCTCCCTGGAACATGCAAGGGTAGCTGATCTCAGAGTAGGTGGTCTGAAACTCTCATTGTTCCTCTGTCTCTAGTTGCCTTCCTCCTCCTGACAAGTGAAGCATGGATTTATGCTGGGAGAATGGCCCAAAAGCTCTATTAAAGCAGTGGGGAAGCTTTCCTCAGGGTGCAATCATCCAAGCAACAAAGCAGATATTTGGTGCTGAGGAGCTCTGGCTACAGCTTTGGAAGCAGCTGTTTCCCACCCCATGCCCGCCATGTGACAGGACCTGGCTTGCTCTTCCTAGTCTCAGTGGCAGCATCCAGCAGAGCTACCCTCTTGGGGCACCCTTCAAAGTCAGTCAGAGTGCTGAGGAAGAGGGGAGGTGCTGTGGCAGTGATGCCTCCATTTCCAATCCCCTCTTAAGGGTTTAGGCTAGAGTCTGTTGTATTCTTTTCCTGATGCATAGAGGGGCAAGGATGAAATCTAGATGTCCTATGGTGGCTGCTGTCTCAGCAGGACCTGTTCATCAGAGTGAAATGCCAAAGATGTGAAAGAAATGCACAGTGATGGCCTGAAGTGCAGATGGGTGAAGGGTGAGTAGAGTGAGCTGATCATGGGTCCGGGCCTCTAGTGGAGTGTGGGCTCAAAGGTCAGCACCCTGGTGTGGAGCCTCTTCTTAGATTTTGCAAAAATCTTTAATCTGTGTATATATACTGTAAACACGAGTATGCAGTCAGAAAAATATGAAAGTATGTTCCAAGATCAAAATTAACTGTAGGCTAATACATCATACCAGCTCTTATTGATTTATATATTTATATGTATATATATTTTTTCACCTATGCTCATTTCAGGATGAATAGATTTATGCAAAATTTACCACATTTCCATTTTGGATGATTGGTGTGTTGGTTCTTATGAAGACAATAATTGATCTCCAATAAAGCAGGAGTGTCCTTGTGCTTCAGAGCTGGTACCTGAAACAGAGGAGAAACAAAGTGCAAATCAATTCACTTCCACTGATCAAAGACAAATATGTACAGAGGAAAAGCTAAGCAAATCCTTTTGTTCCTACTGAATCTTATGAAAATTTTACTAGCTCCAATAGGACCAGGACCAAAAAAAGTTTTAGAGTGGAAACTTTCTGCCTTTAATACTGAACTTAATATGTTTTACATCTCTTCGTCTCCCAGGCTTACCACCTTCACTTCACAGAGGGATTTATTGGATTTGCTGTCTATATGACAAAAGACAGTACAAGTTTGCAACTGCAGTTTTCACAGTCACTTTGACTTCCAACAAAGGTAGTTAAAAAGGCTGCACTGAAGTATCAAGCATGGTAAAGGCAAATGGGCAATTACCCTTCTTTCTCCTGGGTAGAAATTAGGTACAAAGTTTATAGAGGTAACTCCAGTTCTGGGAAGATTTCTTGAACAGCGCAGTTCCCAACAGTACCAAACAAAAGAGAAGCCATAATGATTAATCTGCAAACAGGATACAAGCAATCTGCATTGTTTCCATGTGTTAGTTGGCTAAAATACTCCTGGCAAATCCTGTCCCTTTATCACCCTAATCCTCTGAGTCTGGAAGGAAAACACAGAAGCATGCTTCAAATGGAGAAGCACCCTCAGCCCCTCTTTGTTAACAACTTGCTTTTCAACATTGCATCATCTCGGGGCGTTATTTGACTTAACATTTGAGTTCCCATTAGTAAATGTGAAACAGACAATTTACCATCTCTAGAGCCTTGGCTGACAATTATTCCCTTGATGCAAAACATGGATTTGCTTGTGTATGTGTGCAAGATTCTTCCTACCACTGCACTTTCTCCTGGGATGTCACTCAGCTGCTCTTTGTTCAGGAAATACCGCCTTTTGAATCTGGGAAATCAAACCACCAAGGCAGCGCATTGTCTCAAGTCACGGTCTGTACATCTGAAACAGAGAACTCTGCTAGAGAAAGCAGTAGCGTAAGCTGTATTCTTGCTTACTTGTTTGCTTTATTAGTTGCATGCATCTGGTGCTCTTCTCACTAAAAAGAAAAAAAAAAAAAAAAGGCACAAGAATCAAAATCATGGATTTTGTTTGCTAGCAAGCATCTCATTCTATTTCCACCCTAGAACACAAAACTCTTCAACAAAATCCAGCACTGCAGCCCAGTGCTTGGTGTGTTATCACACCCCAGGTCTGCTGGACAGGCACAGAGAAGCTGGTGAGAGGAACAAGAGGCTAAGTAGAGGCTCCTCCACACACAACCTGGGCCTGGGTTCCTGCCGGGGGATAAGCAAAAGGAAACAAGACCTGGTGCACCGAGTGGGGGTTTTGCAGAGAGACTTATCAGTCAACAGCTGTGAGCCCAGACTCCTTGCAGCTGATAACAGATCTGCTCATTCAGCCTGACCACTCATGCATGGAAAATCAAAGAAGATTAGGATCTGTTTAGAGACAGAGAAAGGATTAAAAAAGCCTCAGTAAACTCCAGGCTACCAGAAAACTCTCCTCAGTGCAACATGTGTAGTAGAGGAAGATTATG